>JACDJE010000363.1:523797-610227 GCA_016647715.1 Pavo muticus
GGGGCGCTGCGCCCCGCTCCGGGCTGAGGCGCCGCGCCGCTCCCTGCGCCTCAGTGCGGCGGCGGCGATGTCGGAGCCGGAGCACCTGGGCGGGAAGCGGGCCGAGTCGGCGCGGCTGCGGCGGGCCGAGCAGCTCCGGCGCTGGAAGGGCTCCCTGACCGAGCAGGAGCCGGTGGCGGCGGGGGGCGGCCGCGGGCGGCACCGAGGGGCCGGGGGGTCCCGCGTCCGCTTCGAGGAGGGCGCCGTGTTCCTGGCCGCCTGCTCCAGCGGCGACACCGAGGAGGTGAAGCGGCTGCTGGGCCGCGGCGCCCGCATCAACACCACCAACGTGGACGGGCTGACGGCGCTGCACCAGGTGCGGGCGGGACGGGATCTGCGGCGCAGTGCCGCGCCCGGAGCGCTCCGCGGGGCGGCCGAGCTGCGCGCCGGCGCTGTTTGTAAACAGAGCGGTGTCCGCCGCTCCGTCCGCAGCGTTCGGTGCCCTTCGAGCGCGGCCGGAGCCGCACGCAGCGCGGGGAGAGCGGCGTGCCGGGGGTGTGCGGGGTGCTGGGCGGGATGGAGCGCTGCGTGGGAGAGCTGTGCCGATATCTGTGGGGTCTGTTGAAGTGGGAGCACCCGGAGCTCAGCCGGGCGCTGGGAGCCGGGGTTGTGTCACGGCGGTGCCCTGAGAGCCCCAGACGGCCCCAATGGAGGGCTGTGCTGAGGGCAGGAGGTGTCTGCCCCGAGCGAGCAGCCCGGGTCCCATAGGATGCATACGGATGTGCTCGGGACTCCGCGGCTGCAGAACGGGGAAGCCTCGTCTGCAGGAAAACCTGTGCTGGGTTTTGTCCATCGTGAGAATTGATGGGGATGCACGGGACTGTGGGCTGCCCCTCAGTGCTGGGAAACCAGAGAGATGCAGGGCTGGTTTGGAACGTAGCAGGGTTGGTGAAATTGTAGCCATAGAATGGCTTTGGTTGGAGGGGACCTTAAAGGTCTTCTAGTTCCAACCCCGCGCTGTGGGTAGGGCTGCACTGCGCCCACCCGGCCTGGAATGCCTGCAGAGATGGGGCACCCACAGCTCTGTGGGCAGCCCATTGAAATCACATCCCAGAGCACAGCATCTGTCAGTGGGATCAACCTGCTCTGACTCGGGGCAGGAGGAGGGCTTGCTTAGCTGCAGATCTCATGGACTGAGCGTGCCGTGTAGCCACAGGATGGGGAAAGCACAGCCTGGGAATAACACCTGGAAATAACGTCGTTGTAGGCACCAATGCTTTAATAGCACAAATAGCCGACTCAACCTGGTTACTGCTTTCTTTTTTGCTTGGTTGGCATTACTAAACTGAAACACTGGGGACGTTTAAAAGCTCCATTCACAAGCTCACCTGCCCGTGGCTGTCACTGAACTGGGGCAGAGATATTCATATTCTTCTTGAGCTCCGAAAATAAGCAGTCAGCACAGGAGCTCACAGTCTGCTCTGCAGTGCATTTGTTGTCACGTAATTGAGTAAACGTACAGATGTCATAGCCAGTAATGGGAGGGGATTGAAACAGGGAGAAGACTGAAGCTAAGGTGGGGTTGTGTGGTGGAGCTGGGGTGGCCTCGGGGGGGTTTGCTGCCAGAGCTGTGGTGGATCTGTTCAGAAGTGTCAGCACTTCCCTGCTGTGCAGCTGGGGATGCCCGGCCAGGAGTGCATCATGGAGTGCATTGGATCCATCAGACATCGATCAGCGGGTAATTATTGCTGCAAGGTCACGTTTCTCGAGTACCTGGCAAGCAGTAACCAGCAGGCAGAGCACAGATACAATTCTGTGCGTGGAAAGAATTTGTGTCCTAGCAGCTGTCAGGTAACGGCAGCACCTGGGCCCTGGTGCTCTGCAAAGCCTTCAGACGAGTGAGATGTGGAGCAGTGCTCAGCCCCACAGACGGGCTCCTGCTGGAGTTGCTTCTTCTGAAGCCTTACAGGAAGGAGGTCGGTTTTCTTTTCTGTTTCATACAAACTTTGTTCCTCGTCCCATTGGAGTTTTCTCTCCTGTGTGTTGAGGCAGTGCTGAAGCAATGTGTGGCTGAAGAGAGGTTTTGTGCACCCGAAGGGGGCAGGCCGTGTTTGGTTACAGGTTCTGCGTGGATCTTAGCGCTGTGAGCTCGTGTCAGATGAAAATGTTTGTTGTCAGTTTATCTCTGATCGTGTCTGATCCCATGTCATGGGGAGCTGCTATCTATGGGAAAGCACTACCTGAGATAATTTGGCTGGTGGACAAGCTGAATGCATTGCTAGGAGGATTTTCTTACCGTCTCCTCTGAGCACCATGCGATGTGGAGCAGGTGGTGGTGAGCACTGATGCTGGTTTAATATTGGTAAAACCAAACCTGCAGAGAGGTGCTGCATATCAGAAAGTTTGCTTTGCTGGAGGGGATGGGTTATCTTTTTGTTCTTTGCTGAGAGAGCTTAGTGAGGCTTGCTCTGTACGAGTGCGTGTCTTTGTAGGTAATGGAGGGCTTAATGGAGTCAGCTTGTTGTCGTCCTCATGGGAAGCACTGGGTGCAGCGTGAGCCTGCGCGGAGGGACGGATCCATCTCTGTCACCTGCAGTCTGACTTCGGCTACGCTTCCACCTTTAGCTCGGAGCCTTCTGGATTTAACACAGCTTATTGAATATGGTGATTTCCTGCTGGATGCGGAATGAAGAGGGAGGTGTTGACCCAATGGGAGCCTTGGAAATCAGCAGGCAGAGCACTGCTGTCGGGTGAAGCAGAACGTTGGCTGCAGCTGGGCTGTGGTGCTTGTGAATGGTGGGAGCCAGCATGGGATGCTTTCTTCCCCCTGATGGCAGATGGAGCTGAAACCTGAACGTATGGAAACGAAATCTGAAGGGGAAAAATGTTATGAAGCTTCCAGATGGGAAGTCATCACCAAACATTGTAGGCAGGGCTTTTCTGACTTTAAGGTCTCTTTCAGAGAGGACGACAGCACAAAAGATGTTTGTCCTTTGATGATGTACCGGTTGTTTTCCTCTTGTGATTTCCAAGGAGAGCTGAATTGCTGATGAATCTGCTCCCATTTGCAGTGCCATTGGAGTAGCCTGGCTCTTCTGATGGAGCTTCCAGGTGCTGGAAAACACACAGCCATTCAGAAGCTGCTCTGTTAGAAGCTGGGTGCTTTGCACAGAGATTCTGCCTCAGCCAACTGATTCTGGAGCCCTGCTGGCAGTCCCAGGTTAACTTAGTCCTGTTCCTGAGTCAGGGCTGTAAAACTGTGAGCAGGTCTGGTTGCTCCGCAGAGCTCACCAAAGCAGTGTCTGCGTCAGCGAAGGGCGGCCAATTGTTGATTGCTGTTAAGCAAATTTGGCCTTCTATTTACTTTCAGACACAGGGTGTAGTCCTGGGGCAGTGGAAGGTAACGTGGCTGCTGACCAGGAAGTCCATAGGTGGGCTGTGGGGCTGCTGGCTTTCCGGCCAGGACGGTCCGTGGAGCAGAGGTCTGCTCTGTAGGAGCAGAAGCAGAAGGAGGCTGAAGCAGAGTGGGTTTCTTTGCAGGATAACCAGGATGGAGCCAGCATTGCTGCCAGAAGGGCAGTGGCTGCTCACGCAGATCCTGCACAGCAGGTCCTGGGAGGAGTTGGCCACCAAAGGTAAAAGCCAGCGTGTGCCTTGGAGAGAGGAGTTGTAGCGCAGTGTGAGCTGAGTGACACGGCAGCTCTCCATCGCAGAATGAGCGAGGCTGGAAGAGACCTTCCTGGTATTACATCTGTGTGTTTGGGGCATCACAGCTGCTCTTTAAGGTAATTCAGCTTCAGGTCTTTAGCTGAGGGCAGTGGTGCCACACATCAGGCTGTGCTTTTTAAAGCTGGGTGGCTGCATTGTCTAAAAATACCTTAATCCTTAGAAGAGGAGGTTATCTGGGGACAGCAGACCTTTTCCACTGCGCTCTGCAGTTTCTTTCCAAAGATACGCTTCTGTTAATGGAAGTAGAAGTTGCAGTCTGTGCTGTACTTAACATTGCTCATCAATCTGAAGTCTGACGCTGTCAGGACTCGGGTTTATCAATAGGGTAACTGCAATGCTTTACTCCAGCCTTCCCTTGTAAATGGGGTACAACAGAATGTCCTCAGCCTGAAGGGAGAGAGCTCAGATGCTGACACACAGCATGAACGTGTTGGGCAAACCCAGTTCCAATCTGAAGTGCAGCTTCACCAGCCTCACGCATTTATTCTCTTGTTTTTGGCTCACTCAGTCCCGCTTCTGGCCTCGTGTTTTGTCCCCGTGGATTCATTCAGTCGTCTGTCCTTTGTGTCTCAGTTTCAAAACAACCTCCACAGTGGGCACAATTAACTCCAGACTAAACAAACTAACCTTGAAGCGAAATGAGTCGGAGCTGCTGCTCTCTGCAGCACTCGGGGAAAGCCTTTGTTTTGTTTTGGGGCATCTGCAAACCGAAGCCATCCGCAGCAGTGCTCAGCTGCTGGGTGCTGGGGGGAAGCAGTGCTTCAGTAAGTGTGTGGGTACTGCTGGTGGGAAGCGTGCATCTTCATCGTTTCCTTCCTCAGCCTCTATTTACCCATCCAGAGGTCAGGTTGTCGAGCTCTGAGCCTTCCATAAGCAGTGAACAAGCGAGCTGGCAGGTTTCAGCTGCAGGTCCCTATGTGGCAGTGAGCAGAAGCGATGTGCCCAGTCGTTTGGTGCTGCGCAGGGGCAGCTCCTCGTGTGCACAGCACTGCTGGGCCCTGCAGAGCTCCGCTCCTGCAGGAGGCAAAGGGACCTGGGGGAAAGCTTGTTCTATGTAATGGGTACCAGCAGCTTTCTGACTTTGACAGATGAGATTCTCGAGCCTCCATTAGAGATGGAGCCACGTCATTAATGCTGCATGCTTGTCTGAATCAACATTGTTTGATAAGGCTGAGAGCTGCCTCAGCAAAAACACAGGAACGGGCCGTGAATGCAGGGCCTGGAAAGGGCTGCTGCCCCGGGCTCGTGTCTTGCAGCTCATGTTAACGTGGCTGGAACCCGCTGAAATGCTAAGGATGGTGTTTATGAGCAGCACTGTGCTGTGACTGGGTGAACTGAGCAGCATCCTGATGTTAGCATTGTGATTTATATCACCAATTGCATGTTTGAATGATGAATGTTGGGGGCTGGGAGCTGTTTCTGTTGCCAACAGGTAAGGAGACCTTGAATTCAGATTAGGTGCTATGGGACTCGTGAGACATCCTAACTGCAATGTGTTGTAATATATTGAGATAATAACTGCCTAATATTAAAATATAAGGCTGTGGGGCTGGTGTGCTGCCTCTCAAATGAGCATTATTATTACTCTAAGTCAGAAGGACATGTCATGCTGTGTGTATTAGAGCAGTGCTTTTAAGGTGGCAGGGAGAGGGGAATACTGCGTTAAGTGGCTGTATAAATAGAGGGCAGGGGGCATTAAATGCTTGGAGATATCTGCTCTGCTTGTTAACGGGTGCTGTTTCTGCACAGGGCTGGGATGGACAGCGAGCTGCAGAGAAACCCCCACTGTGCAGGGAGCAGCAGCCCCACACACACACTGCGGGCTCTGCTCCGTGAGCCATCCGTCTGACCTCGTGGCAACGGCACGGCCTGAGCGTGCTGAAGGTGCCCGGTATAAATCCCAGGGTCTGAGTCTGCAGTTTATTTTCAGCCCTCCTGAGGGGAGGTGCAACAGCTGTCCCTGCCATCTCCTTTATTGGGCTGCAGCAAACTGATCTGCGCAGCTCGCAGATGGGCGCTGGGAGGGGGTGGTTCGGTGGGGTTTGACATGGGCTCTCTGCAGCACAAACGGTGTAGAGGAGCTTTGCAGCTCGTGGGGCTCCGTCTGGTTTCCTGTAGCCTTGCTAGGTGCCAGGTGAACACATCTGAGCCCCGTGCTGCCTTCACAAGCTGTTGGAAAAGGGGACATCAGAATCCTCAGCTCAGACACCCACGCAGCTCCTCGTGGCAGCATTAATTATCGTGTGCAGTGGTTCAAAACAAGCAGTGTTTGGGAAAATACACCTGACGACACTCCTGTAAGTCTCCTCCCAGCTCGAATACAGTCCTTATTCACCTGAGGAGCAGCCCCTCCTGAAGGATAAATGCTGGGCTTACTTTCTTGCTGGTTTTGTGCCGGGTTTTATTTCTTGGCACGCTGATTTTTCTCGCAAGCTTCTTTCCTGTAACTGAGCAGGGCAGGGCAGCCTTCGCTTGTAGGTCTCCCTCGGAATGTTTCCGTGGGACAACAGGCTGACCTTGCAGAGGGACACCAGTGATTTCAGCATTGCTTTTCCAGCATTCAGCCTCGCTCATAAATCTTTGTGAGATGCACAGAACGCGGGTGAGCACCTGCCAGCGGCCTTTTGTGTCACTGCCTTTTCAGGGTTGAGCTCAGGCTGGCCCCTCTCTGCTGCTCGGTGCTGGAGCATTGATTTGCCACAGTGGTTGCTCACCATCCATTTCTGGAATCCATCCGAAGCCACCTCCTATTTATAATGTGTCATTCCTTGCTGTCTTAGGCAGTTAACGGTATTTTGTTACAAAGCTTTCTGCTTTCTACGTCTGAAAGTGTGTGATGGCAGCAACCCGTGGACAAGGTGCTGCCAGGCTGTGTGAACACAACGCTGGTGCAGCGAGGCGGGACTCAGCAGCACGTCTGCTGTGTGGCCTCTGCCCATCTAACCTGGGCTATGCCTGCCTTGCTGGGGCTGAGAAATGCAGCAGCACGACCAGGGGGTGCCAGGCAGTAGAAGCTGGTGGGGCCAGACTGCTCTGTTGGCTGGCTGGATGCATTCTGCAGTGCTGCTGCAGCTGTTCTGAGGTCAAAGCGTGATGTTTCTCTTCTTCCAGGATCTGAATTTGTATGAGCATCAGCTTTGTCCAGTACTGTTATCAGTGATGGGTCTTGAGTGGCAGGTTGATACTTGGCACGAGGCGTGTTAATAGGGATTTCTTCCCTAATTGCTGAGGAAGCTGAACCCTGACCCGGCAGGCTGTGTGTAACGGGGCTGCCTTTAATTGTTTGGGTATAGGTGGGGCAGTGCTCCAGGTCCTGCCACTGCCAGCAGGAATCCTCCCAGTACTTGAGGAAGTACTGCTGAGGTTCTGAAGGGCTGAACGTTCTTCGTTTGTATCTGAAGGACCGTTTTGCTGCCCTGTTTGCTCTCTGGTTTCTGTAAGCAGGGCGATGCTCTCCAGTGCCCTGTGTGGACGGCAGCCCTCTGAGCAGGTTGGCTGCACAGCACAGCCCCCACTGACCGGGCAGGGCTGCACCCTGAGCCCCACAGCTCACTGCCAGCACCGCAGACCTGCGGGGAGCTGGATACCTATATTGTGTTCTGTGAGGTGATGCAACCACACCAGCAGAAGTCCCTGCGCTAGCGAGCTTCCATCCTGTGCTGGGGTCTGCAGGTGGGCGTTACAGTGGTGCTCACACTGCAGGTGTTATCTACGTGTTGCATTCATGCAATGATTTCTGATAGCAAAAATGATTCCTCTGGCAGAGGTGCTTTCAGCACAGCTCCGTAGCACGTGCCCAGTGCTGTGTTACACATATCAGCACGTCTGCCTTTCCTGATAGGAGAGGTGGGCTTTAAGCAGCCTACAGCAATCATCTCAAGCAGGTTTATGAGTACTGAACTTAAATAGCTCTGTCTAGAGAGGGTTAGCAAGTGCTGCTGGCCTTCTTCCAGTGGAGCTGGTACGTGGGTTAAGCCTTTAAAGCCGGTTTTATCACTTGATGTGTGCTTTCAGTTCTTGTCTTGCTTTGGGCTTCTTTGTTCTGTGGAAGCAGGTTGAGCTGCGTGCTGCTCCGGG
The DNA here is from genome assembly GCA_016647715.1 of Pavo muticus. NCBI lineage: Eukaryota > Metazoa > Chordata > Aves > Galliformes > Phasianidae > Pavo > Pavo muticus. The sequence goes on from JACDJE010000363.1 coordinate 531,583, forward strand.
GCAGCTGTGCTGCCTGCTGGTGTCCTCCTGAGCTGCCTTAGCTCGTGGGCTGCCCACTCTCCATGCACAAGCTTCAGAAGGTAAAAGTTGTGCTCGTAGTTCTTGTTTCACTGATGCTGGAGAAGCAGCAAGTCAGTACTGTGTGTCACAGCCTCTTCTGGGTGGTCGTCTTGGTAGCTTACCGGAGCAGTTGCTGTGCCTGCTGCTCGCCTTCTGCCCTGCATCCCTGTGAGCTGGGCAGGTCTCTCTGCAGCCAGCACAGGGATGCTGCTGGTCACCAACCAGCTGCACTTCGCGTGGCTGCTCCCCTTCCAAGCCCAACGTTTGGGCTGTTCTGTCACCCAGATCTTGCCAGTTTGAATGTAACAGACACCTCCAGAAACCACATCAAAGCTGCACTGTGCCCACTGTGCCATTGCTCACATGGGGAGCAGCTCTGTGTGCTGGGGAGCTGGGGCTGAGCAGGAGCTGGCAAACAAACTTTCTCCTAAGAAATACTGAAGGACATCAGAATCTTCGTAGGCCAGGTATCTTCTCAAACGCTAAAGCTTTAAAATTAAAGCTGGGTGACTTTTAAACAGCCAAATATCATTGCGTTGTGCAAGTAGTGAGCAGCAATGCGTCGGATTTAGTGGGGATGTTATTGGATTTGTGGGTGGTTTGCTGCAGCAGCACAAAAATCGTGTTTCTTGGTGTCCTCTGTGCTATAAAGGTGGGTGTGTGTGTATGGAATATTGCCCTGGCGATGCATGATTTTTGGGCCCTTTTTCTATTCCCAGCTTACCGTATCCTGAACGAATGCATCCAGCTGAGCACGGGATCGAAGCATTCTTGCAAAGGATGCATTTCGGCTCTGCAGTTTGCAGTGGCTTTTCTTGCCTGCCTTGGCTGGCTGACAAGCAGAGTGTGACCTTCGTGGCTCTGGATGGTTTGTCTTCTAAATTGCTATCACTGGAGTTATTCTGAACAAGCATTCCCTCAAGCTGAGAGAGATAAGTGGAACATTCGTCTGCCTCTTGTTGGGAGACTTCAGGGCTGCGCCAGCCTGTGTGCCAGCAGAGCCGAGGTTTAACTTCAGAGCATACTGCAGAGTTATTTGTGATCCTTTTAATAGCGGCTATAGAAAGAGCCCAGTGCTTATGGCCAAGTACTGTCTTATGGCTATTTCAGGCTTTGGCTCCTCTTCCGTCTCCGGCTCCATCCATACCCAAATTCCATTCGTTTCCATAGTTTAGGTGCTCTTAATCTTTAAGAACATTTCTCAGTGCCGCGGAAAGGGACCAAGGAACAAAGACTTGATTGTGGCCATTGGCAGTGGCTCCGTGCGCTGGCATCCCAGCAGGCTTCCTGCACACTGCGCTGCTGGCTGAGCGACCGAGGCCGTCCCCACCAGGAACTGCTGCGCTGGGGAGAACGAGATGCTGTTCCATGGTGTGATCCCAGGGCTGTCTGTCACGTGGCAGCGTCACAGTGGTGGAAGCCTCACAGTTCTGAAGCCTTGGGGCTGCCACGTGCATCTCCCCTGGGTGCCCGCCCCTAGCTTTCCCTTTCAGGATGGTCCTCCCAGTGCTGGAATACCTCGTTATCCTCAGCTGCTGCAGTAAAGCTGGTTCTAATCGGCCTTCCCAACCAGCCTCGTGTCTGTTGTATCTCTTTCAGTTGGAGAGGGCTGGAATTTTTCAGGCTCCTGGAAGCACCGTGTGCCATCTATTTATATAGAGGCCAGTGATATTTTCTGCTTTTGTTCCTTTCCAGGCTATTTCTAACATTCTCTTTGCTTTCTGAGCCCGGAGCTGATGTTTTCCTACAGTTATTTGTTATAATCCTTAGAGCTTGTTCCTGAAAGGCAGCCATAAGCTCGAAGCCTTTCATTTTGGTGCGTGGCATTAGGCGTATTTTGTTGCCTGTGATTCACTTCAGTTACCAGCATTGAATTTCATCTGTCATTTTCTCAGCAGTCACCCAGCATTGTGAGATTCATCCTTTTCTCTCCTCTCCTGAATAGCTTCAGCAGCAAACTTTATCACCTCGCTGTTCAGCTCATCTTTGGGATCCTTTGTTCATCACACTGGGCAGCTCAGAGCTCAGGAAAGGTTTGCTGGGCACAAAATCTGCTGTGCGTTCTCCAGGGCTGTCCCTGCTGTGCAGATATTTGTACCATGCAGGGACCTTCCATCCTCCCCTGCCAGCCGTGTCAGGAGCCATGCTGAGGGCCTGGTGAGGAGCTGGTTGCTTTGTGTTGCCTTGCCTACGTGCTCATTTACCTCCAAGGAGCTCCGGTGGTTTTGTATATCTTACAGCTCCCCTTTGTAAAAGCCTTGGTGCTCTCTTCCAGAATAGCACGACTACCCGTGTGTGTGTTATCCTGCATTATGCCTTGTGCTAATGGCAGTGCCAGCAGTTTGGTTCCATGGGCTTTTGATAAGATCTCTCTCTACCCCGGGAGTTTCCTTGCTTCCTGCTGAACCCTCCTGTCCGTTCCTCAGCCGTGCAGTGAGGCACATCCTGCTCATCAGCCTAGCCAAGCTGAAGTGTTACTGAGCTGGGAAGAACCCGCCTACAGGATTCTTCCTGCAGCCTCAGCTCCTCCCCAGCGAGCTGCTGCTCTTCCTTCACAGCTGGTGCCGAGCTGGGGCTGCTCTGTGCTACCCCCAAGTCCTGCATGATGCTCATTGATTCCCCTCCTCAGCAGAAACGGGCCGAGCTGCCCGGAGGTGAGGTTGTTTCGTGGCTCTGACAGCAGACCTTGCCCTCTCCTAAACGTTTACCATCTGTATTGTGGCGCTCAGTGTGAGGTTTGCCTGCTGCCAGCGCAGTGCGTGTGCCTGTGCCACCTCCTGTGGTGCAGCCTGTTGCACAGATGACACGGTGCAGTGAAGGTGGAAACGGCCATCCTCTAGCTGGACTTCCAGCTGGGTTTGTTTTACTTGAAGGGTGAGTTCACCTGTTGGCTTAGCTACTGCTTGGCTGCTGCTTCTGCAGATAGCTCTGGAGGTGGAGAGCTTGCTTGCCCTGCAGTCCTCCCTTTGCGTTATTGCTTTCCCCTTTTCTGTCTGTGCCCTTTTTTGGCATCAGCTCTCCGGGGCTGTGTGACACTGAGGAGTCCTGACGGAGCACTCGGGAGCTGTACTGGGCTGCTGCTATCTGAACCACGCAGGGCATCTGCATGGCACTGGAGCAAGTGGCCGGATGTGCGTTTCGCTTACGGAAGATGTAAAAGCTTGGGTCAGGCCAGGTTCTTTGATCGCAGAGGCCACAGTTCTCGATGGGTCTCTAAACGTCATTAATGTCACTGGGGAAAGCTGACACCTTGGCTGTGTGCATCTCCCACAGCTCCTGCCTGGCTTTGTAGGAGTGCCTGTAGGAATGGGGCTGGATGGGTGCAGCGCTGCCACTGAAGGAGCGCCGTCAGAGCAGAGGAGCAGCTCAGCAGGGCTTTCTCTTGCTAAGTAAACCTATGGCAAACGAATGACCATCTTCCGCACAGGAGTGAAACTCTTGTGAGCTTTTTAATTAAGAAATGTAGTTACTTCGGTCAGGGACTAAAATTTCCTTAATTTAAGGGCAGGATTTTGTATTTCATGCCTTGATCCGGTGCCAGCGAGCGCAGGCTGCGTGGAGCAGTGACACTGAGCGGTCAGAACGGCCGAACTGGTGTGACTTGAAATGCTAATGCTGCTCTGCACCGGTAGGAAACTGGCAGCCCCTGCTCTGCAGTGACAGAAAGACTTTATTTTTAGTGCTGGCACTTGATCAAGCACTGGACTCGCTTCAAGCTCTTCTCGGATGGTATGAAGCCTCCAACTGCTGTTGGAAGAATGGGTATTAAAACCATGCTGGAAGTAGGGAGATGGAGATGGTGGGAGTAGAGTGAGATGATGATGAAGGTTGGATTGGAAGGAGCGGTGGTGGCAGTGAGCGTCGTGTGCTGCGTGGCAGTGGGAGCGCAGGCAGCAGGGCTGATCCCAGCAGCTCTGTGCTCTGCAGGTCGCTCCTGTGGCTGCTGCTGACCTGGCTGGTTTCACCTGGGTGCTGTTTGATCGGCGATGCTGAGCGCAGGGCAGGAAGGCTGGCAGTGCTGTGTGCCCTCACAGGCCGTGGGGAGACTGGAGCCGTTCAGCTCTGGCCAGCTGTGCTGGGGTGGGCCAGGCTGTGTGTGTGTGTGTGTGTGTGTGTGTGTGTGAGACCTTCTCGGTCACATCGGTTCCTGCTGCCTAAAGAAGGCAGTGCTGGAAGCTGCAGCTCACGAGGGCCACCGCGCAGGGAGCAGGTAACGCAGCGGGCAGCAGCAATGCAGTGCATGAGCTGCTGTGCTCCCAGCAGTGCCACTGCACAGCTAAAACACGTCCTGCTAATTGTCAGGAATTTTGCAGGCGTTCGGCTGGGCCGTCGGCAGCCTGGTGGGGTGGATCTTGACCTCCTCTCCAATAAGTGTTGCGCCCAGCGTGCGCATAAAGGTGTGGAGAGTCTCCAAACGTGGCCTCTGTTCCCAGCAGTTCTCCGCCCCGTGTCTTGTGCTGCTGTTTCCTCTTGCAGATGCTACACTGGAGAAGTAATCATGCCTTTGCAGTATCCCTCTTCTCCCTTGTGCTCTTCTGGGTTTTTGTTGTGCTAATCATTGAGATGTCATCCTTCTGATGACTGGCATGGATTCTGCCCGGTGCTGCTTCGTGGTGGGTTTTGTTTTCTTTCTAATGGAAAAATCTGACATAATCCATATCTCTTTTCCTGCTCGCATGAAAGGTGTGACTCAGCTGCTGCTTAAAAACAAAAAGCAAAGTAGCTGACTGATCAGAGGAGAAAATGAATGATACCCTTTCATTTTTTCTCTCCCTTTTTACTACACATTTTTTCAGTACCGAAGCTGCCTCTTTCTGCCGGCTCCAGTCCCGTTGTTCACAGTGAGCCCTGCATGAGGGTTTGGAGCAACGACCTGCAAGCTGAGTTCCTGGCCCAGCAGCGCCTGTGTGGGACATGGGTGCTGAGGAGAGGTGGGAGGCACAGAGCTCAGCAGGAGCTGCTCGGGTGCTTCTCAGGCTCACAGCCCATGCAGGCCGTGCTGCTGCAGGGCGGGATCGCTCGGAAGGGGAAGTTCTGGTAGTTGTGACCAAAGCCCCTGAGGTGCAGAGCTGGGATGGCGGGGCAGACGGCAAGGTCGTCCCTGGGTGCTGGCAGTTGCTGGTGGTGACAGTTGCGAGGCTATTTCAGGAGTGCTTTGCTCTTTGTTTTCTGTGAACGGCTCTCTCGGTGTTCCCGGATTTAACCCTGGTGCTGTTCAGCTGTCATCGGGCTCGCCTTCCTTCGAGGGCTGCTGCCGGTTTGTGCTATATGTTGACATCATATATTTACGCTTCCTTTGCGTTCAGGGGAAGATCGACTCCCTCCAGCTCCAGGCTAGCCTTGTTCCATGTATTTTAGGCTTATGTCAGGAGAATGTAACATAAATCTTGTCCTTTAATCTCTCTGATTGTGACCTCTGTGTTGTGACAGCAGGACAGAACGGCCTGCTGTTCCTCCCAGCGCGGTGTGGTAGCGGTCAGTGGCCGCTGCCATCGATGGGTTCCTCTGGTTTGCAGTAACTCTGGCCATTTCTAAAGCTGCTCAATGGGAGCAGCACTGGAGGTGGGCCGTCCTCTGCCTCTATCTGCTTACTGAAGGCTGATTTACAGTTGGAAATACGGGTGTAGTAAATCTTGTGCATGGGAAGGTGTGGGAGCATATGGCTGGGGCAGGTGGGGCCGGCAGTCTGCATTTAAACCTCCTTAAGCTGCTGTGGAGTGGTCTCAGATGGAGTTGGGAGAACATTTGGCCTTGAGTTTAGTGCTTCTCATTGCCTGTGTTTGCTGCAGGAGTGCTCGAGGTCCTCATTTAGCTGAAAGAAAACCTTTAGATGGGTTTGATATGATGTGGCTCTGTCTGATACTGTCAAAGATAATCCTGCTGTAACGTTAGGAAGAAGTCTGAACAAAGCCCACTTCTGTTGTCCCGTATCTAATGTGGAATCTCTTACAGCTCGTGGGCGGTGCAGCCTCTGCCATCCAAATGAGCCCAGGTTGAGTTTCCAGCACAGAAACATAATTCAGCAGAAGGAAGCGAGGTGTGGGCAAGCAAAGCATCTCAACCACCGAGATGTCAGTGCTGGGGGGAATGGCTGCAGGCATAGTGTAGATCTGTGCATGTTTGCCTGTGCTGGTCTGACACCCCTGTCCTGACCAGGCAGTTTGCATACTGTATTTACGTGTGACAAGTGGCATTACCAAGCACGACTTCCATGCAGGAGCCACGAGGAGTGTTACCTGAGAAGGTGACACTGTAGGATTATTGGATTTTCACTCTTTACCAGTTGCCAGGATAGCACCGTGTCACAGGACTGATGTCTTCATAGCAGAGGCATGCGGCACAGAAGCTGAGGCAGTCCTTTCTTCTCTTCCCTTTCTACATCGTACCTCTGCCTCAAGGAAATGCGTAAGTTCTCACTTAAATCCTGAGCAGCAGAGGATGGAGCACCAGAGAATTAAATACAGCCCAAATTAAAACCACAGGAGTTATTACAGGTTTCCTGGCTGACTTTGATTCCGAGCTCTTGATTACTGCTGCTATTTTATTACATGATCGTATGACACAGGGTGATGGAATATACTGCTTGTAAACTAAATATTTACTCAGTGGGGCTGCATTTAGAAATGCAGTGTGCTCTCAGCCAGCTTTGTGCTTGTTAGGTGTGCTGGTGGACACAGTGCTGCCAGCCCGTGCAGGTAACAGCTGCTGAGGTGCACACACTGAGCGCTGATGAGAGCTGTTCAGCTTGAAAACCACAGCACTGGGTTGTGTTAACATACTGGTGTGGGCCAAATGTGATGCCCTCAGCTGCCCCTCATGCCCTCCAGACCCTTCCCCACCTTGGCAGCCCTCCTTTGGGTGCTCTTTATGTCCTTCTTACAGCATGGCACCCAAACCCGCACCCAGAGCTGGAGCTGAGGCTGCCCCGGCGCAGAGCAGGGCAGGATGTGCTCAATTTGGTGTACCCCAAAGAGTGAGCAGGGCTGTGCTGTTTCCAGGCAGTGACATGTGTGAGCTGGGCTGCTGCTGCCTGGGTCTCAGCCCACCCAGCTCCTTTTGCTCCTGGCATTGCCATCTCCCTGCAGGCAGGCCCAGGAGATAGGCAGGCCCAGCCTTGGCAGCTGCTGCACTGCTGATAGCCATCACAAGTCAGACGAGGCTTGTGTGCTCTGCGTGCTCCGAGGAAGGAGCGAATGCTAACAGCGTTATAATAGTGAGGTTTCATTCAAGATAACGATCGGGTTGTGTCTGGCTGTTGGATGAGCCTCGCCAGGCAGGCGGAGCTTTGCAGAGCTGTTCTGTGACGTTTCCTGGTGGCCCTTTTCATTGCTGTGATGTAAACTTCATGCTTTAAGGAGCTATGTGTCGGTGGTGGCAAAAAACCATCAGTGAGTGTTGCTGTCCGTGAAGGTCTACAGCTGTTAGCAGGAGGGCAGGCAGTGTCAGAGCAGCAGATTTTAGAAACTGAGCACTTCCTCCCTATGGAAAAACTGCTCAGTGCTGATCCTCTGCCAGGGCAGGAGGGGTGTGTGACTGGGGAGGGCAGCCTGCCCACCGCTGGGCTTTGGGCTCCATCAGCCAGTGCTGTGAGTGGCTCGTTGGTGATATTGGGCTCTGGGTACAGTTTGCACCAAGGTGTGCTAAGGCTGGAATACGTGAGGGCTGCTCCAGAAGGGAGTGGGTCTAACCCACTGCCAAGGGAAGTACCGGAATGGCAGGAGATCAGCTAGGCCGGGGTCTCTGGGTAGAGGGAGGGACAGCCCTGTGTGTTCCCACCCTTATCATCTCCTTGAAGGCTGTGTTGTGTCTCTCACAGGTAGAGGACGAGAAGGAAAAGTAGAATTGAAAATGTAAAGGGACAAAAGTGCTGTGGCTAACCTTGCTCCTAGCCTCCCTTAGTGTGCCGGCAGCAGTTTGTACACTCCTTCTCTTTCCTCACTTTTGGGCTGGGAGGCAGGTGTGCGCTTTGTGCTGTTGCTGTGTGATGTGAGTTATTCCTGCCATGTACCAGGGAACGCCGCAGCAAATCTAAGAGGAGGACTTTGCCTGGCGATGGATGCTCTCAGGTTACTGGGCTCACCACTCCTAAATTTAAGGCTGGGGGATTAATAGTACTTAAGGCCGCTTCACTTCCTCTCTGTCCTCTTCTCCTCCCTCACCTCAGGAAACCTGCTTTGCTTAGGCAGAAGGTGAACTTTGCCCTCCGGCTCTCTATGGGTGGTGTTTGCAGGTAGCTCAGGGAAGCTCCCAGCTGATACCTTTTGCAGAGCCAGCAGCTGCTGTCGGAGCTCCCTGTGCTGCGTGGGCAGATGTGTGCCCTGAGATCTGAGCCTGGAGATTCCTCTTCCTTATGGCCTGGTTTGAGGAATGGTGACTGTGTGTGCAAATAGGGGTTCTGTGCAAACATGTGAGTGTTACTTGGTTGGTACTTAGCAGTGTCCATAGGAATACATCGCAGCCCCTGGCAGCTGCCGTTCCCTCTGTCCTGCCTTGGTGGTTCATCCCATTTTCCCTTCTGGTCCCAGCATGTGTTCCATAGGAGCCATGCAGGAAAGGCACCAGCAGCAGAACGTGGCCGACAGCAAGAGTAGATTAAAAGCAGGCGTATTTTATTTGGTGTCCAAAGAGATTTTTTTAATAATTTCCTCTTAGTCCAACATACTGTGGCTTGAAGAAGCAGATGTAGTGGGTGGCAGCTGCTTGGATGGCTTTAATGATAAGGAATGTAAATAGAACTCCCTGTCTGTCCACTAAACGTGGAGCTCACCGGAGGAAGGAGGCTGAGCTCAGCTGTGCGCCCAGTGCAGGCAGTCCTGCTGTGCTGTGCTCCTCCCTGAGCGGGCCAGCAGAGGCACCAAGCATTGCCCTCACTGCCTCATAGAGCTGCAGCAATAGAGTTCTTGGAAGGTCTTTGGGCAGGAAGTGGTTGTCCTCCAAAGAGAGCTCTGCCCGGGAGAACTGGCCTGGCTGTTATCAGTGATAACAGTGATACTTCTGTGTGTTAGCTTTAAGTGAAAAGGTATTTGTGATGGTTGTGTTCCCACATGAAGGTCTGAGTAACTCACTGATGGGAGTAATTCGTATGAGATAGTGCAGGATTGCTTCTTTGGGGGGTTCTGCTTAGAGATGCTTCCTTCCCTCCCATAGCACGCACTGACATTGGAGAGCAGTGAGCCCTGCTGACTGCAGAGGAGCGATCGGCTGGAAGCCTCCTGGCTGCTGGCACTGCTGGCTGCACCCACAGCAAGCTGTGCAGAGGGACCCAGCTTTGGGAGGGCTTGTGACCGAGCTGCTTGCCTTCCTCATAGCGAGGAGCCGGGTTCTGCCTGTAGCTGAACACAGTGTGAGACTCCTTTTGCCTCCCAGTCATGCTTGGTGCTCCTTAGCTGAGGCACGTGTGCGTGGACACGTGTTAAGTTGCCGGCTCATCCCTAAATAGCAGCCTGCAGTGACCTGTAAACGCGTTGCTGCAGCCAGGAATCTGAGGAAGGAGGAATTCCACCTTACAGAGCTGCTGAGACCTGAAAATCCAGCTGGGTTTTCTTCTGGCAACTTCAAAGCTAGCAGGTCTCTGTAAATTCCGGCTCTGCAGTTAATAGAGCAGCTAATAAGGGGTTTTCATTCCCTTCAGTAGCTTGCTGGGTCTGTAGAGCTACCAGAGGAAGTTGTACTTTGCTATACCAGGGGAGTAAACGCTGCTGAATAAAGCTGTACTCAATATGTGCCTTTTCGTGCTCTGATTTTTTTTTTATGCAGTCATGTCTGTGAAATTCTGCTGTGGCTATAATTGCACCAGCAAAGGGCTCCGTCCAGCATGCAGGTGCTCTGCTTGAAGCTGTGCTTCCTCTGCCCGTCCCCATCAGCAGTGGGATCTCCTTCCATTGCTTGTTCTGCTGTCTGGGGAATGGCGTTATCTCAGGAGAGCCACAGCTTGCCTTGCTTCAAGGAAGTGGATGCCCGAGCTGGAGCCAGCACAGGGGTAGCCCTGCGTGGTGCACTGCCACGTGCTGGGCAGGTTAATGTTGGGTAGAGCAGGGAAACGTGCCCTGGGGAGAAGTGCAAAGCTTGAGTGAATTTAGAGGCTGCCCACCCAGGGACTCATTGAGTCACGGTTTGGTTTTGGAAGTTCTGAAGTTGATTTAGCTCACACCTCCGTGCTGCCTCCCGTTTCCAAGTGTGAGATCTCCAGCTCAGGAGCTGCCTGCTGCCAATGAACTGCCAATGGGAGCTGTTCGTTTGATTTAACGCTGTTGCATTTATTTCTCTTCTCCAATTCTTCCCTCTCTCCCCCAGGCCTGTATAGATGAGAACCTGGACATGGTGAAGTTCCTTGTAGAAAACGGAGCCAATGTGAACCAGCAAGACAACGAGGGCTGGACCCCCCTGCACGCCGTGGCGTCGTGTGGCTACCTGAACATTGCAGAGTGAGTGAGTTTCAGGCTATTTGGGTATCAGCAGCGCTTTGCACATCCTGCTCTTTGGAGTGGGTACGGCAGGGATTGGTGCTCTGAAGCTCACGCAGTGTTTGGAAGCAGCGTTAAAAAAAGAAGACGCCTTCCTTCTTTTACTGAATGCAAAATCTGTTAGTGCTGGGGTGGCACCTATAACTGGTTGTCCCTCACTGATCCCATTAGAGTGATGTGTGGTTCGTTAGGCACTTTGCTAAAGCCCCAAGCAGAGGGGAAACGTGAGGGCTGGCAGGCGCTGATGGGCACAGAGGTGCAGCAGAGCATGGACAGTTTTGCCCTGATGTTTAGGGCAGAGCAGTAACCTGCTGCAAGTGACTCCCAGTAAAGATCTGAGTGATGTTTGCTGATTGCAGGGCTTGCAGTAACAGCCTGCAGCTGATCCGATCATCCGTTATGCTCACAAAGGGCGAAATGGTTGTGTTTGTCCCAGAGCAGGTAGTGGTACTGCTTGTGCACCAACCGTGTGCTGGGAGTTGCTCGGATATGGGACCTGTAGTGCTGGAGTAACTGGAGCCAAAGAACTGGCAAACGTAAGGGGTAGAAGGAGGCATTAATGGTTTTTTGAATGAAACCAAGGAAAAACTTGAGGATAGCTTGGATTAAAGGCATCATCGCTCAGGTGAGTGCAAGAACTGGGGATGCTGAAGTAGCTACAGAGAAGTTATTTGCAAGAGCCACTGAGCTGGAGCCTTGCGCTTAGCAGTGAATTTTACAGAGCAGAGGTTTGATAAGAATGTGAATGCTTGTTTGGTAAGTGAACTTGATTGAGAGGATTGTGTGCTTTGTTCTGCCACTTGATTTCCTGCGTTAGTTGCGCTGAAGCCTTCACGTGAGGTCTGACGTTGGCATGGCTCTCGTTCACGTAGGTATTTAATTAGTCATGGAGCCAACGTGGCTGCTGTGAACAGCGAAGGTGAAGTCCCGTCTGACATCGCGGAGGAGGCAGCCATGAAGGACCTGCTTCTGGAACAAGTGAAGAAACAAGGCAAGTCAGCAGTGGGATTGAGCGCGTGAGGAGCAGGCAGAGAAGGGCTTCCCTAAAGAAATTCTGTAGGCTTTCTGCTCCCCTGTGGATAAGGAGGTCTGAAACCCGTCCTGAATGGTAGCAGAGACATTTCTGCTCAGAACACTGGGACAAATGCAGAGGGTTTGTGTTGTGCATTCCCTGCCCTTTTCAGTAGGATTCTTAGAAGCAAGACAGTCCTGAAAGCTGAGTCTTTAGGTCCAGTCGTTTTAAAAGTGAGATTTAGTTCTGACCTCTGGTACCAATGGAAGGTCTGGTTTCACTGAGGCTTGGTGATGCAGAAGAGAGATTTGCAGCCCTGCTGAGTGCCTGGAGTGCTGTGTGTGTCCTCGAGTGACCTGCTTTATCCTGATCCTTCCCAAGACTCCTGCAGCCCATCTGCTCTGCTATTTCCCCTTTCCTCGTCAGGTGTGTCTGTGTGAGTTGTCCTGCAAAGCTGCCATGGTGGAAGCGACTTGGACAGTGTTTGAATTAAGGGCTGCTTCCAGTGTAAGGTTTTCTCTGTACTCGTGAAATTCATCTGCAAGTGGCTTGGTGTCTGTGTGTACGTGTAAGAGGTTTAAGTCCTACCTATGAGGTTCATCAGGGATGTTCCTGAAGGATGCAACCTGTTTCTCTTTAAAGTGAGAGCCGTGTGCTGCAATAACACATCTGAGCACCTGAGAGGGCATCAAGGCAGTAATTCCTCCTCTGCTGCATATATTTTGCCTGACACTTCTTAGGATTCCGTTTGGCTTTCTCCCTGCTCCGCCACGTTAGCAGCATCCTGCTCAGATGCCCTGAAACAGCCATCTGGCTCTGCTGAGAAGCTTCCCATTGACACAGCTTAAAAGGATCCTAATTGCTGGAATAAACGTGTTATAAACTTTAGATAAGCCTCCCTCCAGCTTTGTCTTCAGCTGTAGCTGAAAGCAGATGCCTGGGGCACACAGGAGCAGGGCAAATGTGCATGCTTTCCCTCCCAAGCATTCTCCCAGCCTGCAGCCGCTGTGCCTCGAGGCATTCCTGAGCCAGATGGACTTTCTGTGTGCCTTCTGTGTGACTCTGCCATGGATTTCTGTTCTGTCTGGTCCCTCGTGGGCTCTCAGCACGTTGGCGTTGCATTCAGCATCTCCAGATGTGCTGCTGCTGTGGTGCAGATTCATAATTCCTGTTTTGAAGCCATTTGCAGTTTTAATCTTTGCAACAGCACGCAGAGTTTCTCAGCTCAGTCTGAGCTGATAAGTGTTGGCTTTTGTTCTGTGCTAAGTCTCGTGCCCTGCAATTTCCTTGGTAATCGTGTTGTTGTTGTAGTGAAAGAGCTGATCTGTAGGGCCTGCTGCTCTTCGATATTGATCTTGATTTGTTTTAATTTGGCCTTTTATTTCCACCTCCTATCATCAAAATGGCTTAGAGCTGTTTTACCAGCATCTAGTGGTTTGCTGCTTGAAGGAGCTGATCAGACACGTCCCTGGGAATGCATACCAGCAGTGGCCCTGCTGCACTCTGCATGCAGCTTGCTCACTTGCTGCATTCCCAATGAGGACACTGCTGGGTTATGCTGCTCTTACAGAGGAGGCCCTGGGGTCGTTTCTGCACGTCCTGCACAACTTACTTCTGTTAACTGCTGTTGGTGAGTTGGCTCTTTTAGGCTGGAATGCAGCATGTTGGCAGTGCAGCCCCTCAGCCACGACTGCTTCAGTTAAGCTAGCAGTTGACCAGCAGAGTTTGCAACCAGTGCCTCAACTTTCAGCTCTGAACATTTATTCTTGTTTTAAGTCAGACTGCTTTGAGGTTTCTGCCGATGATGCAGATCTCCCAGCTGCCACGAGCAGCCTTTGCTGATGTTTTTGGAAGATGGCATAAGCTGATAATCTCGTGTAGCAAATGAAAAACAGGGTAAGTTTAAAAAGCGCACGAGAGCTTTCACCTGATGATCTCTTCTGTGCTTTGCTGTCTTAGGGGTAGACCTGGACCTGGCAAGGAAGGAAGAGGAGCAGCAGATGCTGCAGGATGCCCGGCAGTGGCTGAACAGTGGGAGAATCGAGGATGTAAAGCAGCCTCAGACGGGTGCCACAGCTCTTCACGTTGCCTCAGCAAAGGGCTATTCTGAAGTCATGAGGTAGGAGCTCCTGCCCGTGGCTGCTGTGTTGAACCCAGCCTGGTTTTCCAGGCTGTAAGAGCAGCTTCTTATCAAGCTCAAGTAATTTTGTTAATCTCTATGTTTCCTCTTAATATTCATCCATTAGAGCTTATAATTGAGTTATAAGCTGTTTGTGTGTCTGCCTTGCCCAGGAGTGCTAATTCAACACAGCTGATGTGGAATGGAAATCTAATATCCCACTGAACAATATGGGGTTTGGTCCCATGGGTTTTTGCTGGAGGTTTCCTCTGCAGTCAATGGGAGCTGTGTTCCCCATTTGCCAGATGTCCACTCCTGCTCAGCTACTCCTTGGCATCAAATGCTGTGGTGATAAACAGCTCTCACAGGGAGCTGACACTGTTCCACTCTTGTGTGCTTTATGGCCACCCTGTAAGTTCAAATACGGAGCTTCAGTGACTTAAACCAAAGCCAGCAGCTGGCTAACTCAGATGAGACATGGAATTTCTCTGTGACCTTGAGTCTCTTAATAACTCTGTTCCTCCCTTTTGCCAGCTGGAGAATCAGCATAAAGTCAGCACCTGATTTAAAACTTCTTTTCCAGGGCAGCTCACAGCTGCTGTAGCACCACCGTGTTTTATTTAGCACTGCAACACATCAGGGTAAAGCTGCAGGACTTTCAAAACTGCCTGTGCTGTTCTGGGGTCATGCTAGATTTCCCCTGAGCTGGAGGAAGGTGGCTGTGCGTGGGGGGAGCACCGCCGTGGGAGCCTTCAGAGGCAGTTTTACTGGGCCTGCAGAATTCCCCTGGGGTGTCCTTCAGTGTTTGAGCAGCTGGATGACAGTCAGCTCTGATACGGGAGCTGCTCGGTGCTTGCAGCTGATACCTCGTGTGCTGCTGTGCCTCTGAAGCTTCAGACAATTGTCTCTCTTCTGTTTGTTTCGGTTTTAAATATTCGAGCCCCAGATGCATTGCAGCCCAGTGCTTTGGCCTGGTGGGGGGGCAGCGGGTGGAAGGCGTAGGGCAGTAAATGGGATGGAAGGAAGTTCCCAGGCAGTTCCCTTGGATAAGGTTTGCTTTAACTCTGCAAGGTCTGATCTGCACAAACACTTCTTTTGGAGTTGTCCATATTTAACCTACAGATTTAACAGCTGGTGGTGGCAGTCAGCGATGTCTCTGCCTGTTGCCTGGCAGCTCTGCCAGCTTTGTCTCCTTACAGACTGTCCCTGCAGTATGTGGCCTTGTTCAGTAGAACCACACCAAACCTGAGTTACCTTTCCGTGCCAGGTGCTGTGCTCGACTCACCTGTTAAGAGGTTGAGTTCTGGAGAGAATACAGAAGTCGTTCTTGAGTGGGCAGGAATCAGTGTTGCTTCTTTTCTCAGGCTGTTGATCCAGGCTGGGTTTAATCTGAACGTCCAGGACAACGATGGCTGGACTCCGCTGCACGCTGCTGCACACTGGGGGGTGAAGGAAGCCTGCTCCATCTTGGCTGAGGCGCTGTGTGACATGGATGTCAGGAACAAGCTGGTCAGTGAGCACAACAGGCACTGCAGGCACAGCGTGCAGTGCATTTCATAGCAAGATGCATTTCAGCTTCATTGCCATATGCCATAATTGCTTATCAGTTTGGTCCAGCAGCGTGCAGGTGACACGGTGAGCAGTTCTCATGTGTACTACTAGAGCATTGAAAGGCAACAGGGAGTAAGGACTCTTGGCAGGAGGAAGGAAAAGATTTTAGGTATTACTGGAAACCATCAGTGATGAAACAAGGCCCAAGATAGGGACTAATGTGTGTTTTCCTCTTCAGTATAACCCTGACATATTGAACAAGAGAAAAACAATCTTGGAGTGCAAAATAACATGCTAATAAGCTATAAAGCATTGCAAATTCGTGAGCCCTTGAGTCACTGGCAGCATGAAATCTTTCCTATTCTTCTGACTTGGTCATAAAAAAGGAAAAAAAATTCACAATGCTTGTGAGAAACGAGTGAAGAAAAATAGAGCATTAATTAAAGGGGGGGGTTAGGAAGGAAAGAGAGCACCCCCACTTCAAGCTAAGGGCTCGAAGATTGCTTTAAGAGCCCGTGGATATTCAGGAGGCGAAGCGTGCTTGCCCATGGTTGCTCTTTGTGTTCCCTCCCTGTCTGTGCTGGAAGCTGATGTGGAAGAGATCTCTGTGGGAGGAGGCAGCACTGTAGCATGGTGAGCTCTGTGGCATTCAAAATATGGGGAATTGTTTTTGTTTTTAATGCCATCAGAAGCTTTTCCAAAGTGTTCAGAAGGCGTGTGGGTTCTCTATTTTGATAGACATGAAAAGAAACAGACACAATTGTATTTGCTGCAGTCAGTTGCCAGATATCTCCTGTCAAAGACCATTACCTTGCTCAGTCAGATGGCCAGGACGGTCTGTAGTTATTTGGTCATTAGCCATCAAGTCTCACCATGGTGTAAATGTGACTTATTTCTTGTTTTATGCCCCAAAGTAATGTTTTGGGTTTCTCTTATTTGGGAA
This sequence comes from Pavo muticus, assembly GCA_016647715.1. NCBI lineage: Eukaryota > Metazoa > Chordata > Aves > Galliformes > Phasianidae > Pavo > Pavo muticus. The sequence continues at coordinate 547,731 of JACDJE010000363.1, forward strand.
TGTCCACGGATGTGGAAATAGCCCCCAGTTTTTTTGGCCTGCTGATGATGGGCAGCCCTGCAGGTACACAGCAATGCAGCAGAGCAAGTTGTTTGCAGTACTTCTCAGTCCAAGAGTGTGCTTTTCACAACACGGATACTCACCTGCTTCAGTCCTGACTTAGGTCTGAGCCGTAGCAGTCAGGGAGCTGCGCTTCCCTGGTGGAGGTCGCTCTGATGAGGGATCGTGTCAGGAAACATCGCTGCCACTTGGCTTTCTCTGCTGTAAGGCATAACAGAGCGCTGCTCAGCACCGAGGCAGGGTGGCTGTAGTGCACATCCAGTTTCATTCTTCACTGATAACTGGTGGCGTTCTGAGTGTTAATGGCAAGCTGTACTGAACAGCCTCTTTCCTCTTTTTGCATCAGGGCCAGACCCCGTTCGACGTGGCCGATGAGGGACTGGTTGAGCATTTAGAAATGCTGCAGAAGAAACAGACAGTGGTGAGTTCTTGGCAGGTCGTTTTCCGCCTGTCCAGTTACCTCCTGTGCACAGGTGTTCTCCAAAGCACGCGGCTTTAGCAGAGGCATGAAGTGGAGGTGCAGCTGTTCTTTATGTCGCTCACTCAAGGATCTCTAAATACACCAATATTTCCAGTAGGTAGGAGTGCAGAAAACTGGATGGCTGGCTGTATGAAGGTCTGCTGATGGGCACGATTCTGTGAGCTGCTGAGGAGCACGTAGTTCATCTTTGGAGTTGCTCCTTTCCTTGCCTTTGTTTGCTGGCAAGCTCTGTAATGTCAAACTGCTCGTTACTTAATGAGCAGTTCCCCAAGCCCACGTGGTGTTTGGATCTGAGGGGTTACACTGGCACTGGATTTCTGATTTCAAATCCAAGTTAAGCTGCTGCTTCGTGATGCAGCAGAGAGATTGGATGGATTTATTAGCAGAAAGTTGTCATTAAAAAGAAGGCAGAAATGTATCTTGCTCAAAGTAAAGGCAGCCATCAGGCCAGGAGGCAGGTTTGGGGTTACGTATTCTCCTGTTTCATCTGGTTTGGGTGCTTCCAAAACAACAACCCAGCATCTTTTCAAGTAGAAAGCAGTGATAAATATCAGAAAATACCATTTGAAACGTTGGATTCAGAAGCAGACAGAATGGGAGCAGTGCTGGTAAAAGCCAGTGGAGTATTTTGAGGAGCTGCTATGGGGGTGGTAGAAGTGGAGCTCTGATCACAGCACAGCTGCTGCCGCCCTTAAATAGCATCCTTAGCATTCACAGAAAGGTTTTAAAAATTAATCAGCTTCTCCCTAAATGAGGTGTTGATAAATACTACCACACTGTGCTGTGGGTTCCCTCCTATGCAGGTGCACCAGGATAGTGCAGATAAACGTATTCTTCAGAAGAAAAGCAACAGAAACAGCCACGAGACCTTTTGGGATGTGTGCTAACCCATTTTTAGGCTTGCTTTGCAGGAGGGAGCAACCCCCTGCTTCTCTGGATCGGTAGCCCCAGATAAAGGCCATCTCCATTTATTAAATGATGTAGCAAGCTTTAGCAGAACTGGACAGAAGGGACGCGTTTCTATCTGGGAGAATGCCTTGGGTGCTGCAGTGATTGCAGGTGTTCCTCTGCAGTGCTGTACTTTGGCACTGAGGGGTTTAAGAACGGCCCTCCTGCGTGGGAGATCCGCCCTCCCTGTGCTGGGCACCCCTGAATACTTTCCCCTGACTGTAAGTGCATAATGGGGACACGGGCAGCAAATCTTAAACTGAATCCAGCCTGATTTCACGGGTGTCCAACGGGTGTGGAGGGACCTCCAGCACGGTGCGTGGGCAGCTGCAGAGCAGTGCCATGAAAGTCATGCTCTGACTCTCAGCACAGACTGCTGCAGACTCCTGCTGAGCCTTGTTGCCTTGCAGCTGCAGGCTGAGGATGGGCTCTGTCTGTAGCTGCGTGCTGGTGGAGCCCTAGGCCAGGGCATGCAGCGCCCTTGCAGATGTGCACCTGCTGGAGGAGCTTGCTGGGCAAATTCAGTGTTTTTCATCTAGCAAGGCTGAGGTGTCCCTGTGCCATGGGTGTTAATGGTGTGCTGAGGTGCCATGCTAAGATGTCTGTTTCTCTTTCTGCAATCTGCTTGGACTTCGGGACAGCTGCGAAGTGAGAAGGAGACGAGGAATAAGCTGATTGAAGCTGACATGAACGGCAAACCTCAGAGTGGAGTCTTCATGAAGTATGTTTCTTTCCTGTTCTCTGAAAACAAGCTGCACAGTGCAATGGGGCAGCATCTGTAACCTGACAGCTGCTCTTAAAAGGTCTACTGCTGTTTGTGCTTATTTCTTCATTCCTTTCAAATTCAGCCTCTTTAAATGTAGCATTAGGTGGTTCTTACCGTACCCACTGAATGCCAGGACAAGGAGTTGGGCTGCTGTTTGATCCCAGCTTCTCTTCCTGATCATCATGTTGACCTTTGGGCTGAGCTGCTTTGCAGCTGCAGAGCCATACAGCCTTGCTGGAGGGTTGTGATTCATTAGGAGAAGAGAGGAGACCCATTTCTTTGCTCTGAGAAGTGCCCACAAAGTCAGGAAATGAGAGACTGGCATTGGAATCCGTGGGAAATGGGCAGTGCTGGAAGGGCTGGGATGCAGAGCAGACTGATTTCTGTCAGCTGTGTGTATAGCAAATCGTGTCTGTGTGTTCCTGAGAAGCAGAGCTCAGAAATAACTCACTTGTAATCCTTGAAATTCCTGTTTCTTACAGCAAAGAGAAAATTCTCTATGAGGAAGATAGGCTGAAGACCGCAGAGATGGAGGAAGAGAACAAGGACTCGAGCAGTTCCAGCTCTGAAGAAGAGGAAGAAGCTGAGGAAGATGAAGTTTCAGAATCGGATGCTGAAAAGGAGTCAGGTAAGACGCAGTGCAGTATGAGGTTAATAGTTAGCCAGGCACTGATAGGAATTGAGTTTGAGAACTGCGTTTTTTTTCCACTTAGTTGTTAAAGACATCCTGCAATCTCACTGCAAGTATGTATACATAGAATGATACAGCCAGTGTACTAAAAAAAGCCAACTTCCAGATCAGCGTGTTTTTCACAAAACATCCCAGGCATGGCATTTCAGCTCCTACTTCCATCTGACTTAAGGTAGCACGTGGCATGCTCTCAAACAGCAGGATCTTCTTCCTCATGGGCCATTTTTGGGATGAGCACTTCAGGTGCTGCAGGGTGGTAGAAGGCAGCTGAAGGAGATTTTATTCACTGCACCTCATTTGCTTGTGCTGTGTGGGCGCTCACACCTATGGTTTGTTTGCTCAAAGCAATGGCTGTGAGAGGCACTCACTGCTGGGAGAGGAGAGCATTGCGTTGTTGGTGTAGGGAGGGCATTTCCAGGTGTGTTAAGTGTGGCTGTGTTTGGTGAGTGGTCTGACTTAGAGGCAGCCTTTCTTTCTGAGAAGATTTTCTTACCTGGGAATGAAGTTCTGAAGGTTTGCTTGGCAAATATATCCATCTGGTGACTGCGGGAGTGACTATTCAGTGAGCAGAAAGCCTCTTTGAAGTAAAGCCTGTTTAGCCTTGGCATCGTCTTTGAGATCTAAGGCATGCCTAGGGCACAGCAACTCTGAACCTGAGTGCTTGTAAAGAAGGGCCTTGGAAAAGTGATACTGAAACATTTGGTTTCTTTTTAAAACTGCAGAAAGGAAGGAGGAGTCCTTTGCCAACCACTCCAGCCACGAAACCAGGCCCAGCATCACTGAGCAAATACCACCACCAGAGTCCAACTCCTTCACTGCATCTGCCAGAAGGGTAAGTGAACTGGGAACCGGGGGGGCTGGAACAGTGCTTGGAAGCAGTAGGGTTAGCTGGGAAATAGGCACTCTGCATACTACTGTGCGTTCCTGAATTGCTCTGAGAGTCAGCTTCAATTTTGGTAAAGATGCTGCATTAACAGCAGTAGAAGTCTAGCACAGAGGAGGGTGTTTGTATGATACGCTGCCTCTCCTAGGCTCTTACCTTCTGAAACAAATCCTGGTCTTCACAAGGAAACCTTACTTGCCACCAGAGCTGTGTGCTGCTGTCGGCTCTGAGATAGCTGGTGCTGATCTCTTACCAGCAGCTCTTTCACCAAAGGGTTGTGCTGAGGTATCAGCACTGAATTTGGCAGCCTAGTCTGAAGTGTCACTTGCCAAACCCTGTTTATTCAGTGACACAGCGTTACAGCCCAGTAAGCAGAGAGGATAAGGTTTGCCTCTGACTAGGTAGCCGGGCTATGGAGGCTTTGCAAAGGTGAAGCAGTTACTGAAATCTTACCTGAATTCTCCAGCTCAGGCATCCCTCAGCCAGAGGGCACTGGGAGGCTCTGTGTTTTGCCTAGGATGTATCTTATGCTTCTGGTTTCTTTTTGCACCAGAATTTGGAGGGCAGCAGGCACTGTTGCAGAGGTGAAGCACAGTTAGATGCCAGAGGGAGAATGATTCTTGCCAAGTCATCTTTTTTAACTTTTTCCTCTTACCAAAATCTGACTTCTTGTTCAGATCAAGCTGCTGCTCCTCTGTACATTGTCCAACTGAAGCTGAAGTTCCTTCATGGGAAGGAATAATGAATAGCTGATTCTGATTCACCCCTCTGTGTGCCCTGTAAGACTTTGTCAGTCCCATCTCAGCCTGAGGACTCCTACACGGAATCATTCCTCACACAAAAGCTCTCTGTTGCCTTTGAATCTCTTCCCCTTCTTCTCTACTGCTACTGAGCTGTGGAGTCCAGAGCTGTGCACGTTATCAGTATGCACTGTGGGTGTAGCCCAGCATAAAGCGAGGCCCACCGAAGCATCTCTCAGAACTAAAATCAGCCTTGCAGTGCTCTCACCTCCTGACCTCCCTTTTCCCCTCCGCAGTTCAGCTGGCTCAGCAGGTCTGACGAGCAGAAGGATGAGTCGCCCTCCTCGTGGCGGCTGGGCCTGCGGAAGACTGGCAGCCACAACACACTGAGCGAAGTCAGCGCCCCTCGGGAGGCACACAGAGATAAGGCTGCCCCTATCTACCGATCTTCGTCCACCCCTCGGATATCTGCGTTACTGGACAGCAAAGAGAAGGTTTGGCTCGTCTGTCACAGAGGTTTCGTGGTGGATCCCAGCTGAGATGTTTGCCTTGCAGTTTTAAGGCAGTTTCCCTTTAATTTTCACTTATTGCTGGGTTTGTGTCCGTAACAGATTTGGGTGTCTCTAGTTCTTTTTATTGTATGCACACACGTGCACTTCTTTCTAGTGATTGCAATCCTGGCACAGCTGCCCTTGCAGCACTGGAGTTCTGTGCCCCTTTGTCCTGTTCCTGCTCAGTTTCAGGCGTGCTGCCAACCTGGCACAGCCCATTCTTCACCAGGAAATGTCAAATCCGGGCAGTAGCACCTACCTGCAGTGGGAATTCTCCTTCCACATCATCTGAATAGATCCCCTCTCTGTCCTCCAGCTGTGTTTGTGCATCCCATTCCATGTGTTCACTAGCTGGAACTGCTGCCCGATTTTAAGTAGTTCTGGTTGGAAGCTGCTCAGAGTCACTAACACGCTGTTCAGGAAACCATGTTTAAAGGGGATATTTTTATGCTGTCACATTTCTTGCCCAAGAAAAAGTCCCAGACAAGTTGTCCTTAGACAGGAGGATACTTTTGTGGTTGAATAAATCTGATAGTGAATTTATTTGTCGCTGGGTGTGCTGTGGGTGTATCGGATTTACAGCTGAATTGCTTTTGTTTATCAGGATAAAGAGAACAAGAGCTACCTTGCCACAATAGCCCCCAGAAGACTGAGCAGTGCAAGTGACATAGAGGAGAAAGAAAACAGGTGAGGCTGAATGTGAGGCTCAGCTTCAACCTTGCGGGCAGTTCCTCTGGAATATCTTTTTCCTGTGTTAATGCTTCATGTTCTTTCTAGCAGTCCTATCTGCAAGGTATTTACAGTAAGTTCCAGTGCGTTGCCTTTCATTTAGGTAAGCAGGACAAGGGATTGTTTCCTCCACCCCTGTATCACTGTTTATATACATGTATGTATTGTCTCCATCTGGGAAACTGGGCAAATGCTTACATACAAAATGATTTTGTGTGCAAGTGCCTGGCTTTGGAGCTCCTACATCTGCACTGCTGTCACTTGCTCAGTAGTTACCTTCGGTTCCTTTTATTCGTACGTCTGTCACTTCTTGATTAATGAGTTTGTGAACTCTCACGTGCAGAGCTGTTTACATGGCAGGGGCTGCTTTTGGAGGGTTGTTTGTAGTTGCCTCTGGGCAGAACCAGAGCATGAATGGGATGGATGCCCAGTACATGAATGGGATGATGCCCAGTACATCAAGGTGTATCTGTAGAGATGAGCCGCTCGTGCCGGTTACTCGTGGTGGGGAGGAGGATCTCAGCTGGCCTCGTGCTAAGCCAGTGGCACAGCGGTGGTGAGCAGGCACACACAGCAGTTCTGTGATCTGCAGCTGTGGCCACAGGAGAGCTGCAGCACAGCTCGACGTTCTGTGCTGGTCTTTTGCTGGAACCTCCCTGCTTCACCTCAGCTGGCGCTGGGATTTGGACTGTAGCAGACAACTGGTGTTTAAATGGCTGATAAGCTTGAGTGGTTTTGGCAGTGGCTTGGATTGAGTGGCATCTCCAGCTGAGTGCTGGTAAGCATCCTCCTCTCTGTGAGGCAGAGAGCAAGGAGGACTGGGCTGCGCAAACATGGTGCACAGATGCACTGTGCAGGGCAGGCTTATTTCTGATAGTCCTTCATTTCAGAACAGCTGAACATCACTTCTTAGAACCACAGATGTCTGAAAGGGCATTTGGAAAGACACTGCGATTGAAAAATGGTTATTAACTGTGGGCTGCTGAGCGTTGCCTTAAAGGCTGAAGGTCCTGTCCAAAACAGAACAGGACAGGGCATGCCTATGGAGTGTGGTTTAGGAAAAGCAGCCCCAGTTTCAGATGAAGAGATCGGTGTGGCTGCTGATAACGTAATCCATGCATTGACAAGTGGCCTGAGATGTTGCCAAATATACTGTCTGTTTTATACTGCTAAACACAGCAGAGGATTTGTCATACTGAGTGGCTTTTACTTCTATCATTGCATGATAGAGAATTAATAGTTTAATCATAGGTATTTTCCTCGTATTTGCAGTACCTGCTCCATCTGTGCCATGCTGTTTGATACGAGGTGATGTGGTTTAATATTACATTAAATTTACGGCCATTCTAAACCTCAATTGCGAGTCTTTGGACTGGAGAAGGACATTGATGCAAAACATCACATCGTCTTCTGATTCCTAAATAACACAGCTGTAATCACAGAAACCGCCCAGAAGTTTCAGAGTTGCCACCTGTAGGCAGTGATGCAAGCAGGTGGGCTGAGGGGAGGGTGGGTGAGAGCAGACTGGGAGGGTTTCTGAACGAACCTTCTGCTCTCTCCTGCACCAGAGAATCAGCTGCTAACATCGTGCGGAGCGGCTCCTACAGCCGGCAGCCCTGGAGGGATGAATCCAAGGGAAATGAAGCTCTGCATTCTGGAGCACCTCCCACCTACGTATCTACGTACTTGAAAAGGTATGCCCAGCTCTGCCCGCGTTGTCAGCAGCCAGTCCTACTCTTAGCACGCCTCCCTCTGCTCCGTGCATCAGGCCTTGAGCAGAGGATACAAATCAAGGCTTGTCAGCGTCTGTCATGCTGAAAAACCTCCTTAGAGACCATCGCTGTTATTGGCTATAAATGGTTGGACTGAACTTAAATACTCTTCTTCGTGCAATTCAAACACAAAATGTTTTTTCTCAGCTTTATGTTAGTGTTATGGTTCATAATGAAAGGGAAATTGGTCATAAAAAGAGAATGAAGTGATTATGGCCTGAACTCAGCGTTCAGAAGCTGTTAACAGGTAAGTTGTAGCTTAGTGCTGGTTTTGGTTCACATTAGTCCGTGTTTATGGCATTGCTGTTGTCAGGAGAATGGCAGTGTTCTTATGGGTGGTTCAGGACAGCACAGCTGATGTCTGCAGCCGTTTCCTCGTGGCAGTGGGACACAGTTTGCTCAGTGTACGTGGAGTTGTAGAGGCAGCTGCTGATTGCTGGCAGCCCAGCAGAATCAGAGTAGTGTCCCATAGGTAACTTCCATCATTGTCAGCGCCTTTTGCCCCTCTGGGAGGCAGAGGTCAGTCTTCCCGGAGCAGCAGGCAGTGGCCCTCTCTGAATGAGGTGAACGAATGGCCTCCTCTGAGGGGGCAAATAATGCATTTCTGAGCTTTTGTCCATGCTGAGAAAAGGAAGATCAGCCCTTTGTGCAGGTACTGCTCCATCACATCACCTGTATTTTAGCTGCTGCTGGAAACCAGCAAATCAGCGTGTGTAAATGTGTCGTGCTGCAATGCCATTCCTGCTTGAGGAGAAGAGCAGAGATGCTTCAAGGTTTAGAATGTGTTCCAAAGGATTCCAGACCCTGAACCAAATGGCTGTGCTGGAGATGGAGCAGCTGCTCGAGGTTTGGGAAGAGGTGCACTGTGTGTTCTGGTACTTATGCTGGTAGAGGCAAGTCCTGTTCTGGGACAGCCTGTCCAATTGCTGAGAGCACAGAGACCCGTTTCCACAAAAGGTGAAACAGCCACTTCAGGCAGCAGACTTATCCTGATCTGCTGATCCATTCCAGTGACTTCACATCTATCCTGGGACATGATGACAGGCCAGCCTCCATAGCGTGGCTCTCAAAAGGCACTCCAGCCAGCAGCAGCTGATTGCATCGGAAAACTTTGGCCTCCTGCAGCTGGCATGCCTTGCTGCTCCCTGGTCTGAGGCAGCCCATAACATCGCTGAAATGGCTGCCTGTTGAAACTTCACAAGCACTGCCTGTTTGCCTCACCTGATCCAGAGTCAGATTTAGTGCCGCATTCACACAGTTGTGCTGTGTTTCCTTGGTTCAGCTGCACAGAGATCAGCAGAGGCTTTGGCTGGCAGTGATCTTTTGCTGATAAAAACATCTTGTCACAAAGGCTGAGCTCTGGCCTTCTGTAGGAGGGTGCTGGAATACGAGCAGTGACAGAGGATAGCTTTGCCAACTGAGGAATGAAGCGCAGGGACACGCACTTCTTACAGACAGCAGCAGTTCTGTGTGACTTCACAAGCAGTAGAACGGGGATCCGTTTGCCCTCTGTCCCCTCGTGGTTTCCTGTAGAGGAGCACAGAGAAATGAACGTAGTTGTGCAGATTTCTCCTCCCTTTTACATCACCTCTAAGATGAGAGGCAGAACCTGCTCCCTGTTGTAAGCTCTTTGTCAGCAGAGTGTTGTTACCATTTGGGAAGCAATTCTGGAGGATAAAAGCTCATTTAGAAAGAGAATTAAAGTGAACAAGAAGTGCTTGCATGCTGCTGACAGGATGACTGCTTTCCACTTTACCTCAGTGTTTAACTCATCCCACAGCGATACCCAGGTATGTTCTGAGTGCTTTCTGTGACCCCCAGTCAAAGGGTAAAGCACCGCCAGCGGCTCACGTTCAGGGGTTGAAAATGGTTTTTGTGCTCCATGGGAGCAAAAGAGCTTGCAGTAATTTTACAAATGCTCTTCAGCTTCAGTGGAAGCAAACGTTAAACCTTCCTCTGATGGGAGGGACTGTCAGCCCTCCTCTCTGGGCGCAGCACTAAGGAGCAGAGCACAGACCCATTTCTGACGGCCTGTTCTGTTTTAGTGCATGCTGGCCTTTGAACAGCCAGCTCACATCAGTTAAAGTGCTTGGAGGAAAACTGACATTGCAGGTTGGATTAATTCAGCATCCTTCCTTTGACGTCAGCTGTAAGAGATGCCTCACACCAAAATGAAATCACTTTTTCAGTTATTTTGTTCATTTTAGATACTTGCAGGCACTCCTCATTGTTTTTGCTGGCATAAAAGCAGGTCAGGCCAGCAGCCCCTGCAGTCCCAGCTCCCACCACCAACTGGTTTTGGAGGTCCAGTTGCTGAAGCTAGAATGGCTTCAGCGCAGCCTTCTCCCCTGTGCTGGCTTTCAGCAGTCCTTAAGTAAGGAGTGGGGGTCATAGTTAGGCCCCTGTTCTTAGCAGTGACCACTGTGACCCACCTCCTTAAGCAGATCCCAGTTAGCTCACTCTGAAACACCCCGTGGCAGCATATTAAAAATAAAAGTCACACATTTGGTGCAAACCTTTTCTGTTCGTGTGCATGGGAGCCCTTTCAGGTTTTGAAGGCTTTTTTAAGACTCCTTAATTCCCCTTCCTTCAGCTGTTCCCAGAAGTCCTTCTCGTTACTGGTTTGGATTGTTGCTTTTCATTCCACTGGTCGTTCCCTGATGGCTCTGTTGTGGTGATCTGTTAGAGGCTGAATAGCAGCGTGTCAGAGCCTTTATTTCTGTTGTTGGGTTCTTTAGCATAAACTCCTAATCCTCCTTTTTCAGATGAATGTAACTATTAATAACTGGATTTTCCAGCTCAACTTTGTATTGCAATTTTCTGGTCCTGTTCACTTGAAATGGGACCGATTGAATAAATGCTTGAGAGTCCTCAAGCTGTGTGATGCCACCCCTGCAAGGTGGTGGGGGGGGAGGGGTGGCTTCCTGCAGGGCTGGCAGTGCTTCAGATCCCTCCTGAGCAGCTCCATGATGCCCAGCGCCAGCTTCCCCTCTGACCTGAGCCATGTGCATGTAAGTGGGGGCGCCGTGCCATCGCCACGCTCTCCTCCTCCATTCCTTCTTCCCCTCTCAGTTCCCTCACATCTCTGCTCTCCAGGCACCTGGTGCTCCTTCCATCCTGTTGTCTCCCATTTTCAGCCACTACCTCTTCCCTTCTGAAGCACTTATCAGGTCTTACTCCATAACCCTCCCCTTTCCTCCCTTCCCAACCAGGTTTCTTGTCAGTTTTGCAGCCGCCCTTTGCACCGCAGCCTCTCTGCCTTGTGTTCTCCTAGGATGGTGCCACACCAGCCCTGCTCCCCCAGGACTGCCACCAGCTTTTTCCAGGCTCCTCCTCTCATTCCTTCCCCCCATGTTCCACTGCAGTCATCCTCTCAGTACAGCAGGCCCTGATTTCTCCCCCTCATCTCTGCGACGTCACGGCTGCTCTCTCTGCACGCCCACGGCAGCCAGGTTTAGCTCCCTGCTCTCACTCTCCTTCAAGGCTTTGCCTTTTCCTCTGGTGCAGGGAGCCCAGAACGGGAGGCAGTTCCAAAACGACTTCCTGCTCCCCTGTGCTCAGGGCAGGGGCCGGCTTGCCAGAGGAAGCTTTGTTTGGAGTCCAGTGGAGGTTGCTACCTGGTGACAATAACTTGCTTGTTCCTTTGTGACCTGGATATGGCAAGCAGCCATCAACTGAAGAGCCCGAATGTAATGCTCCTCCCCGTGGAGGCCTTCCAGGATGCTCCGGTCTCTCTGGCTGTGGAGGGACCAGCTGCTTGGCTGGGCTGGCTGGGCGCCTTGGCCTATAAAACTCATTTGCAAATTGGGTGCCTACGTGAATTGGACCGAATCCTTCCTCCGACCTCCTGTCCTTGGCTGTTGTTCTGTCCCTTGCAAGTTTTACTTCAGCCTCGGGCTGCTCTCTCTGACTCTTGCTGTAGTGCTGACTTCCAGTTCCAGCCCATTTACCCCGGCTTTCCCATAAACCTGCAGTTCTTTGTCCCGGCTTTTCCTCTAGGTCAGCTTTTCCTCCTGGCGCATTTTGTGTCAGCCACTTCCCTCCCCGTGTGCTTGCATGGGAGTCATTAGGATGCAGGAGGTGAGACGAAGCCTTCCCAGCCTTTGATTCATCCTGCAGACAGCCCAGTCTGACCAGTAGCAGCCAGGAATACCAGTTGCTGGGTGCGTCAGGATCCCAGATCACGCACGCTTGTTTCCCCTGTGCCATCAACAAGCAGCCTGGCTGTGGGGCTGAGCTGCACGTGGTACAGAGATTTTTGCCACGTTCCATCTCCTGCTCTTAGAGGTGCACAGCTAATCTAGCTTAAGGAGATTTTCTTCTGAAAAAGCAGAGGGTTCGTCCTCGTGTGAAAGCCCTTCAAATCGGAGCACTTACAGCTTTTCAGTGGAAACGGTTTTAAGAGTTTTGCATTAAAATGGCAAAATATGCATTTCCTTTGCTCATTCTTCAATATTCTGGGACAATTTTGGTGGTGATTGTTCCAGATACAGAGTTTGTGCCACGTGTGCCCCATCAGAGCCTGAACTGATATCTTTAAGCCACCGAAAACAGGTTCTTAAACCTGGAAGTCCTGGGCATGGCTGGGAGGCAACGCAGCCAGGCCTGCTGCTGCCCCTCGCTCCTTCCCTGCTCCAAGCAGAATCCTTGCTCATCGTCCCCACCATCCCCATACACAGCACTGCTCTGTGTGCCACTTCTGCCACGGCAGGACTTCTCCCTTCCCTGATCTTCCCTGATCCACAGTTGTTCTCTACCTGGAACTCAGCTGGGCTTATCTGAAAGGCGTGCTGCCACACCAGCCTGCGTGTGGCCGATCCGCAGCGACTCCGGTGAGCCGTGATCTCCTTGCATACACTTTGCTGTGATACTCGCTCCCTGCTCAGCTGCGAGCTCAGCTGTGGGGTTGTTCTGTTGAATGTTTACTGTGCTCTGAAGGACCTGATTTTGTGATGTTTTACAGTGCTTCATTTGGTAGAAGTAGTGACCTCAGCAGTCCCTACATTTCAGCCAGTCGCAATACATCTCTAGCTACCTCACCCACTGCCATTGGTTCATCTGCCTCACTGAGCACCCCGTGGCAACCTGCCTCTGCCTGCCCCACACCTCTCGGTGCGAACACTTCTGCATCCACCCGCCAGTACACCAGGTAACAGCTGAGATAACGCTGCACAAGTCAGCACTTGGGTTGGAAGTTCAGTTCTGGATTATGGATTGGAAATGTGCTTCCGTACGGGAACTGCTGATAAGAGGTTGCAGCGTGGTTGCAATGGACGCTTTCAGTGGCGTTTGCACCAGGATGCAGTTAGCAGCCCGTGTGTGAGCTCGGCTTCACACTCCTGCCCTGCTGCAACAGCACGGCGCTGCTCGGGCTGCTCTCCAGCACTCAGCATACCAGCTCTGGAGTTCCTTCCTTCTGCCTGTCCACCAGTTACGTTTGTAGTAATGCAGACGGGGATGTGGTCATTAACTCTGAATTCCTCCTGCTTATTCTTCTACACGTTTCTATAAACTGGTTTGAATGTGTGCAGTTCCCTCTGCTAACACCAACCCAGAGCAGGGAGGATGAACGTCGGTGCTCCCTTGAGGTGCTGCTCTGGTTAGCAGTTGAGTTGACTTGCTTTGCTTTCCATTATGTCTTCTCTATTTCAGAGCCCCTTTCAGGCAACAAACTGATTCTGGCGTAGAGAAAAATACAGAGGGCCTCTCTGCTAGCACCCCCCTAGGTGTAATCACAAACCGTGCTGTACGCGGCGCTGCTAACGGTATTGCGAATGCCGGTGCTGCCTCAACCACAGGAAAGGACTGCTCTGCTGAGGAAGCCAGGGAGCGCAGAAGGTCAGTGGGCAGCGCTGGGGCGTCTCGTTCCTCCTCCGTGGTCACGTTGCCGTGGCGGTGCTGGCGGGGTGGCAGAGCTGTTCCTCAGGCGCTGTGTGGAGCCGCAGGCCGCTGCCCCTGCTCTGTGTTCAATGGTCGGTTCAGAGCCTGAAGGTTACGTTTAGTCTGGGGGTTTGTCTGCTTGTCCTTCCAGTGCCTTTCTCTTCAGTAGTCATCTCTGCTCCTCATCTCAGTCCCTGAGACCTCTGTGTGCACAGGAGCAGGCTGCACTCACGGTGGGTTCTGTACTGTGAATCCCCTCCTACAAAGAGTGTTGCACTGAGGTACATTCAGACGAAGTGCATCCCTCTGCTGAGCTTCCATGTGCCCAATGGGGACGTCCTTGAGCAAGAGCCCTGTACTCCTGTCAGTGGGGGAAAGCAAACACTGCTGGGGCAGGAGATGTGTGGTGCAGGTGGGACGGACTGCACTCCAGCAGCATCTGCTGCTTTCTGTTGGCTATGAAAGAAGACTCAGCACGGAGGTGGAGGTCTGCCCTGTGCAGCCAAGACTGTTCCAGCAGTAGCAGCACTTTGTATCAATCTGAATGCGTGATGTTATCTTAAGACTGAGGAAGTGTAAGCCTGGATCAGTTGATGCTCTTCTCAAAGGAACTTTGCTGTGTGCATTTAAGTGCAGAGTACCAAGTGATCCTGTTTAGTCCTGCTTGCAGGACAACTTCGGCAGGCTCTGTCCCTGCAGTCAGCCATGGGACCCCTCCAGCACGCAGAGCTCATGCCTGCTGTGGCTTCTCCTTGCCTCAGCTGCAGCAGATCCAAGAAAGAAGGCTGCTCTGTGCTGTTGGAAAGTACTCAGACTAAGGCTGTCCAGGCCCTTTTTTCCCAGAGCTAACCCAGGTAGTGCCTGGAAGGCACTGCAGGCTGAACCGCATTCATCAGCTCTGCGTGCAGGGAAATAATTGGACGCAGCTCCTGCAGCGGGTCGCTTTGGGTCTGTAAGGACACTGAGCGTTTACTGCTTGGAGTGCCTCTCTGTGCTCCTGGGCGTTTTGCTGGCGGTCAGTTGGCTCGGTGTCATTTGCAATTGAATTGAGATGAGCTGCCAAAGGATACTTCTGGTGCAGAGAGACCATGCGGGAGCACAGAGCGTGCATTGTGCTCTCAGTTCACACTTCAGACCTTCTCATGACAGTATCTCTATCTTGGCAAACCCAGAATAGAGCTGCAGAGGCTTTGGATTCTTCCCAGGAGAAGTGGTCTCTGCAACCCCCACGGACTTCTGGCACTGTCTGCAGACACAGAACCTGACTGGCAGTACTTGGAAATGCCAAAAAGAGCATCTATTAATATTACTGCGTAGGCACTTATTGCCAGATCAGTTCCTATAAATAATACAGGAGATCTGTTTGTCTCCTGCGTTCCCATTAGTGAACCATCAGAAAATTCCTCCCACCATCAAGAGAAGCTTTGGAACTACTGAGCAAAAAATGCCTTGTGCTTAAGGGCAGAGGGAACCTGGTGTGTGTGTGTGTCTGTTCTAAGAGCAGGATCTGCTGATGGGGTAACTGCCTGCATGCTCAGAGCTAGGAAATGTGCTCTTAGAGAAACAGGAGAGGCCACCGACATGGGAAGGCTGATTTTGGAAGGAGGCCGAGTTCAGTAAAACCAAGTAGAAAAGGAAAATGGCAAACAGTTGTCGGGGCAGCACTGTATGGATTTCAGTTCCCACCGGCAGCTGTTGTAGTAGCATTTGGTCTGCTTCAGTGTTTCCAAAGCTCCAGCTTTCTCTTAGCAACAAAAACATAAACAAGCTTATCGTCTAATATTAGATCACAGGGATGTCTTAGAACTTGGGGCCTTAAATTATCCGTGTGGAGCCAAAGGTTAAAGCGGAAGGCTGTGAGGTCTGGGGGGAGTGAGCAGCAGAGCGCGCCGTGCTGTTGTTTGGCATCCTCTGCCAGCCAGCAGGTTGGCCCTGACCCACCATAGCATTTCCCATGGGGACATGCTGCATCTCCTTCCTGGCTCCCTGCTTTGGTCAGGCAGCTGAGAATCACACGAGTCAAACCCCACACCTTCAAAAAAAGGGGAGAAGAGAGGAAAAACCAACCAAGAAAAGAGAAGGAGGCAGCACAGGGGCGATGGGCGAGCCCAGCACTGCTGGAGCTGTGAGTGCAGCAGTGCAGCCACACTGCATGCAGGGCTCACGCGGCCCCAGCAGTAGCGCAGCCCCCCCCCCCCCATGCTGCAGCACCGCGGGCAGGGTGGAAGGCCGCCATCCTCCCCAGCCAATCGCTGTGCACTCCATTGCTTCCTTCTCTTCTGTGGGCGCTTTGCAGCCAGCGCTGAGCGTTGCTGTGGGGCCGTTCTGGTGATCTCGTGCCAGGGCCGAGCAGTCTCACGTTCCAAATGCATTTGTCCGGCTGAGCGCTGAGCAGCCCCGGCTCTGAGGGCGTTACAGACATGTGGGTGCTGCGCACGGAGCATCGCCCGCCCGTCCTGTGCTTCCCAGTGTGAACTGACGCCCTTCTGCTTTCTACGTGCTGCAAGCAGCTGCTGGGGGTCAGGGGGTCCCGCTGCTGCCTGATCTCCTCTATGCGGGAGGACAGCGGCCTCTAGTGCTGGCAGCCCCTCTGCGGAGCTCGCTGCGGTCTCGCCCTCGCAGTGCTGGGGCCGCCGCCGCCTGGCGCGCGGTGCGTGCTGTGAGATGCGCGCCTCTGCGGGCTCACGGCCTGCCGGAGCCTGCTGTGCAGCTCGCAGGGCATCGCCCAGCCCGTGGGATCATAGAATCAGCGAGGCTGGAAAAGACCTCTGAGCTCGTGGAGTCCAGCCGTCAGCCCGTCACCCCCATGCCTGGCTGTGCAGACCAGCTCTACCCAAGGGCTGTAGGGCGGTGCCAGCTCCGTGCTCAGTTCTGTGACCGCTGTAAAAGGAACTTCTCGGATTGCAGCCTTGCTTGTTTGGTCAGAATTAGGAATTTAATTTGTCCTCCCTCTTTTTTATCCCCCCCCCATCCACTCTATTTATACCATTGCATTTTGCACCTGTGTGTGCTCCTCCTGCTTCTCAGGAGTGTTCCAGCAGGGTGGTGGTGCTCAGCAGCAGGGGAGCTGACAGGGACGGGAAGCAGCCTCTGCCTTACGTACCCAGGGCAGATCTTCAGATAGGGCGAGGTGGGCTAGTTTCCTGAGGGGCTGAGGGCGGTGCTCAGTTTGACATCTTGCCCTCTAAAGTTTCACCTGGAAATGTTTTTGGAGGAAAGTCCACTGACGTGGCAGGTAAATGTGCCTGGCCAACGTTTCTCTTCTCTGCTTTGTTCCCAAGAGGAATCCATTCTTCATTCTAGGGATCCAGCTGCTAATAATAGTAGTGTATATTAATAATATATTAATAACTGAATCCTCCTCCACCAGCACTATTAGATGAGCAGTTTTTGGCAAGCCCTTCAGCCCTTTTGCCTCGTGATTCTGTCCTGTCCAAACTCAGCACTCGACCCCTCCAGGGTGAGTGGGGATGCCTGACACGTTAACCCTTCTCAGTTCATGAAACAAAACCACGGTGAGATCCTGAGCTCTTAAAGAGTGAAACCGTGCGACTTGAACTCCAGAGGTGCCCAAACATCGCTGCAGAGGAACCGATGGAGGAAGCTGTGAGTGCTGCTCTGACAGCAGTGCGTGTCTCCATCATCTCACTGCTGAGTGCTCGCAGTTCCCTGTCAGCCTGAGTGCTGGGGGTGGGGAGGGGAAGCTCCCGTCTGTGCCAGGCAGTGGGAAACAAAAAGTTAAGAGGTCCTGTGAAGAAGCGAGCAATCACGTGGCACCTGCTGCTGACGGCCTTTGTCTGCCGTGCTTTTGCGGTTAATCTCTTTCAGATAAAGTTGTCCTTTTTTTGAAGGGCTGCCGGTGCGGATGAGGTGGGAGGGCAGGAATTCTTGGGGCCGGCGGGTTTTCCATGTTGGGAAGCGGCGCGGCTGCTGCTGCTGTATCAGAAATCAGCTGCATTTTTATTTGGAGAAAGGTCGGGGCGTGGGATGGGGTCACTGCTGAGCCTGCCTTCCTGCAGGGCCAGCGAGCAGGTGTGTGCTCAGCTGCCCACGGCTGGCGCTGCGCTCAGGGGAAGGAAGGGGGTATTTTGGCACTTGAATTGGGCGGAGGAGCTCAGGGTGGAGGTTGGCCTGCTAACTCCAAGCAGGAATATATGCGGGATCTTCCAGGAATGGGCAAGGAAATGAAGCAGGCACTGCTTGAGCTAAGCAATGTAACAGCAGCCTGACGGCATGGAGCGAGCAGAAGGTAAAGCTGCCTTTCCTCGTCCCTTCCTACGTGCAGAACTTGTGTGCGGTTCCTCCTTCCTTACTAATCCTACCCGCTAATGTGCTTCACAGATTTCATTACTGAATCTAATAGGAACTCTGTTCATTGGCAAGTTGTGCAGCCAGGGTCCCAGCTCCGTCTGCATACCATCACCCGAACCTCGGGCTGTGGGTGTTTACTGATCAGGATTCTGATGCATCTGATGCCCAAAACTGGCATTGAACTAAAGAGTGAGCCTGAAAAGTTTGTGGTTGTGCTGGATGAGGGTACGGCTGAGAGTTCGTTCAGCACAAAGTCGGCTGTTGTGCCAAATCCTTTGCTCCGCAGCACCGACCCGTGGATGCTAAAGGTGGAGGAGCAGGCGAAGCCAAGCAGTGACCCGGGGACTGCTGCAGAACAAGTCTTCGAGCCAACTTAATAAATCTTCTGTTCCTGAGAACAGCAGAGTCATGGAATTGAACCAGAGCCTCTGGCACACGCTAAGAAATTGCAGCCTTAGCTCAGTGGGAAATGGGAATCTGTTGTACATTATTACCATTCGGTGATGTTTTCGGTAATTGAGCCGGGGCTGATTCATGCCTGTGTGCATCCCTTCAGCCGCTGCAGGCAGCAGCTCGGTGCCTCCTTCCACGGGGTGGCAGCCGAAGGCTGTGCAGCGCTGCCAGCCAGCGGAGCGCTTTGCAAAGGCTTCTGCAGCTCAGCAGCTGAGTGCTCCTCATGGCCAGCAAGTTCTGTGGGTTCGGTAGCTGTGAAGGGCAGTTTGGCAGATATTCAGATTTGTGTCGGGTGCATTTTATTTGAGAATGGCCTGCCTCGCCTCCCTGCCTCGCCTCCCCTGCCACATCTCCCTGCCTCATCTCCCTGCCTCGCCTCCCCGTGGATGCCAGCTTTTGGGAAGGCTGTAATAGGACTGCTTGAGGTTGTTTAAAATGTCACATTCCATTGTTTGACTTGCTGCTTGCTTCAGAATGAGAGAGCAGTACCAAGGGAGGTAAGGCACGTGCGTCTTTGCCTGTCTGCTCACCAGCTGCAGGAGATGGAGTTTCATCCCTCTCTGTTTAGTGCAGCAGTTTTTAAACACAGGGTTCATCCTCTGAGCACTGCAGACAGCAGTTCGTCCTGTGATGCAGTGATGCGCTGCTCAGCAGTGGGCATTGGCACCCAGCGTGCTGAACGCAAACCGGTTTCCAGGTATTCCAGCCTGGCAGGCTGTGCTCTTGTGAGACTGCAGCTGACTGCGATCGATGACTGCAGGGAAGTTCAGCAGGGAGGACGCCTTGCTGGCTTGCTGCACGTTGGCAGCACTCTTTGCTTTTGTCTTGTGGAAAAAAAATCCTGGGTTATTTGTTGTTGTTTCAGAAGGAGGGGAAATGCATCCGTTGGGTATCTGTAGGGATCGAGATTCAGGGCACAGCAAGCCGCCCCCAGACGTGGGTGTCTGTTTCAGGTCCGTGAAGGCTGTGATGCTGAGGGTCCTCCATGGATACAGAGGGAAAGCACTGATCATATGAAAGCTTCCAGCCTGTGTGCTGTGTCCTGCGGCTCTCCTGGAGCTCTCCTGGCTCAGGAGGTGACAGCACCCATTTTCCTTTCCTTGCAGAGGAAATCCGAGGCGCGTGGGGCTGAGAGGAGCAGCAGGGCTGAGTGAGAGCAGCTCTCATTGCTCTGCAGCAGTGCAGCCTGCAGAGGGCTGGCATTGAGCTGGCTGCCCTGCAAGAGCAGCCCTGCTTTGTGAGCAGCACACGAGGAGATGAGCACAGGCAGAGTGGAAGGAGCTCCTCGAGCATCAGCTGCCATGCTGTAACCTCAGACCATTGTAAACATGGCATCAAAGCTGAGTTTTGAGGAGGGATAAAGGGGGCTTGTGATTAACAGGTGACAAAGATCACCGATCTCATAATCTCTCAGATCAGCACCTGAATGCGTTGGGCAGAGCAAAGCCATGGCAGATAGAGAATTTCATCCTGTGCTTGTTAACCTGCAAGTCAGACTGCAAAGAGGTGATTGAAAGTCAAGCTTCTGAGATTCCCTGAGCTGAAAATTCACAGTCCGGATTGGAACGCAATGACAGCTCTCAACAGCCGGGACCAGCATGGAGGGAAGAGCAAAGGCCTGGAGATGGGGAGCACTCAGAGCAGCCTTTTCAGGGCAGCTGCAGAAGGCTCCTGAAATCTCGTTATCCTTTTGTCCTCTGCTCATTAAATAGCTCAGCGCTGTCTGGCTGTTCCCCCTCACTCCCCGTTCCACCCTTTGCAGTGTCATCCTTCTCCTGCTCTTGCTGCATTATTGCCAGACAACTTTTTGTGGCAACTTCTGTGACAGAAGTTTGCATTGGCTGTGAGCTGATGCTCACAACGTGTTGGCATGGGGATAAACAGCCAAGAAACCCGTTGGATGTGAGTGCAGGAGGGCGTGCTGCCCAGCTGTGCTCATGTAACTATCAGTGATCGATTTGCTGCTTTAATATCTAACTGAGGGGACTGTATTTTGGAACTGCTGTCAGTGTTGTTTCCTATGAAACCTGCTCTTGCTGCTCTTCCCTCCCCAGTTTATGGGCAGTTCCTCAGCTAATGGCAGGTTTCCAGCCTGTGGGATTGCATTGCTGGGATGCTGTACTTTTCCAGTCCAGAGGAGCTGTATCAGTGCTTCAAATTTTCTCGGGGCTTTTCTTCCATCCTTTGATCACCATGCAGCTACACAGATAGATCTGTGTGCTAAGGATACTTGAAATGCCTGCAGGGTTTTGAACTGTGGTCTCGTGCTTTTGCAAAAAGCTTTTCCAGACATGTTGATAGGCTGGACAGCCATCTGTGTGCTAACAGATCGCCTGCGGGAAGCCCAGCCTGTGCCTGGCTCCCCTTACCCATCTCGTCCAGGGCTGGAGGAGGCACAGGCCTCATCCTGGCTTCTGATATGGCCTCTGTGTAGTGCCTGCGGAGTGCAGGTCGGACTGCTGAGCTAGAAGGAGGATTTGAACTGAGGAATCAGAGTCACCATCACATTACCCATGTGTCAGTTAGCAGAGGTTGGCACTTCTTACTCTGCACCATTCACCCTTTACATGGCAGAGTTGTCCTTCCACGGCATCTCCTTGCTCTGCAGCACAGGTTCTCTATCGCAGATTTGGTGTTGCATCCTTGCTTTGCCAGCTTGGATATCCAGGCTGTCATTTGCCCTACTTGGCCTCTCCCTTTCTATTCATGTTTCATTGCTGCTACTTGAGCTGCTGGTGAGCAGTTGGGATCCATGTATGTGTCACAGTGCCCCAATTAAAAGAATTAACAGTGAAAATTGGTGTTTTCTTGCAAGGAAACGCAACGTGGTGGGTCATTTCCTTAAAGATCTGCACGGACCAAATGATATTTGCTTGGGTTAGTAGGATGGCAGATACTGCACTTCATTAAGCATCTGATTACTTAAAAGTCAAAATCTCTATGATTGTTTACGTGCCACTTCTGCTGTCTGTCTCCTTCAGCTTGCTGTGATCTGCAGTTCTGCTTTGGAGAGCAGCGCGTTGCTCTTCATGCAGCACTCAGCCCAGCCCTGCTGTGTGGCTGCACCCCGGCTTGCTGCCTCCCTTCAGTCGCTCCTGCAGCTGTGGTGTCTGCTGCTTGCACCTGAAATGGCACAGCACGGCCTCCTTTCATCGCCAGACAAACAGGCTGTGGCTGCTTCCTCGGAGCAGGCAGCAGCGTTGCTGTGCGGTGGCTCTGCTGATTTGTATCAGAAAATTCGTTTAGCTCGTGCTTGTGGAACGGCCTGGGGTGAGCTCCGAGCAGCGGGGAGTTGTGTGAATGGAAACCAGAAGTCAGCAGTCATAGAGCTGCAGCCCCGGCTGTGCCGCCCTGCCGCGCAAAGTGCGCTCATCTGGACGTTGGCGCTGCTGCGGGTTGGGTGCAGAGCTGGGAAGGATGCTTTAAAACGCTCCTATTCTTTAGAAATTCTGAGGAGCAGAGGGCAGGTGTGGGAAGAAGCAGGGGTGCGAGGCAAGATGGCATTCCTCCTGCATGCTGTGTGCGGGCTGTGCTGAGCGCAGCGATCTCACGTTGCTCACACCAAGCTGGAGCATTCCTGAGCAAGCCCAGTGCTCCCCCGGCACCACGTCGTCGTTGGGTCCTCCTCCTATGGGCAGAGGGTTGCTCTCGTCCTTCCTCTGCTTCCTCGCTGCATACATGTGGCTCCTGTGCTCTCACTGCTGAATCCTACAGTCCTCCAAAGCATGAGATCCAAGCTCCACCAATGCAAAGCCATTGCAGTAAGCTGCCCACCTTGCTTAGCTACACCATGACTTGATAGGTGTGTTTCAGGGTATTTTTTTTACCACTGCTCTGGGTGTAGCGTGCAGTAAATTTTACAGATGCACTCTTCCTGTAGGTGGCTTATTGCTTCTGGATGCTCTGCACAGAGCAGCTATCCTACTTGTGTCAAAAGCTGCAGAAAGTGCTTATTGTTTCCTTAGCGTGCCATTACCTGGGCAGCCCATTTGCACAGCATAAAGGGGAGCAAAGAGAGCTACTTGTCTACAAAATTAGGAGCTGCAAAGCTTTTGCACATCAAACAGCAGGGTTTTGTTCACGAAGCAGCAGATTCTTAGGAGGCAATCATCGCTCTGAATTTTAGGCACTTCCAGTGTTGGAACATCCATCACAGCTGGTGTTTCTGTCTGGGTAATCAATGGGAAGAAATGAGCTGCTCTGCAATGCGTTCACATGATCAGTGCTGGAGGCTCTTGCTGAAGGTGATGAATTGCACCCTGGCAGTGCAGTTCGGTGCGGGCAGCCCAACTGTGGACGTCTCCATTGTAGCCATCTCAGAGCACAATTCATCACCTGCAGCCCCAGCATGGGTGGGCCTTCAGCCTCCTCATACTATTTGGAAGCCCATGCAGTGCACTCAAAGCAGTTCAGGGCCTGGCTTAATCAGGTGGAACACACACCGTGGTTGTTGGGTTGGTTTCTTCCAGCTACCACATTGACACTTAGTGCAGAGGATGAGCTCCCATGGAAGTACCTCTGTGCAGCCTGAAGAGGCCTTGTTAAGTGCTTAGGCTGGGAGGGACCTGAAACGCCATGGAGCTCCAGCCCCTGCCATGCAGGGCTGCTGGCCGCCGGGTCACACTGCCCAGGGCCCGGCCAGCCCAGCCCTGAATGCCTCTGGAGCTGGGGCACCCACAGACAGCCTGTGATGGGAGCCTCTGCTTAGTGCTGCCAGCCACGCGCCTGCTAAATCAGTGCTGGGCACGAGGTCATGAAGAGGGGGCTAAAAGCTGTGGGGCAGGTGATGATTTTGGAATGATTCAGCCTTGGGGATTCGTTGGGTTTTTGCCGTAGTGCAGCAAAGTCAGAAATCTTTCTACTAAATTGCTGGATCAGATGAGAAATCTGTTCAGCCCGTTACGTTACGTGGGAAAATGGTCTGCAGAGGGCAAACCAGGCCGAGAATCCCAGGGCAAATGAACTGCATTCCTCGATAGACCTTTATCCCTTTCTTGGCTAATTACCTATCTACATCTTTGATGCTCTGCTCACCTGTGGCAGTGATAGACCTACAAAGAACGTTTCATTTCAGACACTCTGGTTCTTCTACCGTGAGACGGCGTTAATCATCGTTCCCCATTAGCCAGGCTGAAGAATCCAATCTAATTAATCTTCCCTAAGATGGAAGCCAATCCACCGGTATGGAAATGAGCCTCACAGCTGTGCTCTGCTGAATTCCTCTTAAGTTCCTCCTCTGTGAATGCTGAGCAGAGTTCAGTTAAGATATTTTCATGTGAATAATGCTGAGATCTCCCGAGTTTAATGAAAGCCAGTGGTGGCACAGTCTGTGTTAGCTGTGTCTGCTCAGTACCGAGGGGCTCGCTTTACTCCAGTGCACGGAGGTCATTTCTTTCCTCCCTTAACCCTTTCCTCCATTGTGTGATGCCTGCAGTTCTGCCAGTTTCTGCTATGATGGGTCTCATGCTGACGAAGGCAGCAGGCTGCAGGGATATGACGGTGGATACAATGCAGGAAGGAGGGTCTGAGCAACGTGCAGGGTTTCTTTCTTGAGATCTGCATCTGAGCAAGAGGAGTTTGGGATTTTGCTGATAAGTGCAGTAAGACACGGATGGGGGTAAATAACACCAAATACCTTTTTAACAGGACTTGTTCAGTGCTAAAGAGTTCCTTTAGAGGCTGCAGGGAGGAGGTGATGTGTGCGTTCCTGTATCCCCTGCTCATAGGAGGGACGTCCCAGAGCAGATGCTGACAACAGTGCTAGCAGACAGAGCTAAAGTGGTGTTCGTAGATATGAAAGAGAATAATGTCTCAGCTGCGGAGCTCACTGAGTCGGGAGGGCAGAGTGTCTGCTTTTGTTTCTTTTTCAACCCCTTTTGCCTTTTCTGCTGTTCCCTTCCCTGCAGGTCGTACCTGACCCCGGTGCGGGATGAGGAGGCGGAGTCGCTGAGGAAGGCGCGGTCCAGGCAGGCCCGGCAGACACGCAGATCCACGCAGGTGAGGGGTGGAAAGGCTCAGCTCTGGGTGTGGGCGAAGGAGCAAGGCTTGTGAGGTGAGACGGCTGCTTGGCGTGAGGGCCTCGCCTGCCCTGGTGGCGTTGGGGAGATCCTGATAAAAACACACAAGGAGATACCATAAAATACTCCTCTGAGCACGTGGAAGCGGGATTACGGAGTGCTCGTTTCTTCGGAACGGCAGAACGGCTGCCTTTTAGTTGGTAGTGAATATTTGGGTTGCTCTACGCTGTGCTTACCTGGGCGCACTCAGAAGTGCATGGAAGGCAACAAAACGCTTTTCTTTGTGTTCGCACAGCGCTGAGGCCCACAGTTAGGTTGGCCAAGCAGAGCTGAGCACCTTCAACTTGCTGCGCGAGCTGGAAGACTTGAAACGTCATTGCACGAATTGAGAAGTGCTCACTGGTCTTTGTCTGCAGGGCGTGACGCTGACGGACCTGCAGGAGGCAGAGAGAACCTTCAGCCGCTCCCGGGCAGAACGGCAGGCTCAGGAGCAGCAGAGTGAGAAGGCTGAGAGCGCAGAGCCTGCTGAGGACGGCGGCGAGAGGCAGGAGAGCCGCGCACGGTGGAGCGGCAGCACGGATGAGGAGGTGATCCTCCTGCCCTGCCTCTCATTGCTTGCGTTGATCAAACCACTTAGGCCAGCTGAGAGACATTCTTATGGGGTTCCCTGTTTATTTTAAGGGGGGCAGATGTGCTGGAATGATGCTGAGGATTAACCTTACCACAGAGGGGTTGCACATATGGGGGCTAGGGGTTCCTTTGCTCTCCACTGAGAGTTGCATTCCTCTATTCCTTACCAGAAAGCAGAACTGTAAATCACAGTAGAGTGAGAAGACCAATGATAGGAGTGTTGCCTGGATCCATGCTTACTGTGCAGATTGGACTGAGGCTTTCTGTTCCATCACAGCACAGATATTCCGGGTGCAATGGAAAGCTGGGTAGCCCAGCGCTCTCCCCCTTCCATCACTCCTGTTTTTTGCACTTGAAATCATTTGTTTCTGAGATAACTCATTTGTTGTGTTGCTGGCAGTAGGGGCAAAGGCAGCAATCCTAGGCTTTCCAGCAAAGGAATTCACTGTGTTTGTGTACATAGCTGCACAGTGCTGTTGATATTTGTTCCAGTCTGTATCTGATCAGGCGGATGGTGGTGAAGGAAATATTGCCCTCTGAAAGGTTACCCAGCTGCCAGAAGTCCCCATCTCCTGCTTCCTTCTCGTTCTGCTAACTTCTTGTTGTGTCTGTTTGTTTATAGACTGTCTATCGGCGATTAAGGTGCCCAGTGCAAGCAGACAAACCTACAACACCCGTATCTCCTTCCACGTCAGCTCCTCTCCTTTATACAAGTTCTTACCTAACTCGAGCAAATAAGTATCTGGGTCTTGACTCTGTGAATCCAGCAGACTTCAGAGGTGCAGCCACAGAGATGGAGAAGAACGGTATGTGCTCAGCTGGGGGCGATTCGGAGCTCAGGGATTTTGATGAGTTTTAGAACCTGCAGTGCATGCAGTGAATAAGTTCACCTCTTCTGAGAGGCACAGTGTGGGAAGCTGCCATCTCAACAACAGACGCTCCGTGTTAATGTAGGGTAGAGCCCACTGCTCGTAGAAGAGGAGGATAGAAGAGTTATCCATTTTGAGTAACTAACTAAAGAGAGTCTGTGTCGTATTTAGGTCTTAGAGCTGGGGTACTGGTTCTGCTGCTACAGCTTGTCCTGAGAATAGAAGTACGCTGTGGTGATCTGGTGAGAGCTGACAGGCAGTGTAATCTCCTTGGTCTTGGATAAAGGAAGGGGTGTGAGTAGCCAGATGTAGTAGGGCGCTCTGATTCCGTTTGATTTGGTTTACTCACTCGTCTGTAATGTAACACAAGCCAGAATGACCTTGATTGGCTTGAAAAGTGCCTTAGCAGAAGCTCAGATGTAAATCACTGAAACCAAAGCAGTCTTCCTTTGCTTGGCTAGAGTGTGAAGATGCAGACCTGGACGACAGATCTGCAAACAAGCAGTCGATCCGAGAGAGACGGCGGCCAAAGGAGAGGCGAAGAGGCACCGGCATCATTTTCTCAACAAAAGATGTGAGTTCGGCTTCCTTAGAGAAGCACAACTTGCTTTGTAATATTTTGGGTGAATTTCCTTCCAGTTCCAAGCTTAAGAAGTTTTTCCAGATCAGTTGATTTCCCTTTGGTCCGTCCCTCTCCAGCTCCTATTTCAGACTGGCACTTCCAGAGGAATACCGTCACCCTTTGGTCCATGTGAGGTCCCAGGGGCAGGCTCTGGAAGGCCTGGCTTTTTATTTAACGAGTCTCCAGGAGCTTTCAAATCACAGTAGCAGTCTTGAGAGTGACGCTTTCTCCACTACTCAGGTCTTGTAAATGGGCACAGGTCACCTAACGTTACCTGATGATCAGCCAGAAGCAGCTCGATGGGCATTTATTCACTTGTTTTGATAGAAGCATTCATAGCTGTAACATCAAATCATAAATAACGTGTTTTCTTGCTATGATATTAAAAAGAAAGCAACACAACTGTTTCCAGGACTGCCTCATGACAGCCTTTGCTTTTCATCCTAGGATGATGACGACGTTGATGGAAGTGAGGAAGTGAAGGAAACTCAGGTGAGTGAAAACATCTCCAAACAGGCAGAGCTCTGCTCCTGAGTGCTGCTGGCAGTAATTCTCCTGCGGCCCTGCTTGTGTTCGTATGGGAGGCTCAGGAGCCGACTGGGAGGGAGCTGGGGGCAGTTTGCTTACTGGAAGGTGCAGAATATCTGCAGACCGACCCAAGTGCCAAAATCTGCTACACGCAGGAGGAAGTGTGCTATGGGGAGAGCTGTCAGGGCAGCAGTGTCCATGGAGCAGGGCAGAGACACAGCGTGTGACCTCGTGTCTCAGCAGCATCCTGAGCACGTTGGTTTGGATGGCATGTTTTGTGTTTCTGAAATCTCTGCTCATCTCCTAGTGGATTTGTTTCTGTGCAGGAGCTTGGCTTGCCAAGCAACACACCAGGGATTGTTCTTTGTTCCCCTGTTATTGCAATAGGCTCATTATCCTCCGAGGCCCTCTCTTCATAATAATTGTTGAGTCCTTCCAAATTGACTCGGTTTCTTTTGTTGCTGTCTGTCTTTGTCTAAAACACGTTTGAGCCTGACAACGTGACTTACTCCAGCGCTGTTAAAGCTGAGTCCATTTCCAGGCTCTCAAACTGTGATGTGCAAACCTAGAAGAACAGTAAACTGAAGGTTGCATGGAGGTCAGCCTGCGTGTGCACGTTTAATCTCTGACAGAAGCATTGAACTCAGAGCAGCTTCTCGCGTGCTTTGCAGTTCAGTACAGTGATGGAAGCATTTGTTGTACTGAAAAGAAAATATTCTTGTTTTTCTTCCTCCTGTGCTTGGTCCGAATGGGGCGAAGTCGTGGTTGGACTCCTGGGGGTCAGAGCCCCCCATGGAGCTGGGATGGCTCTTGGCACATCCGTGTCCTTCAGTGCCAGCCTTTGCTTTCCCAGTGCTTGCTTTGCAGGTGTGAAGCTCGGGGTATTCCTTCCCATGGTGTGTGCTGGGTGAGGGTTGCAGCACTCATACCCAGTTTTGTTAGATCTTCCTCTGAAAGCTGAATCTTTCGTGCCATGTATCATCCTTAAAATGACTGAAGTTCATCATCTCACCTTGAGACTGAAGGAGATGCGTCTTCAAGTAAAACTGGTAGGGATGTCTTATTTTGTGCAGTCCTCCAGCACTGCCATCTTGGTCACTCCTCCCCAGTTTATTTTACATTGAAATCACAGAGATTTCTGTGCTGCAAACTGCCCTCGGGCTGGCAGGAGTCACTGAGCAGCTGCTGGGACGAATTCTAGCACCAGGCAGCTGCTGCAGCTCCTAGTCATTAATTTGTCAGTAGTAACTCGCTGTTCTGGTGCAGCCATCGTTGCTGTGAGTTTGATGTGGTGAAATGTCCCACTGCAGACCCTCAAATCCCCCTGAGTTTGTGAGCAGCTTTTTTCTCCAGTGTTTGTGTGTTGGCTGCTAAGCAGTCAGATCATTACGGGAGCCAAGCAAGGCCCTGCTTCAGTTCCCTCTTCCAAGCTGTGCAGCAGTGGAGTTCAGCAAAGGCAAGGTGGGTGCAGCCTTTGAAAGGGGAGCAAAGACATTTTGTTGTAGTTCTCAGAAGCGGATGAATTATTTTGGCTGAGATTTGCAAACCCAGCGTGGGAAAGCAGCCCAGGCTCTCTGGCTGAGTGGAAGGCAGCTGAGAGCAGCCTCCTAATAGGATGTGTCAGGAAACCTTCATTTGTTTTGCTACCAGCCCTGCCTTTCTCCTTGTGATATAGGCTGCTTGAATACGTTGTGGAAAGCTGGAAGAGCTGACAAAGTTTTATTGTGGAATAAATGGTGAAGGGCAGAAGGGCTTTGGCTGGAAAAAGCCTCTGGGGAAGCAGCTCTAGGAGGGTTTTTTTTTTGTATGGTTCCACTGGGAGGGATGTGTAAAGGAAAGAGACTTTGGTGGGATTGGGCAGACCTGAGCCCAGAGCAGAGAGAAGGAAGGAGCTTGGCCTCCATCTGGGCTCTGCTTCTCTAAGTGAGAAGTTGTGAGAGTGCAGGGGGAGCTGAGCAGGGGGCTGGGCTGCAGTTGGGCTGGGCTGCAGTTGGGGTGGGCTGCAGTGGGCTGGGCTGCAGTGGGGTGGGCTGCAGTGGGCTGGGCTGCAGTGGGCTGGGCTGCAGTGGGCTGGGCTGCAGTGGGATGGGCTGCAGTGGGCTGGGCTGCAGTGGGGTGCCTGCGCTGCTCACTGTGAGCCAGAGGCTGCGGGGCAGCAGTGAGAACAGCATCACAGTGGGGTCAGCTGTGCCAGCACTGGGTGGGGGGTGTGGATACACATCCATGTTCCAGTTTGATTTTGGAGGGGGTTTCCACATCCCTGGCTCTTTCTGTCTTTGTCTTACACCTGATGTCTGCCGGTGCTGTTACCTAGCAGGAAAAACTGGGTCCAGTCTGGAAGAAAGCTGCTTCCAAATGACGTCCTGAATGTAACAGAAGAAAAATGCTTGCAGTAATTTAGAGCATTTATCTACTTGTCGTTCTCTTTAGTGGCATTACAAGTGTGTCTCACCCATGTGGTACACACTTTCTCAGGGGACAGCTTTAAATCCAGCAGAGCAGTGTTGTGTTGGTGACATCCCAGCATTCCAGCAATAAAAGTGTCAAAGAAAACATCTGTTCCCATGGACTTCCCTTAGGACGGTCTGTGTGGCACAGCATAAAGCTGAGACACGTTGATGGCATTAACTTTGATGCAGGGATGACACTGAAGCATGCAGTTATGGATTATGGTCGCAGTAAGGTGCTAAATAAGCCCCATTCTCAGCTCTTTGAGCTTTGATTTATGAAACGTGAGTATGTTACGTTCTGCAGAAAGCCGCCCAAGCCCACTCTGATTGGTAATTAATTCCTTCTCTGCCTAATTGAGTGACTGGCCTGAAAGCAGCAGGCACAGGTGAGGGCTGATAGAAACAACAGCTCTCGTGGGAGGGCTGCATTTCTAAGCTCGATTCTGTGAGCTCCAAGGGAAGAGCCATGACCTGAAGAGCTGGTTATGCAAACTGAACGTCCTGATGCTGGAGCTGTTCCACAGCGTAGCTGGGAGCCCTTATTTGGGGATGTCACGCTTCTCTGCTGTATTTTTGCTTTTAGTGGCATCTTGTCTCCCATAGAGACTTCCAATTCAGCGTCTCTAACTGTGCTGTTTATCAAATCCATCTTTTAAGAAAGATAAAGGACCCAAAGATCAGAAGCAGTTGTGGTTGGTGTTCCCTGCCTGTTACAGCCAGACTGCATCTACCAGAGCCCTCAGTCCTACCTGCCTCCATGGATCCCTGCCCTCTCTTGCTTCCTTTTCCCAGTCCGGGCAGCACAAAGCACAGCACCCTGCAGGCTGCTGCCATGTTGTGGACTGTCTTTTTAAGCTAAGGAAGGATCCGAGTCCTCAGCTTTCAGGACTCAGATTGCCTAATATGGTAAGGTATGTCTCGCAGCCTGCTCTGTTTGCTGCGATACGAGGGAAAATTGACTCATAAAAGGGAACAAAATAGGTGAACTTCTTGCCAGCTGATAAGAAAGGGAGATCTTTGAGCCTAGGTAGCACGATGCGATGTTGTTCATCGTACACCTCATTGCTGCCAGCCCAGAGTCCCTCTGGGGCAGTGAGGATGCAGCGTTTCTGCTCCTGAATGTTTACTTCTAACACAGATGCGGTGCGATGAGGGAGCGGAGCCACCTGGCCCACATCCCAGGTCACAGAGGTGTAGCTGTGCATCGCTTGTGTGGCTGTGGTTAAATTATAGAGGACTTAATTATGTGTAAAGGGAGGCTGTGAGAGATTGGCTCTGTTTAGTCCTGTTTATAAACAAAATGCTGTAACAGGTTGTGTGTGCTGCAGCGGGGGGATCCTGAACATGTGTACAGCTAGCAGTATAAAGTGGGATCTAAAATAGCAGAAAATTGCTGCAAGAGCATGAGCTGTGTTTTGGCATCGAGCTGAAATGTGGAGAACATTTTTATTGCATTTGGAGTACCCTGGCTTCCTTGGGAGCGGGGAGGGGAGGCACTGTAGGCATGAAGATTCATTCTCTGTACTTCTATAGCGTTTTTTTCACATCTGCGCTGATGATTCTGCTCTGTTGGCTCTTCTTAACCCCAGTGTTTTGAGAAGAGGGTCAGACTTGCTGTCTGCCATCCCTGGTGATGCAGCATTTAAATCGTCAGCATGGCTGTGCAGTCCCTATTTACGGCTCTGGGAAAACACATTGTTTGTGCTTACAGGCCAAGCAGTCCAAGCCTGCTATGCAGACTGCAGGGTTACAGCTGAATACGTTCAGGTTAATTCCTGTAACTCACCAAGCTGCTCAATTAGGAAGGTGTAATGTGAAGCAGTGTCCACGATGGAGATGGGTAACACAAAGCCAGCTGTGGGCAGCCTGTGGGTCCCAGGGGGGTGAAGCAGAGCAGCGAGTCCTGCAGGGAGGATTCACAAGGTCACAGAGCCACGCTATTCACAGTAACTTCATGCTTTAACTTCTTGGTTGGTAACTTACTCTCACCATCTCAGTGTAGTCCAGGGTGACAGATCTCGTCGTTGTCAGCAGGTGGTTGCTCCTGAGCCGTGGAGCTGAGGTTAGCAGTGGGTCGGATACCCAGCAGATTCCTGGGCTGTTGCTGGCGGTGCTGGGAGGTCTGTGCTGGCAGTTCCAGCTGTCCCGTTTCATCCCTGGGTTCTGTTCCTTTGCTCACACAGGAGCCGACTCACGTGTTTCCAGGGATCCTCCTTCCTTCCCAGAAGGAGCTGGGAGCAGCGTGATGGTGCTGCATGGGGTGGCGGTGGGATCGCTGCCAGATGTGTGCATCCCTCTGTGCCGTGGGAGTGTGGCACAGGCGCTCCAGGAGCCAGGACTGGCTGCAGGCAGGGCGGCTGCTGGGCAAACCGAACCATTGTTTTCAGGCTGATTGTGTTTGTAATTATTGATGTTAAAAGCTAACAACGTCTGTTCATGCTTATACCTATCCGTGACATGCTGAAAGTCACAGGAGGGAGCGAGATCTCCAACTTCTGCAGTACCCATAGCAGCCCTGCGTCCCTTTGGTGGTACCTCACTGCCCATCACCCTGCAGCCCGCGGTGCAGGCATCTTTCCTGATGTTCTCCAGGAAGATCCAGCCTGTGGGATGGATGCTGTTGATGTCTGAGCAGCTTGGCTGTGTCAGGTGGGCAGGGCTGTCTGCCTTGGGGTGAGTTGTTCACAGGCAACAGGAGGTGGCTTCAGGGGATGCAGTGTGAGTGTAGCGCACTCCGTGCTTCCTACCCAGTGCTTCTCAGTGCTCTGCTGGCAGTGCTGTCCTTGTGGCAGAGTCCCTGTGAGGTGGGGAGTCCGTGTGGCTTGTAAGACGCCGAAGGAGTAAATGGTTCCTCTCCTGGATGTGTCCAGAAGGAGTGGAAAGCAGAAGCTGCATTGCCAGATGGCTGAAAAGGAATGAAGAGCAATCTGCGTTTGTTTGGAAAACTGAACTCAAATTCTCTGGCAATAAAATACCCTTTGGAAAACAGCTCTGTAGGAAAAATTGCGTGTTCCAGTGACTCAGGGGTGGTGATGTTGTTTGTCACCCTTGTCTTCAAAAGGTCACTTCTTGTTCTGAGTTTATATCCTCCCACGTGCTTTTCTTCGGAAAGAAGCCTTCCATTGGAAGTGGCCGTTTGCTTTGGTCCTGGACGTGCAGTTTCATGTTAGGAGTAGCGCTGTTGGCCGGAGCCTCCATTGTCTGATGTGTCAGGATGCAGAATCCTGAAGCTGTAAAGCTCCTTCCTGGCGGGGATTTGCCCCCAGCTTTGGTTTTTCACGCCTCAGTGTGTTTGCTTTACTCACTCTGGTCGGCACCTCGCACGCGGGGAGTGCTGAGCACCGGCTTTTTAATCGGCTTTTCTTTCGTTACTCCTAGATTGCATCCTTGGGAGGGAACGTAACCTTCTGCACCGCAGTCTGTTGCTGCTGTTGAAGGAAGGCCAGAAATAGCTTGAAACGTAGTTAGATAGCAATGTGTTGGAGCTGCAGGTTTGTTGGAGTATTGCACCGGGTGAGCTGGCTGCTTCCATGGCACAAAGGCCCCGCGGGCATGGAGGGTGGGGGCAGCTGGGACATGCACACATCGTGCTGAATCTCCGTGAAGGCCGCGGTCCGTCTGATGTGACCCTGAGAGCTCAGGGAGCTTTATGTCTCCATGCTGTGTCTTGGAAATGGCCGTGTTTACATCTGGTTCTTATATTCCTCCTGGCTTCCTTCATTTCCCTGACGCTGCCTGTTAATATTTGTGAGTTTCTGCTGCGTTCCTCTTTGCAGCTCAGATTCTGCCATGCTGGGGAGGAGGTACCGTCACAAACCACTCACAGAGCAACTGCTGAGCAACTTGAGCTGGAACATACCACGTTCTGACACTGCTTTGTCCTTCATTGGGTGAAGTCACTTGATTTTGGCATCAGCAGTGCTCTGAGATGGACCTCGGGGTGGACGAGGAGCTCATCCCTCCGGTGCTCGTCACGCTGCTCTTCTGGGCAAAGCACGGCACTGACTGGGGAAGGACGCGGTCAGCTTCTGCAGGAGCACGAAGCAGATGGGCTGTGCACAGCAGCCCTCCCCTGGCATGTAGGATTATGGCATAAAAGTCGGGGGTGCTGGGGCTGCCCCTGCACCACCCAGTTGCATTTACAGCCTTGAGGGGAATCCCATCTGTCTGTTATTCCTGATTATTGATACCGTCGCCATCCAGCTCTGTAGCCTCTGACTGAGATCCCGTCTGGAGGTGACGAAGTCAACGCAAGGAAATCCTTCTTCCTTTTCTGCAGACTTTTCGTTAAGCTCAGTCCTCAGCTGGTGCAGCTGGGGGCGTCCCATTCCAGTCACTGTGTGCCCCTTCTCGTCCTGTCCCAACATCTCAGGCCCACAGAACTGCCTGGATGCTCATCTCCTGTGTGCGTGATTTGATGCCTGTAGGTGCCAAAATGAGGTTCCTGTGCTCACAGTGGTGCTTCTTTTAACTCTTTCACCACTGCTTTTTATTTTCTACATTTTAAGAAGGCAAGAGGGTTCTCAAGTTTTAAATATGAAGCGTGCTATTCTCAGCCCACACTAAAATTATCTTCTGCTGCAGCTTAATGCTGATCCAGGTAAGCCTGATGGGTGCAGCTTCCAGCATTTTTATGGTAAATTTAGTGATGGGAATAAAAGCGGAGTCACGTATGATGCTATAGGTGCAGTTATAGAATGGCAGCAGTGTCTGGGAGGGGAGGAGGATGCTCTCCTTCTGCTTCGCATCCGTGAGGCATAATGCCAGGTCTGCCCCTGGGAATCCTCAGTGCACTGCAGAGGGGAGCCTGCTCGCTTCCACACTTTGTATTCCATTTATGGCAAAGTGCTGCAGTGCCTTTACATCACGTTTACAACAGAGCTTATTGCCTGACCAATAGTTTCTTTGCTACAGCCCTTCAGCCTTCTGCTGCCGAACAGAACCGGCGCTGCCTTTTTCAGTCCTAACCAAACCCTGTGAAGCTGTAACTGAACCTGTTAAAGCTTGCGCATAATTTTACAGTGATTTATTTACAGTGTTTTAAGGTGTTTTTTATAGAGAGTGTATTTTTCAGTCAACTCTTCGTCGTCCCAAATAGCGGCAGGCTGGGTGTTGCTGTGCATGCAGCTCTGGCCCCGTGCTGTCCCACATGACAGCACCGCTCCGGGTTGCGGTGTCTGCAGCCTGGATTGCAGCTCATGGGGAATGCAGAGCTGGCCATGCAAGAAACAAGGCTTGTATTGCAGCCTTGAAGACGGGCTTTTCATCGCGTCCCCCAGGCTATTAACAGCACTGCTCATTTCAGACCAACTCACTGAGCACTGAAGCAAACAGCTTCTCCATTAGCAGGTCTCATTGCACAAAGGGCGAGGGGTACGGAGAACTGAGAAGTGACGGCAGCAGTGCCAGCAGGATTCAGCCTTCTCTGTGCAGGTTAACTCCATCCCCCACAGCTCATCACTACTCGAGCCCTTCTGACCAAAAGATCCCACGCAGGGCAGCAGAGCGGTGCCCACGTACCGAGCTGTGATGGTTGCTGGCATTGGAACCTTCCATCTGTGGCACCCCGGTGTTACAGCAGCGCCCTGAGCTGTCAGAGCAGCGCTGGGCTTGGCCACAGGCACTGCCTTCCCAAAAGCAGTGCTCACACCCAAGCATGTGGGTGTAGCAGAGGGCAAACACAAGGCGTGTGAGATTCTTCCAGGGAGGGAAGGAACTGTTGGTGCTTTGTGTGTGGAAAGACTTCAGGAGGACCTGAGGTGGATGGGATGGCAAGAAGGAATGTATTGAAATGTTGGCCACTGTGTAAATGCTGCTTGGATCCCTGTTGTTCTGGAGGGGAGGTGCCCTTCTCTATGGGTTTTAGCTTTGCATGCCAACCCAGTTACAGAAAAGCAATTGGAAATCCAATCCAGAATCTGTTCTTTCTAGCTTGCATCCATAGTTCAATACTTAGTGGGGATTTTGTTTTTAAACTGAGTTTTTCTGGGTTTTTTTGTTGGTTTTTTTGTTATGTTTCCATGGAATCATGGAATGGTTTGGGTTGGAAGGGACCTCAAGGACCACAGAATGGTTTGGGTTGGAAGGGACCTCAAGGACCATTGGGTTCCAGCCCCCTGCCATAGCAGGGCTGTGGGGTTTGGTGGTGTTGGTTTTTTACAGACTATTTTAGGCCCAGAACAATCCTCTTATGGCACATAGGAGGACAGGACCGTGCAGTGCAGTGTTTCTCCAGAGAGGTGTCACGAGAACGAATGCGGCTTCAGAATGGATGAAGCATTACATGAAATATGCAGTCTGGATTTCAGCGTTTGCCTGGACTGCAGCAGCAGCAGACGTGCAGCTCTCCTCCTGCAGGTGCAAAGTCCAGAAGTGGAGGCTGTGAAGATTTGTGGTTGAGCAGCAAACAGCAGCAGCCCGGGGGTCCCGGCAGTGCCCGGGCTGTCTGCACTCTGACTAGAGTTGTGCCCAAAGTGCTGCTCCGGGACGGACTGACGCTGAGCCTTCCCAGCTGCTCAGCAGGGTGTGTGCAGGTGGGCAGGGCTGCTCCCTGGCTGTGTTTGATGTCACGGATGGAGTCAAGGAGACCCGGCTGGGAGCTGTGTGGTGTGGGAGCATCCTGGTGCTGCGTGGCCCCACTGCTGCCTTCAGCTCAGCCCCTCTGCCAGCTGAGCCCTGCAAATGCTCTCATTTGGGGAAGTAAATGCGCTCCTCAATGCGTCTCTGCCTGGGGGAGATAGGGAGGTTTGGCTACAAATGAAAGAGAAGTCAGCTGAATGAGAAGCAGTTGAGCGGCGTACAGGAGAGCGTGGTGAAGCTGAGGTGGAAAATGACAGCGAGGACTTTCAGGAGATTGGCTTGGGATGGTTTGTTCCAAAAATACCAACTGCTCGCCCCATCCTTCGAGCTCTGTTAGAATTCTGCTCTCCCGGAGGGCTCCTGCCTTCCTGCAGGGCTCACTGCGGGCTCACAGCACTGCAGCTCTGCAGATCCTGCCTTTGTTTCCCAGTCTTGTCTGCTGCACTTGGTGAAGGCACTCTGCTGCTTAAATCTGCTTCATCAGCCCAACACTGTACAGGTGAAGACTTCCAACGCAGGTAAAGGGGATACTTGAGTTAATCCTCTTTCCGATATGTCATCTTGTATATTGGTCCTCCTTCCCAACCACAGAAATAGGGTCTGTTTGGGTAGGAAAACAAGTGGCCTTTCCAAAGGAAGGGAGAGGACAGCTGTCTCAGAGAAAAGGTATCTGAAAAGCCATCTGACCACCACTGCCCTAAGACAGAAGGGACCCGTGCTGCAGTGCCCACGGGTGAGAAGGAATGTAAGATCATGTTGGCTGTAAATAGAGCTCAGGCTGAAGGTACTGCCTGGGCAACACGTCACGGTGTGGGCTTCGTGAGCAGGGATGTGGCAGTGCTCAGGAAGGGGGCTGGGGGCTGTGGGGGGGGGTTGGATGTGGTGTCTCTCGTCTGTTTGGTAGCTGCACAAATATTCTCTGACAAAATAAGCAGCACCACATCCGTGGTGCAGGACGGGCTGGTGCTGCATACTGAGGAATATCCTCAGCAGACAGAAGCAGTCACATCTCAACCACGACCTTGAGTGTTACAAACACTGGGATGTGAGGACGAGAGAGCTGCAAAGGAAGATCGGGTTTCATACTCACACAGGGGAGAACTTGAAAGTAAGCTGTGTGAGGCAGCAGGAAGAAAGTGTAAATTAGGCACCTTTGTTAAGGATGGAACCCGACGTGTACTGCCATATTGCATCTCGTTTGCTCTCTCCTGCCTAATAAGGATGCCATTCCTCCTGCTGCCCCTTCTCTTTGAAGTGAGTTATTGTCCACCAAGATGTGTTTTGTCAATCTGTGAGGCATCCGCACTGGATGACTAATTAACTTCTAATTAGTAGGGAACAGAAAGCTCAGGTTTTGTTTTGCTTTGAGGCTCAAGCTGTGAGTTCTGTGCTCAGCACTGCCACCCCCCCAAGCAGAAATGCAGCAGTGGGTCCTGGAGGACTGGAGGGATGCAAAAGCTGTGATGTGGGGCTGTTCAGCTCCACCTCATGACTAAGCTGGGCTTTGTCAGCCTTGTAATTGGGGCTGAGGTTGCCACACAAGTTAGCCCAGTTTCAATTACTGACGTTTTGAAACCCAGAAACAGGCTGGTGTGAAAGTATTGTAGGATCATGGAATGGTTTGGGTTGGAAGGGACCTTAGAAATCACCTTGTTCCCACTTCCAAGCTTGCCCAGGTCCTCTTGCATGACATCTCCTTCCTTCTGCTGTATCAGCTGCACTGTTCAGCTCGGTGTCTTCTGCACAAGACCAGGAGCGATGGTTCTCCATTTGCAGTCACCGGGGGCTTCACGTGACAGCCACAGCTCTGGGATATGGAGGGGAGCAGCGTGGCAGCCCCATCAG
Organism: Pavo muticus; assembly: GCA_016647715.1. Taxonomy (NCBI): domain Eukaryota; kingdom Metazoa; phylum Chordata; class Aves; order Galliformes; family Phasianidae; genus Pavo; species Pavo muticus. Next base: position 585,536 of record JACDJE010000363.1, read on the forward strand.
CAGCTCCCTCAGGGCCCTGGGATGGATATCATCTGGCCCCATAGCCCATCTGGCCCCATAGCCCTGTGCACATTCAGCCCCATCAGCTGCTCTCCAATCCGCTCTTCTTACAGTGAGGGGATTTTTCTCCCCAGCTCCTGCCCACAGCTTCAAGGATGTGAGATATGGAGAGCCTGACTGCCCCTGAACGCTGAGGCAGAGAACTGTGGAGTCCCTCAGCTTTCTCCATGTCTGTTGTTGCCAGGAAGGCCAACCCGTGGGTGCAGGTCCTACAGATGTGCCCTTAGTGACCAGACTGTTGTGTTGTCACCGCCCAGTGCTGCGGGGAGGGCTGGGTGCTGGGGTGATGAGTGCGACAGACGTGGACTGCCAAGATCAAGGTCCTGCCACGGCCTCCTTGAGCGGCAAGGTGCCTGTCGCTGCCTTCTCATGTGTCTGGGCTTCATCTCCATACCTTTAAAAGGGAATGCAGAAATATTCCCAGGCAGATTCAGACCTCTCCAAGCTTTTTTTCCTTCCTGCAGTCGGCGGAGGATGAATCCCCTCCTTCCTTGCGGTGAGGCATCGAGTGGAAACCTGACCTCAGAGTGACTTTGCCAGAGAAGGGGAATCCAGCGGGCGCGTTCCCCGCTCTGTGGTCATGCAGTGATGCTGTATTGCTTCTCCTGGTCGTGGCAGCGCTGAATGGTGGGAGTCAGCCACATGGCTGCATCCCAGGAGCCCTTCCCAAATTGTGTGTCAGTACAAGTGCACAATTACCAAGCACTGTGCAGGAAAGGGACGATATTTCAGACTAGCAGGTGTGTGAGGATGGTAATGTTTTAGGAGTACTTCATTTGGGTGGCTTTTTGCACTATGAACTGTTCCATGATAAAGCGGCCTGCAGGGCTGGAGCAGCACGTGGCTGCAGGTGGGCAGGCTCCAGTCGGTGGCTGCTCTGGGGGCTGTGAACGGGTCTGGGTCAGTCTCAGTGTCTCTGTGTGCCACCACAGCACTGACGCTGATCCGCTTCAGCACAGGTAGTGGAGCCAACGCCCTCCCAGTGAAGAAAGACAGAACTTTGCACCTTACAGCTGCTGTTTGACTCCCAGCTGTTAAATCACTGCACTGCAGTGCGTTGAGGGCACGTTCCCTGTGCTGCTTGCAGCTGAACGCCGTGTGCTGGCTCAGCTGGCACTGCAAGCCATCCTCCTGCCATCCTCCTGCCTTTGCAGTGCTGCCCTGCTGGCAGGGAGCAGGACGTTCAGCTCAGCGGAGTGCCCTGAAGTTCACTGAGAGGTGTGTGCTCTCCCCACCCTTCTCCCTTCCCTCCGTGCTCTCTCCCCTCCTCCTCCATCCCCAGAGCCCATTTCCATGAGCGTGCATTGCACAAGCTCGGTGTCGCCTTCTCTCCGCTCAGAACAGGCTTCTGAGCAAACAACAAAAATCCTGTTGTGCTGCATGAATGCGTTCCTCCCTTTAATGGTATGAGCTGCTCCGTGTCCTTTAAAAGATCTCCCTTTGTCACAGCTATGAAACGCGTGCTGAGGCTGGCGGCTGCTCAGCCCTGCACAGTGCAGCCCTCCGACCTCAGCTCTCAGCTGCCAGGCCTTGGAAGCTCGGAACTTTTTACTTTCTCCCCCATCTTTCTCCCCCCTTTTTCCCCTACAAGTGGCAGCTCAAATCCCAAGCTGAAAGTGAATCGCAGCTGCTGGCCGCCCTCCAGCATTCCTGGCTGCAAGAGTAAGGATCTGGAATGTCAGCGGCAGCGCGGGGCGGGAAGGAGCAGCGTGCGCGTGGGGAGCGGCGCCCGGAGGAGGAGGACGGAACAGAGCACAACTTCAGCCGGCCTGCCCCCCTCCGAACCCGAGCTTGTTCCTGATTTATGCTTTCGCGTCTCTCTTAAGGCACGCAGCTCGGCGCAGCTACGGCAGAGAGCTCGCAGCAGCGTGCCGGAGTGCGACAGGTTTTTGGTGGTGGTTTGGGTTTGTTGTTTTACTCTTTGGAAAAGCATCTGGGCTAGAGGCGCTCGGCTGCTCCACCGGCTCTCCCCGTTGGGCCCGCAGGCCTTTCCTCGTGCAGCTTTGGGAAGGAGAGCCCCTGGTCTGCGGCTCCGGACGGGAGATGTCCCTGCGTGGGCACTGCGGCCGCCACCTCTTCTGCTCAGACGAGGAACCTTTCAGAGCCTCAGCTCCCTCTGCAGCAGATTAATGCCTAAAATTATACACCTTAACCAGCAGGGTTTAATTACCAGAGCTGTGAACAGTTGAATTAGTTTGTTCTGACCTTGGAAGGAGGACCTGCCCAGCGACGGGAGAGCGCAGCCTTACTGCTCCGCGGTGACCCAGCCTGCAGGGCCATGTCGTCGCTGTTCACCAGGAGCAAGGAGTTCACGCGGAGCAGGAAGTCCCAGTCAGATTCACCCCCGTCCTCTCCTTCCCCGATTGCAAAGACGCTCAGAGTAAGCAGCTTTTCCTTTCTGTGCTCAGGGTGACCCGCTGGGGTTGGTGGAATGCCCTCGGATTGCCGCGGCTGTGGTTTGCTTTGGAAGGAGCGTGGTGGAAAGCGAAACTCGGGAAGGTGACTCTGCAGCAACAGGTTGGAAAGGCTGCAAGTTCCTGGAGCGGTGCTGATTGGCACTGGTGCTGCGGGGAGCTGCCGTGGTGGTGCTCCCCTGCCCTGCGCTCACAGCAGGCACAGACATCTCTCTCCATAGGTTACGTCTGCGATGAAAATGAGGCAGAACCTGAGCAGCTTGTCAAGCTGTGCGCTTCCATCGGCGCCGCGATGCTGCCGGCGTCCAGCTGGGAGCTGTGGTCTGCTTTAGTAATTCCGGCAGCAGAAAAATAAAGAGAACCACCTGCACCGGGAGGAGCAGCAGGGCAGGACAGCGGCCGGTGTGCTGCTCTGCAGGGGTGTTTTGGCAGTGGGAACGCTGTAAGAGTGCTGGTGTTGGCCGGGGGAGGCCATCAGGGTATGGGCAGCCTCTTTGCAGCCGAGGGGTGTTAGCCGTCCTGGAGGAAGTCCACCCTCTCCTGGAGGAATGAGACTGAAAAAGGCAGATTAATGCAACGCTTGCATCTAAAATTAATCTGAGCACTGCGGTTTGCTCGGATCAGGTGTGCGTGGGCTGCTCCGTTGCTCGTGGTCTGGAAGCAGCGCAGTGCTGGCTGTGCAGGGGTGTTTGCCCACTGAGGGCAGTAGCAGCGGTGCTGTTTGGGGTCACCCGTGGCCACCCCCTGTCAGCTGGGTCCCATGGCAGCCTGCGGCTCCTGGGAGTCTGCAGCAGTGCTGCCAGCGGGTGCGGGAGGTTGGAACCCTTCACATGTTCTTACTTACTGTATACAGCTGAGAAAGGTTTAGATTTCTCTCCACAACCGAGTTTTTCAAAGCCTCCTTGCACACGTAAGCGTGGCAGACATCTCTCAAGCTGTGGCTGTTCCTGCACAGTGTGCTGTCTGCGCTGCTGCCGGCCGCTCGGGGCCCCGTGGTGGTGTGAGATGGAAAGCAGGACCGTGAGCAGGGAAATCCTGCAGCTGATAGAGGTGCTGGTGCAGGATGGAGCACCAGAGCATGCCCTGGGTGCAGGGATGTGGCTACAAGTCAGTGTAGGAAGCAGCCCTGGTGTGTCAGGGCTGTGAAATCAGCCGGTGCTTTGGCAGGGTTTGCTTCTAGCTGAAACAAAGTCTGAGTTAACTCCTTCTCCAAGATAATGTAGTGTAAAAGCAGTAATTAAGTGTACTTTCCTATGGGACTGTGCCATGGTATTTTTTGTGCGTTTCCCCTCCGCTCCCATGCCCACAGTATTGGCAGCCCTCGCAGCCTTAATAGAACAGGTGGGAATGTGATATCTTGGAGCCTTTCCTGTTTCCACCCGGTTCCGATTGATCCCAGCAGAGCTGTGCTGCTGAACGATCCCAGCTGGGCAGGCATGGAAACCTCCCGGAGCAGCAGGCAGCCCAAAGAAGGGTTTGCTCCTTGTGGCAAGCAGCTGCATTCAGATGCCATTTGCAGAGCAGCTTCCTGCGGCGTGCCCTTGGCCCTGCCTTTGCCCTGCTGCACGTAGCTTTCCTCGTTGGGTGCTGGGGTAAAACCACACGTTTTTGTTCTGCCTTTAACGATGAGAAGGGTGAGCAGTTTGCAGTGAATTATTGCACACCCTAAGAAAGGCAATATCTGGAATATAACAGTACGATGGGGGGGGCTCGAGCAGAAGGCACCCGAGGAGGTTGTGCAGTGTGTTGGTGTGTGAGCAGCTCCGTGTGCCGTTGCCCCATTGCAGGGTCAGCACCTCCCAGTGCCCGGCGAGCTGCAGGGCCCCATTCCTGTGTCATGGAATCATTAGGGTTGGAAAAAAGACCTGAGGTCATCTGATCCAACCACCCCCCTTCCTCCAACAGCACCCACCCAGCCACATCCCTGGGTGCTGCATCTCCCCTTTCCTTGGGCACCTCCAGGGATGGTGAGCCCCTCCCCAGGGCAGTGCGTGCCAATGCGCTGTGGCACTTTCTGGGGATGTCCGGGTGCTGCTGCAGCTCCTGCTCCCATCACAGCCCCGCATGGCAGCGGTGGGAGCACCTCGTGGCCCACTCTCACTCTGTGGAGTGGCTTTGCGGCCACTTGAGCCTTTTTGAAGTTATTGGAGGTGCCGGCTGTGCTCTGGCATTAGGCAGAGCTGCGTGAATCATTTGCTGTGCTGCTCAGCATGAGGGGATAGCGAGCGCTCTGCAAGCAGCTCTCCAGGAACCTTTATCTTCCCGGTCTGCATTGAGCAGCCTGGGCTCGTCCTGGTGGTGATAAAAGTGATGCTGCTTGCATCGGAGTCAGGTCTGTTGTCTCCAGACATTCTTTTCCTGGTGTCTGCACTGCTGGCTCTTTACGCAGTGTTTGCAGAAACTCTGCTGTGCTCTCCCGTTAGCCAGCAAAAACGTGGGATACCGAAACTTGAACTCAAGGCAATGAACCTCAGGCTGTGCTCTTCCACTGCCTGATTTGTTTATTGCTGCTCCGACCGCTGGTTATTTCTCAGGCGTCCTGTTCCTTAGATGGATATCAGTAAGAAGTCCTTCTGGGTTCTGTTTGTTGTTGTTCTTTCTGTTTTGGTTTGGTTTTCCCCTCTATAAATGCCCATATCTGGAAGTGCATTGGGAGCATGCAGTCATCCTCGGGGCACCCACCCGCCGGGTGTGACTCAGTGCTGGGCAGCCCTGGTGCATGCAGTGACCCATGTTAAGTGTCACACCCCGGTTGTGTCTCTGTGGGTAAACTTTCTCAGCTCTCCTCCTTTCCTAGGAATCAAGCCATTGATTCAAGCCGTGCATGGAGTTGCCAGTTCTTCAGTGTCCGAATGCCACAGGCTGCTGCTTGAGCAGCCCCAGCCCTGCAGCATTTTCTAGGCAGATGCGGCCCCACGGCGTGTCCCTATTACCAGAATGAGTCGTTTCTGCACTGGGAGGGCTCTTGCAGGGTGCTGTGGCTGGAAGGGTGGGGTACTGTTTGCCATGTGTTGAAATCCCATTGGGCTCTGGCTGCTTTGGGTGTGCTGCTCCCAGAGCAGGAGGCACATGGTGCAGCGCCACCACCACGTGCGCAGCTCCTGCCCTTCCCCTCCAGCCTGCTCTGTGCTGCTGCCCGGAGGGATCCAGGTCAGCAGATGGGGGGAGGCTGCCAGGGATCACACCGCTGTTGTGGGATTGCCCAACACTGCAGAGGGAGCCCGGTGTGCAGAAGGGGTGAGGAGGAGGAGAGCTGGTCTGGGGTCAGCCCGGAGCGCAGCCACAAAGGCGTCTGGCCCAGGAGGTGCTGTGGGATGGGAACGGGTGGAAAGGGAGAGCGGATGGAAGCCAGAGGCAGAAAACCACTTCAGCCTCTGAATTGCAAACCAGTGTTTACTGCAGTGGCAGGAGCCCATTATAGCTTTGTTTTCCTTAAGAGGAACACAAACCCATAGCAGACAAGGCTGGCAGGCTCAGTCTGCCCATTGCCTCGGGGCACTGCAGCTCTACCTGCGCTGCTCCGGACACATCTGTGCAGGCTCCCACCCGGAGGTGCTGCCCCGTCCTTGGAGCTGCCCCTGGTGGCAGATGCTGACCCCGGGTTAGCTTGGTCTGCTTCTTGGCTTGGTTTTGTTTTTCACAAGGACTTGTCAGTTCTTTTTACTAACCCCCGTAGCTGAGGTCACTCCTGAAGAAGCAAAGCTTTGGAGCAGACGTCCTGGAGCAGGTTTGGGCTCAGATCACCTCCTGGCAGCTGCTCTGGAGCTGCTTTAGACAGAAACAAATGAGGGGAGAGAGGCAGCACCAACAGCCTTAACTCCGACAGCACAGGATGCTCCGCGCAGTGCAGGCAGCCCGGCGAACCTCAGCAGCCCTAATGGCTTTTCCATGCAAGCACTCCCAGTGCCCGTGCAGTTGTCACAGGAATGCTATGTGGCTGCTCCGGGGTGTGCTTCATGCCGAGGAGTTCACAGGTTGGTTTTAGCAATTCAGGCTCCAAAGAGATATTTAAACACCCCATGGCAACACCTGGGAATGCCCAGCAGTGTGTGCAGGGCTGGGAGGAGCTGCTGCCTGCAGCCCCGCGGCATTGAGGAGTTGGGGAGCAGCAGTCTCCTCCTCTCAGTCACTTGGCCCTTCAGCTTTATTTCCTCATGTCTGCAGAGCTCTGCCTAAGATCACGGCTTTGCAAAATGGAGTTTTTCACCAATAAAACTTGATCCCTCCGAAAAGAAGGGGAAAAAAAAAAATCAGAGCAGCAAAGCCAGGTTTCTGAGTTGTGGCCTCCCCTAAATTAAACTACAATCCAGCTCGATGCTTTACACAGCGAGCTCTATCCCCCAGAGCCAGCGGTAATGAAGTGCAGCTGGGGCTGAGCCGAGGGGCCACGGAGGAGTGGGGAGCTGAGGCCTGGGGGGGAGCACAGAGGAGATGCCTGTGCTGGGGCCGTGGAGGTGCTGCTGTCAGCCCCCCCGGCTGTGTGTGTCTGTTCTGTGCTGTAAGCAGTGCAGTGCGTTGCAGGCAGCAGCCAAGGCCGCTATTCCAGCTCGGAGGGACTTTTAATGTTATGCTTCGGTAACAGCAGTTTTTCTTAAGCAAAGCTTGTTGATTTATAGTTTGTGAAAACATGCTTTGCGTAAGGCTTTGGGGAGTTGGGGGTTAGATGGAGGTGGTTTATCAATCATAGCAGTGGGATTTGTGATCCTTGCATTCGCAGCAGTGCAGGCCGGGTGGAAGGCAGCAGCATCCATCACCAGGCTGGGGCTGGCGGGGAGCTGAGCCACGCGCTGGGTCAGCACAGCAGCTTTCCCAGGGAGGCAGCGACCTCAAAGAAGCAGAGTTCAAAACAGACCTTGTAATTATTCTGCACCCTTTGGAAAGCCAAACTTTCTGAGCACTGGTTGTGCCCAGCGCTGTCTGGCCCGCAAGTCGAACTGCAAGCTGCGCCATGCACCAAACCCGTCCCTGCTGCTCCCCGCAGCTCTTGCACTGCAGCCCCACGCTCCCTCCCAGCTGCACGCCGTGCACAGGGGCCGACCCTCCTGCAGCAGCCGTGCAGCAGCGCAGCACACCTGCAGCAGGGTGGGAGCAGGCAGCCCCAGTGCTGCAGCGGTGTGGCAGCTCCCTGCAGCACTGTGCATATCGCAGCAAGAACTGCCCCCACGGGCAGCTGCCTTCATCCCGTGTTTGTGTGCTGGAACAGGCAGGGCTCAGCAGGAGGATGGCTGCCAGCACCACTGGAGGAGTTCTTGGGGCTTTCTCTGTGGGCTGGGTGGACGTGGGGCTGTGGCTGTGCCCTGGATCCTGCTTAGTAGTGGTGGTTGATCGTGGGGGTGATCAGATCCCTGAAACAGGGCACCAAAATAAATTCCTTGGGAACTATTTTAAATAGTGCAGACTTTCCCGAGGATGGCCAGTGGGAGATAAAGAAGCGTGAAATGTTCCAAAAGCATCTTTTTTTGGGGGGGTGGAAATGTAAACAGTGGACTTTTTCTGCCTGTGCTGGGTCAGGTCTGAGCGGCAGAATGCACCTGGAAGCAATGGGGCAGTCTGAGCTGGCAGCAGGGCTGAGCCCCTCTTGGCGCTGCCTTTCAGGGCTTCATTTTAGCCAAGCCTTCCGTGAGGAATTTGGTTTTAATTATACCTTGCTGAACTTCGAACAGCTGTGAGAGCTGGTGTGTTTTGAAGGGAAAACTCCTGCTTTCCTCCATCCAAAACCCAAACCCTGCAGCGTTCCTGCACTGCGCAGCATCAGCCTGGAGCAACCTGGCCTGGTGGGAGGCATCCCTGCCCGGAGCAGGGGGTTGGAACTAGATGATGGTAAGGTCCCTTCCAACCCAAACCACTGTGTGATTCCACGATGCTCTTTGCTCCCACGCCCTGTGGGGTTCAGCCAGCTCTACCCCAGCCCAGGATGCTGGCAGCAATAGCCAGGCTGTGCCACCCCAGCACTGTGCTGCCATCCGAAGCCAGGAGGAAAGATGTGACCTCAGGTGGTGGCTGTAGGTCGGGGTGCACGTGCAAACCCCACTCCCATCCTCCTGCTGCGAGAGCTCTGAGCACTGATGCTGAGCAGAAGCCTGGCAGTGCTCCCTGCAGCGCCGCTCTGAGCATTGAAGTTTTCCTTTAAAAGCCGTCAGCAGACGCGTCCCGGGCTGCAGGTCCTGCCTGGGCTGCACGCTGCTTTCAGAACCAGGGCAGCCGTGCTGCTCCCCGGGGCCCTCCTCCCCCCGCCCTGACCCTGTTTAGCTGGGGAGGGCTCATGGCACAGCCCCGTGTTCCCGTGGCTGCTGCGGTTCTCGCGGAGCCTCGGATCCCCGGGGAAATGCAGCACAGCTCCACATTTGCCAGGGGAAAAAAAACGTGGAAAATACAGCGGTGCGTTCGTAGAGATGGCGCAGCTGGCTCTCAGCGCTGCTTTAACCTAGCAGGCCGTGTGGTGGTCGTCCAGCAGTAACCAGGAAGGTTCTGTTTGCTGGGCTCGGCTGCTGCTGCCCTCTGCTCCGTCAGGGAGCGATGGAGGCTGAGCCGCTGAGCTCGGGGAGCTGCAGGGCACTGCTCCCTCGTGCAGCACAGCAGGTGATGCTGCTGACATTTAAATGGCGTTTGGTTCTTTGAGCAGGAGGGGAAGAGAGCAGAGGAGCGGTGACTGCGGGGAGGACAGCACTGCTGCAGCTGGAGGTTTCCGAGGGCTCGGTGGCCGAATGCAGGGCAGGGCTGGGCTGGAAGGGGGCTGGTCCTGGTGGAGGTGGCTCCTCTCTTCTGTCTGTTTTAAAAGCAGAACGGAGTAAGCTGGTCCTTGGGGTACCAGCACAGCCTGCGTGCAGACCTCAAGAAGAGGCTGAGCCAGAAACCAACCTAAAATAAAATAAATATCCCTTCCTTCCCTGAAGGTAACAGTGAGTGGAGGAGTGATCTTGGGTGGAAACTGGTTTGTGGTTCCATCACAGCGGGGCTGTTGCCAGCAGTGGCTGCAGAGTTCTGTTCAGCCTCTGCTCTCCAGACCCGGCCTTTATGTGGCATCATCTCTGTCTCAGAAGCACCACTTCGCTGCGGCACCACGCTGCGAGGCAGCTGCAGGTGGAAGGCTGGGGAAGGATGCAGTTCCCTGTGGGCCCTTCCAGCTCAGGATGTTCAGGCTGTAGCACAGGGCTGGACCTGCTGCCGTGGTGCTGCTGCAGCCCTGTGCTCAGCCTGCTGGAGCCCCTGCAGGCACGGCCCTGGGGAGGACATGCTAATTCATAGCAGGGTTTGCTCGTCCCTTTTGGGCTTTGGATTTAGCAGCTCCAGCTGAATGTGCTCTCCAGCCGTGAGGCTTCAGCCATGCTTTGGTTCTGTTCCTTTGTCCTGGCCGAGGCACCACATCCTGTGGCAGAGGGCTTTATGGGGTGGTTTCCTTCTTGAGTAGAAGATGGGGGTTGTGTTGGGTTGGAGGAGTTAGGAATGTGATGACTTGCAATACCCGCCGTGTTGTGTTCCTGCTCCGCTGCAGGCTGAGCACAGACCCCATTGTGCTCAATGCAGCCGTGCAGGGAGGAGCTCACGGGGGGAGCAGAGGATGGGAGCAGTGCATCCCACAGGATCCTGGCTGTTCAGTTTGACTTTGGCATTTGTAGGAGAAAACTGTCCGGTCAAGAGAGCTCCATTAAGAGCTGTGGTTGACCACAGTTGGCCCCGCAGGACCTGGCAGCGCCAAGCAAAACTCCTGTAATCCCCTCTGGCCCAGGTCAGTGTGGTTTAGGAGCACCGGCAGCTGCAGCGAAGGCAGAGCTGAGAATTGCTCTGCTGTGATGGAGGTTGGGTGGGGAAGGCAGAGCCCGGAGTGCTCCAGGCGCTGTGGGCTGAGGGCTCCTCCGCCCTCCCTGCAGCTCCTGCTGAGCTCTGCTAAAGCTCTCCTTCCCCGCAGGTATTTGGCTGTGCAGAAAAGGTGGTTTGTGGATTTCGGATGCTCACTGTGCACACAGAGCTCTGTGTTGTGGGCCATCAATCCCCCCCACACACGGGGCAGCGATCAAAGCCAGCAAGGCCATTTGATTTGGAAGGGAAACAATAGATGAGTTTGGGGCCCAGGAATGGGCTTCAGTTCTGGACGTGCGGATTTAAAAGCCAAGGTTCTGTAGGTTTTAGGTTAGTGAAGGAAATGAAATCTGAAATGCTTCAGAGAAGCAGAAGCAGCTGAGGAGGCTCGCAACAGACGGCGGCTCCCAGTTTGGGTGCAGGCTGTGTGTGCCAGGGTGGGAGCAATGTGCTGCTGGAGCTGCACTGTTAGTTCTCCTGGTAATTAATTCCCTTTTTCTCTCTTTTTTCCCCTCCTTCCTTCAGCATGAGCGACTTTCCAGGTAAGAATTTTTGTTTCTTGGGGCTTTTTTCCTATTCAGTATTTCAGATTTAAGATTTGTTTCCGTGTCCCATTCGCGCACAGCTCTGGGGGTTCCCCGTCCTTCACAGCAACGGCACGAGCTGACCCTGGCTCTGACCATCGGGTGCTCATCTTAGCTCGGCTGTTGGGCCACTCTGCTTTCCTCCTTTGCTCCCCCACTCACCCACCAGCCATGTGCAGATGTAAAACCCTTCAGCGTCCCGTTGAACGGAGCCCACTCCCGCCATGAAGATGGGGATCCCAGCAGTGCAGGGGACCTTACTGCCCGGTGGGGTTTGGGCTGGTAACCGCTGGGCTGCTCCCAGTTGGTGCAGCGTGGGGCACTGCCCACCTTTGTGTCACATTGGCATTCCCCAGGTGGCAGCTGCTCCACAGTGCTGCGTCTTTGCCTTTCAGGTTGGAAGCAGCTACAACCCCTGCCACCAGTGACTCGTACAGTGACCGTGCCTCCAGCCGCTCCAGTGCCTACAGCCGCAGAGAGAACCGCCTAGCAGCCCTCAGCAGCAGGGCAGAAGAGGAGAGCAACAGGGACTATAAGAAGGTAGGGTTTTGTATGTAGTGTTGTCACTGGATGCACCTCGGAAGCTGCACCAGCTGTCTTTGGAGCATTTCCCATTGTCTGTTTCCGCTGCCCTTGGGAATGATGCTCACTGTTCTCAAATGCATCAGCCCTACGGAGGGTTAAAACAGGACGGGGGTGAAGGGACACCCTGGGGAGCAGGGAGGGAGGGGTCGGGCTGGAGAGATGGGGGAGGGATTTGTAAAGGAGCAAGGAAGGCTAACGCTGGATTCCACCAGCATGGGCACGGCGTGCACACCCAGCTGAACCATTCTGTGCTGCTGTCACACTCCAGAGTTATTCGTTCTAAAAGCTCTGAAGCTTTCAATGTGATCCTTGAAATCAGTAACGTGGGCTGCCACTGGAGCCCCTGCTCAGGGTGTGCGTGCACATCTGGCAGTGGTGCAGGGGCTGTGTAAAGGTGTCTGTTTGCAGCACAGTGCTGAAGAGCAGCCCCGTTAATTGGAACGTTCTGCATTTCAGCTGTACGAAAGCGCCCTGTCTGAAAATCAGAAGCTGAAGTCAAAGCTGCAAGAAGCGCAGCTCGAGCTGGCCGACATCAAATCCAAGTTGGAAAAGGCAGCCCAGGTGAGGCCCAAAGCTGCTCCTCTGCTGGGCAAGGCGAGCACTGCCAGCACATCGCAGTGTGGGAGGGATGCAGCGCTCGGGAGGGAAGCTGGGCCGGGGGGACTCGTGTTACATCGCACTGAAAGAAGCGTGGTGTGCTTCTCTAAGGGCTGCTGCTTCTCTGGGCAAGTGCAGCTGTGGGCTGTCTAGGCCTTTGTACAGCATTGTGTGAATGCCTCTCCATTTCAATGGATTTCTATTTTTAATTTACATAGCAGAAACAGGAGAAAACTTCTGACCGGTCTAGCATGCTGGAGATGGAGAAAAGGGTATGTGTGGCTGCTTTCTTCTGGGTTCTGATCTTTGCCTCGTGCTGCTCTACAGGGCATACTAATTTCTGGGAGGAAAGTGTTAATTAAAAGATAAGTTACATTTTTGCCTTGCAGAGCAGCACACAGCTATTACTGCGGTCTGACCTTTTTGGTGCCTGAGACTTTTCTGCTCTCTTTGCAGATCAGCCATGTTCTGACTTCATTCTTTCATTACAGGAAGCTGCAGAGCAGCAAATTGTGTTGCACGGTCCTACAGGGCTGTCAGTCCATTATGCTTTAAAAAGTTATAGATCCTTATAAATACAAACTTTCAGGAGGGAGGGAGAAACGAGACAAAGGGCTGGCTGGGTGTCCATCCTTGTGATTACTCTTGAAATCTGATTGATTGGAGGCTCCTTCCTCCTAACCAAGCAGTCAGATTTGTTGCAGTGAGTTAAGCTGACCTTGTGGTGTCTGGCTGAGTTTCTGCCTTAACTGAACCTGAAGTCGGGTTGGAATGGACCCGAGGAGGGCTGTGCTCCACCTCATGCTGTGTGCAGGGCCAAAATGGGCCCCAGCACATCACCTGCTGCCATGTCCCATCTGGTCCTGGCTGTGCAGTGCTTGGAGATGCTTTTTGGTGATGGCTCCTATAGAAATGCAAGACTTATACTTTTCTTTAAAAGAAAATAGACTTTGTTTTTCTTATAAACCCCCGTGACCTCTCTGCTATGAATCCCTGTAAACAGGAGAAGCGAGCCCTGGAGCGGAAACTCTCTGAAATGGAGGAGGAGATGAAGGTAGGGGATAATCCATTCCCTCTGTCTGTTCTAATGTAGATGCTTTGTATTAATGTCTCTTGGGATTGTCACCCAGGAATAGGATATTAAAGATATGCATGGGAAGGGACTCTTCTTACCTCTGAGTGCCTTCCTTTATGCATCCAGGCCTTGCTTTAATGGCTTTGTTCTCCAAACACGGAGTAGTGTAAAACCGCTCTGTTAGCACTCATTGAACCGCACCTCGTGTTTTACTTGTTATGTTGTTTGCCCTGAGAACTGTGAAGGCTGTTCTCCCCCAGTGCTTTCTGAGACTAACCTTCTGTGGCATCCCTGAGTTTCAGTTTGCTGAATAGCCTGCAGCCCAGGCGAAGCCGTTGTGGCTCCCTCCAGATGGGTAAGAGGACAAAGCTGGCTTTTGAGATCACGCGCACTGGCCAGCACAGAGCACACAGTGGTTGCATTTCTGTCTGCCCTTCCTACAGCATGTTTGTGGAAGGCTGCGTCAGTAAGTCAGCCTGGAATGGATCTCAGCAAAGAGGAATTTGCTCCCAGGTCCAGCATGGCTTGCTGTCCCCAGCCCTCCCACCGACTGCCGCCTGCCTTCCCCTCGTGGCGTTGCTGGGACGGAGCCGCAGTGCAGGGAGCGCCGCAGTGCCCGATGCAGCGTTTGCCACCCGGGTGCACCTACAGCTTCACAGTGATTCTGCAGCGTTCCGTCACGTGAATGCTTGCACAGAATGGCCCTCTGTGTCCTGTGTGCTGTGCTTCCCCTCCCTCTGAGGATGATCCAGGTGGGACCGCGTCGCTCTGACAAGGCAGGACGTGGGGACGGGAGCTCGTGATGGAAGTGATTTCCTGCCACCCTCAAGGAGGTTCCAACTTTGTGTTTCTATTTCAAGCTTCGTATCTTTACCAAGCATACATCTTTGAAGGGATATATTGGCTTTTGCTGCATCTTCCACTGCAGTAAGTCTCAGAACAGTTTGGTGGAGTCGTGCTTTAAAGGCTCTGCTGGTCTTTCAATGAATGTGGATGTGCTCAACGGGGAGCGAGAAAGGGCTGAATGTGCCCGGATTCCAGATCCTTCCTCTCAGCAAGTGGCAGCCTTGAACTCCAGAGGGACTTCCCCATCGTTACAGAAATACGGCCCCCAGGAGGAAACACGGGCAGGAGCACTTGGTGGCATTGCTTTGGCTCTGCAGATCTCTCCACAAACCAGCTCAGTCCGTGGAGTAAAAAGACAGATTGGTGTCCTCTAGTGGCATGTTGGTTTTGAACACTTCCATTGGGTCAGAAAGCAATTAATGAAAGAAGGTGCCTGCAGGGACTGCTGGACACAGCCACGACTTCTCTGATGGGGGAGCCGGGAGCTGCAGGTGGATGGAGGCTGAGAAGGTGCTGTGGGAAAAGCACCGCTTGAAGTCTGACCTGTTCCTGTGTTACCCTGAAGCTGCTGGCCGTGCAGGAGGCAGCACGTGGCTACCTGTGGTCTGCCTGAGAACAAGCTCAGCTCCCTGGGAGTGATGCTGCCTCTTTGTTTCTGCAGACCAAACAGCCTTTTGTTGGTGGAATAAATAGATGCGAAGTTTGAAAAGTGTCTCTTCTGAGGCTCTGCTGTGTTTGCAGCCCTCCAGCCTCTGCAAAACCTGGAGCATGTGATGAGCACCTGGGCGTGCTGTGAAGTACAAACAAGTGTGAAGGCGCTGACAGTGAAAGAGTTGGACCAGGCCATAAGGAGAGCAGACTTTCCACGTCCACTTACATCACCTCTTATAGCGGGATTCAGCCCAGCTGTGCTTGTGTAGGATGAGATAACCTCTGCAGAACATCTGCATTAATCCCTGCTGTGTCAGCAGTGCCAGGAAGACAAATCCCTCAGTACTGGCTCTGCTTGCATTCCTGCTACTTTTGCTAATTGAATAGCTATTGAGCAGCACAAGAAAGAGCGATTTAAGCAGATCCACCAGTTTCCTATAAGGTAGAGAGCAGCAAGAGGAATACCCAGCCATGCCGTGGCGTTGGATTCTGAGTCGTACTGCAGTCACTGGGATTCCTCCCAGCAGTCTTTGAATGGAGCCAGTCGGTCGGGGCTCACCTGCAGCTGTTTGCTCTTTGGCTGGCACCGAGTCCAGCGCGGTGTGGGAGCAGCTGGCTTCTTGGGAAGAGGAGGCACAGCCGTGTCGCAGGAAGGTCCTGGGTTGCTGTGACAGCAGAGCTGTGTGGTTCAGCCCAAGCTTTGTTCCTTCCATGAGTTCGGCTGCTGCTGGTGAAGCTGCCAAGAAGTGGAGAGGAGCATGGTGAGAGTGGTGATGGCAGAGAGCTCCGTGGTGCTGGGGGGCTCCTGCAGCCCTTGGGAAGGTGACACAGCACTACAGCATTCTCCTGAGCGCCTGCAGGGTCTGACTGGAGGTACAGCGACTTGGCTGAGGAAGGAGAAAGAAAATTAGCATTTGCACTGAGCTGATTTCAATGCCAAGTGCCTGAGGTCCCAACTTAACACAGCAATTTTCCTTGAAGGTCACAGAAGCTTCTTTACTCTGAAGCAGCGCCGCACCTCCTGGCTTGGTGCATTGTGCATGCTTTGGGCATCCTTATTTCCCCGAGTGTTGCAGGCACAAAACCCTTTAATTGAAGGCGAGCACAGCTGAACCGAGGAGCCTGCTTTCTGTAAGCCAAGAATCAAGCAGAGTGATAAGCAATCACAGCAGGATCATCCACATTCTGGTCTTTGCCTTTGGCTTCAGGCCCAGCTCTCAGCCTTCGCTCGGTGTCTTTGGGCATGATAAATAGGATCCGTCCGACCTGCAGCACACACACATTTTTGCATAGGTGATGCTTTTCCAGGCTGCACAGCGTGCTGGGGCTGAGCTGCATCTGCTCGTGCTGTGCTGCAGTTCGTGCTCGGTTGGTGTGGAAGTGAAGATGGTCTCTAAAGTGATCACGATCCTTTCCACCCCACGAAGCACGCGCTGCGTTTTGCATATGTTGGCCATTTTCTGCCAGCCAGATGCTCAGCTGTAATAAAACAGAGAGCATTTATAAAACGGAGAGCTTTTATAAAGAAACGGCCCTTCCAGTCCAACCAGCAGCTCCTGGCTGCCATCGGCCGCAGGACGGACACAGTGATGTCCGTCTGTCCTCTGTCGGCACAGTGGGGCAGGTGGTGCTGGCTGGGATCTGGGGATGGGGGGGGGTCTGTCCACCGAGCTGTCCGTCAGTCTGGTGTCAGAGTGGTGCAGGTGAAGGCCGGGCAGCAGGAGCTGCGCTCCCGTGGATGCAGGAGCAGCTGTGCAGCCAGCTGGGCTCGAGCCCCATCCTTTCCAAATCTGCATCCCTTCAGTTGGCGTAGTGAGGCTTTTGGGCAACGTCTCCGTTCCTTCATGAGGAGCAAAGGTAGTGCTTAGGGCAGCTGGGGCTGCGCTGCTGGCTGCCCGAAATGCTTCTGTGCAGCACTGAGCCCTAGAACAAAACAACCCTGCATGCAGCAGTTCTGTGGGGAGCTGCAGCAGCTCCATGCATGCCGGGTGGAAGTTCTTCGTCTCGCAGCTGTGCCAGCACTGCCCTGGCTAAGGATGATGTCGTTTTTGCAGTCGGTGCCGCCTTGGGACCCTTCCTGCTGACGGCATGGCAGGAAGGAGCTCCCCACAGCGCCTTCGCCTCCTCCATCCCCACACACACGGGCGAGGGGAGGCTGCAGGAGGGACGGAGGGCACTTTGCCTTGGGCTGGGATTTGTCTGTTAAAGCCAAAATCCCTCCTCTGGGGGTGCTTCCCTTCCTGGCCTCCATCCGCACTGTCGGTGTCGGTCCATTTTGCTGTAGTGTTGCTGGGAACTCGTCCTCCTTGTGATGTCTGCACAGCTTTCTGCTCTGCCTTCCCCTGTGCTTCCATGTCGTGTCTCAGTGCTGCCCTGGGGCCGTGCCCACCCCTCCTGGGCGCTGATTCCTGCCCCGTTCTGTGCTCCTGTGGTTTGTTCTGAGCAGCGCTGTGTTCCGTCTGCCTCCTCCTCAGCCTGTTCTCATTCAAGCTCCTGTCATTAAAGTGAGTGCTTTCAGTTCTTGACTTTTCCCCTCTGAAGGCTGAGCCTCGTGGCAAAGCAGAGTTGAATTTGGGCTGGGTTGTTTGGAAAAACCCACGCCCGCCCCACAGCTTTGGGGAGCAGAGCCAAGAGCCCATTGGGTGTCACGGGGCGAGGCTGTCAGCAGGCCATGGCTCTGCTCTGTGCCCTCCAGAGCCTCTGCTGCAGCTCTGCTCACTGCTGCGTCAAGCGTTCAGAGACGCGTGGGAGGAGTGGCACGGCGACTCTCGGGTGCCAGCAGTGCTCCCAGGGCTCCCAGGGCTCCCAGGGCTCCCAGTGCTCCCAGTGCCCGTGGTGGCGGTGGGACAGCGGTGATGGTTCTCGTAGTGGTTCGTAAGTCCACAGCTGTGTCTGGTGGAGCTCGTTATGGGTCATTAGAAAATCACCCATAAGGGACCATCCTGCTTTGGGTGGGAAGTCCACTTAGGACCTTCCTAAAGGCTCTGGGGGCCCCTGGGGCAGGGCAGCTCCCCAGATGCTGTCAGCGCTCTGCAGGGCTTTCCATGCACACATCGGAGCTGCTGCCCGCCCAGCACTCACCGCTACTAATTTGTCTTTTCTTTTTCTCTCTGTTCTTTTACCGCTTGTGGACTAAATTCACCTTTCTGTGCCCTCTTGTCTCCGTGCTGTGTTCTCTCCGTATCTTCCCGTCCCCTCCTGTCCCTCTCTGCAGAACCTCCACCAGCTCAAACAGATTCACACTCTGAGGCAGATGAACGAGCAGCTGCTGGCCGAGAACAGGGCTCTGACGCGGGTGGTGGCCAGGCTCTCACTGCCTGCCAAGCCCTCCGAATCAGAGGAGCTGTAGCCATTTGCCGTCCGGCTCATCTCGCCTCCCTCCTCCATCCTCCAGGCAGGTCTCCGCTCCCGCTCTCCCCGGCCGGCTGGGGCTCCAGGCTGCATGCGGCCGATGGTCTGCAAGCGCCGGCATGCTGCTCCGCAGGCAGGGCTTCCCTGCGCTGTGTGCTCTCAGTTCTGCTGACTCCGCTCTGCTTGGCAGCTGCTGACCTCCGCCATCCCACTACCAGCCCGCAGCAGGGGGGGCTGCTTTCTCCTTGCCCAGAAGAGAAATAGGAGGACCTGCTCAGCACCCCGGCACGGCAGCAGGAGGGTGGCACTGAGGGGTGGGAGCTCAGGTGCTTCCCTGCGGCTCAGCAGGCCGGCTGCCGTTGGGGTGCTGGCAGGGCCCCTTCCCATCAGGTGTGGTCTGTGCTGTGTGTCTGATCAGGGTGTCTGATCAGGCTTAGTTCAGCAGGATGCTGGCACGCAGCAGGCATTATGCAAAGTCACAATGAATGATGAATGAATTTCCAGGGCTGTCATGAAAAATGCGCATTTTAGAGAGGAAGGTGATTTCAAGAAGATCCCAAACTGATCGGCCTTCAGCGCTTTCTCTTGTTTTCTTAAGCAATGAAAACAAGCTCCTTCCCTCCCGTGAAGCAGCGAGAGGTGTCGGTGTGAGCTCAGCCCGTGCTGCCTCCTGCAGGGCGGTGTGAGCAGAGCTGACCCGCCGCACGCTGTGCGCTCACCGCGTGCTGGGAGTCACCGCGGGGAAATGGGTGTGTGACAGCCCAGGGTGAGCCTCGGGGAGCTGCACCCTCACACACCACACGGTCAGACTGCATCCTTTCCTGCGGCTCCATTGCCTAAGCGCTCACATAAAGCTGTGCCTCCTCCTTTCGTTGGGTCCTGCACGCCTTCTGCAGGTTAGTAGGGATATTTGGGTCCCTTCGGACAGAGCTATTTTTTCCTAAAGGAAAAAAAGAAGCGCTGTGCTCTGGTGGGATGGAAGTGGCACTGAGGTATGAAAAAGCCTATTCTTAGCACACAAATTATATCAGAGATGATTAACCATAGAAACAAACTAACCGGGGGAATTGGGGCTTCCCTTCCCCGAGCCCCAGTGCCAGAGCCCGCGTTCTGCTCCGGCTGCAGGCGGGTGCTTCGTGCCGTGGGTCAGAGGGGATGATCTCCCCGTGTACCTGCTGTAACTCCACAGGAGTTGCCCCGTGCCCGTCCCTGCCCCCCTTGTTCTCATAGCCTCAAAGCAGCGATGTTTCACCAACTTTAAGCCACCTGTCTCTCCTGTTAGGACATAACTGCAGCTCCGCTTCTCCCCTCTGCCCCGTTGCTCCCGGTGCTGCCCGCTGCAGGCTGTGCTGCTGATGGGTGCTCACTCCCCGCTTGCTTGCAGGCTGAGTGCTCTGCTGGGAGCAGCGCTGTTCCCTGCGCTCTGCTGGGTGTCCCCTGCTCTTCTCGTGGGTCCAGCACGGGATGTTGCTGCTGCCTGTCAGCTGCTCCTCGCTGTCCTTGGGCATCACAGCTGTACAGCCGTGTCACTGTTCTCAAGTGACGGATTTACTGCAGTGGCACTTCACAGAGAATCTCATTTTCCAAAATCCACATCATTTCTGCAGTGTCACCTTCGTGTGTCGCAGTGCACGCAGGCAGCTCGCTCTGTGCTGATGCTGCACATCGGCATCGTGGGGCCGTGAAGACTGAGCCCTGCTGGCCCTTCCCTGTGTGCCATTCTGACATTTAAGGAGCAGCATTTCTCAGACCCCTGCACTCCCAGCCCTGCTTCACCTGCTGTTTATTTTGTGAGGCTTGAGCCTGGTTTGCGGTGAGGGGAGGAATGCCCTCTGCGCGGGGGGGCTGCACTTTGCAAGGCTGATGTGTGGCTTCCAGAAAGCTTCGCTGGAAACCGATGGAGCCAAGCAACAGCCAGGAAGCTTCAAGAAGCACATTGTTCCATTCCTCCCTTTCCAGTAAATCACCAAAGTTGCACTGAAGTGTTTTTGTAAAGCACAGCCACCATCGGTAAGCTGCGAAATGGGGCTGGATGCTGCAGGGCCACCCCAGGCAGTGACAGAGAGGGGATGGGGGCTGTGTGCAGCCCTCAGCAGGTGGGTCAGCCCTTCGATTGCTCTGGACATGGAGGCAGCGTGCTCAGAGCTGAGCTCAGAACCACAGAGTCATTAAGGCTGGAGAAGACCTCTGAGATCCCCAGCCCCACACACTGTGCCCATCTCCTCAGTGCCACAGCCCCGCGGGTCTGAGCGCAGTGAGCCCTGGGCAGCCTGTGCCAAAGCATCACTGCTCCTTCAGAGAGCGAGGATGAATCTCGGGAGGGAATGGAAGTGCAGAGTGAGAGCACGAAGGCTTTGCCCCTCTCCCCGTTCCTGGGCACTCGGTGTTGGGCACTGCCTGCCATTTGGCCATCATTCCACGATGAGCCACAGCGTCTGTTCCGATGGCCGCTCTGTCGTGGGGTGCAGCCCGTGTTGCCTCTTCCTTTGGGAACCTGCAGCGGGAGCAGTGCAGGGGATGGAGCAGATGGGGCTGCAGGAGCACAGCTGTGCTGGGCAGGAACGCAGAGCAGTGCACTGTGAGCTGGGATGGGGCCGCCTGCAGGCAGGGCCAGGGCTCCAGCACGGGGCGGGGGGGAGTGGGAGGAGAAGGCAGAGCAGCTCTGCAGTGGGGATTTCATTTCAGGCAGTTCCTCCAAGGCCTGCACTGACAGGTGAGTCAGCGCTCAGCTCGCTGCGTGCTTTGTGCCACCTCCAGCCGCGCTGTCACCCCCAGGCATGCAGCACGGTGCTGTTCTGCTCCTCCTGCCTGGACAGCCCCATCCCCAGAGCTGCTCCCTGAGGGTCTGCGGTGTGGGAAGCAGGAGGGTCAGGGCCTGTTTGACAGGAGGAGGTACTGGGAAGGTCCTGTTGGTGGGGTTTTTTTCCCTCTGTCCGATTGGAGGCTCTGTGGTTTTTCTCTGCTGCGCTCACGGCTGTGAGCACCGTGCAGCTCTCCGGGATGTGCTGTGGGAACACAGTGTGAGCGCTGGCGTTAAATGTGCGATCCCAAAGAGGTGTTTTGTTCTAAAGACGTTTTGCTCAGCAGGCTCAGCCCCGTCCTGAGTTAGAGGTCCAAGGCAGGAAACGTGCCAGGCCTTTGTTTTCCTTTCTGGTCCTGGACAAATGGGAAATGGACACAGGAAAAAGCTGCCTTGGTGGCTTTCTGTTCTGCCAGGCCCTGCTCAGCCTGTGGGAGCGGGTTTGGATGAAGGGCTCAGAAATGGTCCCAGCTGTGGCCCAACCGAGCGCTGTGGCACCGCTTTCCCGGGGGCTTTGCTGTGTGAGGACCAGAGCTGAGCCGAGCCCCAGCCCTGCTGTAACCCCAGCCCTCTGTCTTTGTGCAGATACTGACGGAGCTGAAATCGGACAATCAAAGGCTGAAGGACGAAAACGGGGCGCTCATTCGTGTCATCAGCAAACTCTCCAAGTAGGGAGCCGAGCTGCAGGACGGGGGGTGCAGCGCTGAGCCCTGCCCCTTCCTCCTGCCCCGCAGAGCAGCATTGCAGCCGCAGGATCAGCATCGCTCCTCCCTGCCCTCGGCTGGACGTTCCCTTCCTGCCCTTTCCCCCCGCAGCGCACACCCGGCCGTTCTGTTTGAATTTCAGCATGCTGTGCTATCGGACATTCGGCTCGAGGGAGAAGAGGAGGATGCGGAGGGGTGCTGAGCTGCCAGAACTTCTCCTTCCAGCAGCCCGCGGTGTGCAGCAGGGAGCTCTGCTGTGCAAAGTGATGCCCACGGAGCTGGTGCAGCACGTCCGTGCCCTTTGCAGGTGGGAGGTGTGACCGTGGGCCGGGACTCTGTGGACGTGCATCAGCCCCGTGCAGTGCGGGACTTTGGTTAGAATGTGATGCTACGAGGAATGGCAGCAGAGCTGATTCCTTCAGCAGGCGGGGACGGCTGCTTTGCACAGAGACCTGGCTGGTTTTTATTTAATGTAAGACAGCAGATCTGGTGGGTAAGTGCCCCTCCTGTGCAGTTGGTGGTGGGGTGCCGTGCTGCAAACCCCCGGGGCTCCTGCCAAGCTCACTGCACTCAGCAGCACCTGAGGCCTGCACCCGGACCGCTGTTCTCAGGATGGCACTGCAGACGTTTGCCAAACTTTCTGAAGGAGAAGCCTGGTGTGGTGTGTTGGCGTGGGCTGTCTGCCGTCAGGCAGAGCCCTGCAGAGGAGCCTGGGCGGGTATTTCAGGTCCCTGCAATGGCTTTTCAGCATCAGGCTGAGAACTGAACCGCAGCAACGGTTTTGTTTCTGGGGAATGGAAATGAGGCGGGCAGTGAGCCCTGTGCAGCCCCATCCCTGGTGGCACAGCTCCACGCGGGTGGGTTTGGGGGCGCTGGGCAGAGCAGCAGTAGCTGTGCTCCGTGTGCCCGGGGATGCTGTGGGGCCGGGAGCTGGGAGCCGTGTGGGAATGCTGGGAGCTGCATCAGAGTCTTTTCATCCATCAGAAGTTTGCAGTCTGCCTCAGCCTTGAAGGAAGCCTCAAACAAAACCCAACCCTCTTTAGTGTTGTACGGACTCGGAACAGTTTGAAATTGTTCTCTCTGTGGGCATTCGGGCAGTGACTCCTGCATGTGCTGCATGCAGTACCCCGGCAGCAGACCTGCCGAGCTCCCCTACCGGGCCGCTCCCCTCGCAGCGTGCAGCCCCCCCTCCCGCCTCCTCCACCCCTCATTGCCTTTCTCCCTCCGCTTCCCACTCTGTGCCGTGGGCTCCTCGTGTCGGAGCGGCATCGCGCCGTGCACGGCGGCTCTGTGCAGATGGATACTTGAACGTGAGTGCAACTCCTGAGTTTGCTCAACAGGGTAAAATTCATCAGTCTGTCCCGGGCTTCTTGGAGCCTTCTGCTGGTTATCACCTGTGAGTTTTCCTCTCCCTTGGGGCTCTTTTGTTTCTTTTTAATTCTCCATTTCTCCCTCCCATCCTCCCTTCCCACCTCTCAGCTCTCTCTGCCGGGTGGGCTCAGGGCAGCTCAGCACAGAGCTCCCACTGCTCTGCTCTGCGCCATTCTGCGCTGTGCTGCAGCCGTTCTGCTGCTGTGCTCTGGGGAGGAGGAGAAGCACTCCGGCAGCACCGGGGCTCCCGCAGAGCACTGCCCACACCGGGCAGACTGTGTCACTGCTTCACGTGTCCCTGCTCTATGGAACAGCTTTAAGCCTTGAGCTCCAGTCAATGCTTTCCCTGCACGCCGCTCCCCCTCGGTGCACTCTCTGTGAGTACTGCTGCATCTCTCCATGTTCTCTCCCACCCTCACCCCGGGCTCGGCTGCAGCAGTGCTGCCCTGTCCCAATCCCGGTCCATGGGCAGGGACAGCCTGAGCTCCTGGCTGCTGGGAGAGGGCTCAGCCCAACCTGACATCCATCTGCACCAACGCTGAGCCCCTTCCTCCCAGGGCTCTCACTGCGCTCTGCCCACAAGGAGCCGTTGTGTGAAGGGCGCAGGGCCGAAGCGCTGCAGGGGATGCGCGTGGCAGCACTGCGTGCCCCTCTGAGCTCACAGCCAGCGCTGCGAGTGCTCCGTGCTGCCAATGGAAGCACAAACCCAGTGGGTGAGGAGGACTTCGGGCTCTCAGTGTGTCCGAATTAAAGCAGTGCACCGAGGAGGACTGAGTGGGATTCCGTGCTCTGCGCTGGGCACGGGGCGCCAAGGAAGCGGCTGTTGATGCTGCTCCCTCTGGGAAGCAGAGCGTTTGCCGGCCGTGTCTCTTTGGAGAACGGGGAGCTTTTTTTCTAAGCAGTGCTTGGGGTGAAATCGTTTTTATTGCTTGGGGTGAACCCCATTGTGGCTGCGAGTTTGATGGTGGCTCTTTGTAAATAAGCTCCTGGAGGAAGCAGGACTGGCGTTCCAGATGGGGAGAGAATGTATTTTTATGCAACTTTGAGTGGCCTTTCAAACCCTGAGATGAATGATTTGTTTTACTGGTTGTTGTTATATAGTATTATAAGTATTATGTGTTTGAAAGTTTGGGAATAATATTCACATCTATGATGCTTGTAAACACAACAGTATTTATAAATAAATAAAATAAGAGTTGATAAAATAGAAGCTGTGTCTTTGTGTCCGTCCTTCCGGAGCTGGGGAGGGGTGGTCCCATCGTCCTCACAGCTCAGCCCATCCTCACAGCTCAGCCCATCGCTGCTGCCTGGGAGCTGACATCCACCTGGAGCTGCTGCGGAGCATCCGGGGGAGGGCTGCAAAAGCGGCCCCAGGGATGGAACCCCTCCTGCGGGGATGGGCTGCGAGCTGAGGCTGTGCAGGGATGGGAAGGGCTGCGGGCAGAGCTGCGAGCAGTGCCTGAAGGGCTGTGAGAAGGAAGGGGACGGAGCGCAGCAGTGGTGTGAGGTGGGATGAGGGCTGCACTGAGAGGCGGTGCTGCCCCATCCCTGCAGGCCGGGCGGCCCTTAAGGGCCCCTTCCAGCTCAAACCGTCTGTGATTCTACGAGTTGATGAAGCTGGAAGCTGAGCTCTGAAATGCCCTCACGTGTCCCCAGAACTTCACCCCCAGCAGCAAAACCAGCAGGGCAGCAGGGCTCCTTTCAGCTGTTTCTTTAATAAGGAGACAGATATCATTACAAAATAACCATTGAACGATCAGAGACGGGAACGACAGAGTCCACACGAGGGGAAGGGGCTTTAAAAGCAGCTTCCTGCCGGAGCCGAGCGCTGCAGGGGGGGCGGGGATGCTGGGGGAG
>JACDJE010000363.1:611253-642178 GCA_016647715.1 Pavo muticus
GGGGGTGTGTGTGTGTGTGTGTGTGCACAGCATGCGCTCCTCTGCTGCTTCCAGTGGAACGCCGGGGCTCTGGGTTGGGCTGGGGGGTTCCTGCTGCTGCCCCACGCTCCCATTCATTAAAGTCACCCAGGATTTCTCCTCCCTTCACTACGCGGTCTGTGCACGGCCGTGTTCACACCCTGACACATCCATTAGGAGAAGAAACGAATCAAAGCCGGGGAGCCACTGCTCCCGGCCCCGGCACATGGACCCCAGGTGTGGGACAGCAGTTTGGGGGTCTCCAGTCCCACAACCAGCTCAGCGCAGGGCGCTCCCCACCAGCACACCATGGCTGTGGATATCAGAACCCCAAACCTTGCCAAGGATGGAGGTGTCCCCCCCTGGGGCTGCACCCCCAGAGCTTCACTGGCCCTCACCACCGAGTTGCCCACCTCTTCCCTGCCTCCAGTGGGGGGGAGGGGGCAGTGCCCCCCAGGATGAAGCATCCAATGGCCCCAGGGGAGCTCAGCTTTGGCACATCATCCCTGGGCTTGGGGTGCTGGCATTAAGACACCAGGTGTAGACCCCCGGCAGCATTCCAGTGCCTGGGGCTTCCCCACTGCACCCTGAAGCTCTGCTTCTCTGCTGCAAGCCTGCTCACCGAAATGCCAGTTCCTTTCGTAGCCTGACAGTGCCAAACTCCGCATGCCGAGGATGTTCCAAGGAGCTCCTCCCACCAGGACCTTTGCCACAAGACCTGGGGTGCAGGAAAGCAAAGCCGAGCAGCGAGCACAAAGCTGCTGGGGAGGGCTGCGCAGGGACACAGGGACACACTGTGCCCCAGTAAGGACTGGGCTGAACTGGGCAGGGCCATCAGCTTCCCAGCTCAGGAGCTTGGATCCAGAGAGCCCAGAGTTCTTACCCAACCAGTGCCGCTGCCAGCAACAGGAATATGGCTTATTCACCCAGCAGGAGTGGGAAGGGGTGGGTGTGACAGCAGTCGGCTCCTGGGGAGCAGCAGCCCGTGGGGAATGGGGGGATGCGGTCCCCCAGTGGTGGGATGCGGCCATAGGGCCGGAGTTGCCAGAGCCCCACGATCTGCTGTGGGGATGGCAATGGATCCCACTGCAGCTCCTCCAGCACTCGGAGATCTCTCCACGTGAAGCAGCTGCAGGGAAGCATCCGGGGCGATGGGTTTCTATGCAGTGTCATCAGGAGGCAAACAGCAGCTCCAAGCGCGATGGGAAACGCAGAGCTCCGTGGCTCAGCCTCTGCTGACACCACAGTGGTGGCCCACACTGCGTCCCCGCGGCGCATCTCCTCCAAGCGCTCCATCCGTGCTCTCCTCCTGCATCCCCCAACTCCTGCAGCACAGCTCCGCCGTCCCTGAGCGCCTCTCCCCAGCAGCAGCCAAAGCCGGAGCAGCCCAGCATCGCGTTCTCACCCCACGGGAGGCACAGCAGGAGCGGGGAGGCAGCCAGGTCTCCCGCAGAGGTCGTGGATGTCCGCGCTGGTGCTGGAGCCCCAAGCAAGCACAGTGAGTGTGGTCATCCCGCGCCGGTGGCACCTCCATGCAGCGATGCTCGGCGGTCCCCATGGGCAGAACGGAGGCGGTGGGGCCGTGGGTCGGTGATGCGGCACCGGGGAGGGGTGGGGGCGGAGGGGCCGGGGCATGCAGCCAGAGGGAGCGATGCTGGAGAATGAAAAGAACCATCCGAGTCTTCAACCTCTTCCCCTGGAAGCTATTGGGACTGTCTGGAAACCCTTCCACAGCTGTCAAAGGGTGTTTCAGCTTAAAACGGAACAACGACAACAAAAAAAACCAAACCAAAGGTTGCATAACTGAGGTATCGGTAGCTCTGGGTCGCTTTGAATGTCCGCCGCGCCGGCTGCACGTCTTCTATTTGTTCTTCCCAAGAGCTGCATCCACTTCTTCCTCTGGCTTCAGTGAGTGCCACTGGGCGATGGGCCGCCGCGGGTTGGCCAGCATGTCAGACCAGTGCCGCAGCTCTGTGCCCGTGGAGTTGAAGCCCGTGAAGATCTTGCCAATGGCTTCGTTCTTGCCCAGCTTGTCGTAGTCCAGCACCGTGATGACCACCTGCACTTTCTGGAGGAGGAAGCTGTCGTTAGAGAGGCAGAAAGGCAGAGCCCCAGGGATCCCGCGGGGCTGAGCCCCACCGTGGCCTTTTTTGGGGCAGAGTCCCCTCCATCCTTCCTCCACTCCGTTCCACAGAGACACAGGGTCACAGTGGGGGCTCCACTCATCCTCACGTGGCCACCCTTTCTGCACCTGGGGTGAGTACTACAGCACCAGGAGCAGAGGAACAGGTAGATGTGGCACTGAGGGACGTGGTTAGTGGGCACGGTGGGGATGGGGTGCAGTTGGACTTGATGAGCTTTGAGATCTTCTCCAACCTTAATGATTGGAGGATTCTATGAAAGCCCCATCCCTGCCACGAGCTGGGTTTGAAGGTGCATCTCCAGACCAGGCTCAGAGATTGGGTTTCAGCTGGACCCGGAGCTCAGCAGGAGGCCTCAGGCTGCTGGGACATCCGTCACTTCCCCCCTGCCCACATGTCCACAAGGATCTCAGCACACCAACCTGTATCTGCTCAAAGGGGATCTCGAAGCTGAAGGACTCGTTGAAGTAAGGGTTTAAGGTCTTCTTCTTAACTGTGGTCTTCTTCTTCTTCAGCCTCTTCCCGTTCTGCAGCAGGTGGATCTTCACATAGGGATCTGGGGGAAACAGGGGTGCATCAAGCAGGGCTGGGGCAGATCTCAGCCCAAGATGAGGGCACTGCGAGGTGAGGAGTTCGGAGGTTTGCGGATGGAAGCCAAAGCCAAAATATTTCCAATTTAGGGAGTCGCTGGGCAAGGGATGGAGCTGCCCTGCCTGCTGTGGGTCTCCTTGCAGGAGGGCTGGGGGCAGTGCAGTGGGACCAGCAGATGCCCCATTGCTGGAGCAGGAGATGCCAGCAATGAAACCAAACCTTGTCATGCACACAAGCTCCACCTTTCCCAAGGGGCAGGGGGCTCATCTTCCCTACAGCCCGACTTCGGGGGACAGCACAGGACATTGAGAGCACTGGGATGGGTCAGCAGGATGATGCCCCCGAGCAGCACCCACCTGAGAGGCCCCCAACATCCATCTTCTTCAGGTTCTTGGCCTCCAGGATGCAGACGGTGAGCTTGCCGGCCGTGGGCACGTACCGCAGGGAGATGCAGATGTCCCCGAGCTTCTCTGGCTGCCGAGCGGAGCATTGGCAAAAGGGAGGAACCGGGTCAGACCCGGCTCGTGGCACTGAGATGGGTCCACCCCGAGTGCTGCGGGGCCATTCCACCTCTCAGCTCTCACCTCCTCCTTCTCACCGCTCTGCAGGTCCCGCCACTCCTCGATGGGCTGGCCCAGATCCACTGTGTTCATGGGCACCTTCACCTCACCAATGATGTCGTGCTTGGAGAAGCGATCGAAGTCGTAGATGGCCATCACCAGCGTCTTCCCACCCAGCTCTTGGTAAGGGACCTGCACAGGGAAGAGCCACCGGGTGGCAATGAGCCCCAGGGAGCCTTCAGCCACCCAGAGAGGCCCAGCTGTGGGGTCAGGATGAGGCTGGGGGACAGACAATGTCCTCACCTTGAAGGTGAAGGTCTCGTTGAAGGCAGGGTTGAGTGTCTTCTTCTGCACCTTTGTCTCATACTTCTTCTTCTTGTCGGGGAGCAGGAACACCTTGACGTAGGGGTCCGAAGTGCCACCCATGTCCAAAGCCGGCAGTTCAGCTGCTTGGAGGATCCCCACTGTCAGCTGGAGGGGACAGAGTGCCTTCAGCACAACGGGCTCCCAGCCCCAGCTGGGAGATTTCTCCTCCCCAGATGCACCCCCTGGGCAAACCCCAGCCCCTCCAGCACCTGGTTTGCCTGGAAATCATAATCCAGTGAGAACTGCAGCTTGCCCAAGTTCTCTGGCTCCTTCTCCTCTTCTTCACCTTCCCCCTCTGTCAGTCCCGTCTCTGCGTCGTCATCATCCTGGTGGCCGGAGCAGCACCCAGGGAGAGCGGCACAAGGGGAAAGAGTGATGTTATGGACAGCACTGGGGAGGGAGCCAGGGCAAGGCAGGGAGCTGGGGGTTTGTATGGCCCCATTGATCCCCTGGGACACAGCATCCCTCAGTATTTGGGAATCACAAATCCCTTGCTGCAGCATACAGGTGGGGAGATGCGCTGCAGCATCACGCCCCAGACCCACTGGTCCCAAGAAACTCTTTCCCCTGTCCCCTCCTGGCCCCCACAATGGGGAGATGGTCCCAGCTCTGCCCTGCACAGCACCATCCACCTGGAGATCCCCAAACCCTGGGGACTCCAAACCAGCAGACCCTTGCCAGCACCCTAATGGACATCACCTGGTTGCCCGACTTCATGTCCTTCATGTTCATGGCGTTCTTCATGCCTTTGCCCTTCTCCTTCTTGTTCTTCTTCTTCTTGCAGCAGCACTTCTTGCAGATGCAGAAGCAGCAGGTGAGGAGGAGGAGGCCAGCAACCACCGCGATGGCGATGAGGGCCCAGGGCGGCACTGCAGGGACAACAGTTCAGCCCCATCCAGCCCCACCACCCCACGCCCTGCGGGGATGTGGGGAAGGGGTCCCGGGAGGAGGGCAGCCACTCACAGGGGATCTTGTTGAGCTCATTCATGAACTTCTCCCTCAGCTTGTCAAACATGTCCTCCTTGCTCTCTCCTGGCCCCGCGGCCTCGGTGGAGTTCTCCATGGTGGCCATGGGCATCGTGGTGGCCGTGGCCTCCGGGGCCATCATGGACGCTTGCTTGAATGTCATGGTGGGACCGGGGAACCCTGCAACACAGCACGGGTCCCTTGGTCCCCGCTGCTCCTGTGACCCTGAGCAGCCACGTTTCCTGGCCCTTGACACCTCCAGAGCCCCTGCAAACTCCCTGCAGGAGCTCCCGACGCAGGTGCCATGGAGACACTTCCAGCCCAAATGGGGTTGAGATGACCCATGCATCCCTGTGCCCTCTCCCACTGGAGATGTCCCCTTGATGGACTCGGTGGCATCATATGGGCCCTGTGGTGGGGCTGCTCCATTGGTCCCTGATCACAGCACATGGAGTGCAGAGCTGAGCCTCCAGCAGCAAATGAAGGTGACATCCTGCAGCCCCAGCCATGAGTTCCTCCCTGATGCTCCCAGCCTGCAGCTCACACTCCAGCTCAGCACCGTGTCCCAGCTGCTCCTGTCACCTCCCAGCCCTTCAGGCTCCGGAGCAGCCCCCAAGAATGGGGACACCCAGCCCAAGGGGTGCAGATGTGGCGCTCACTTCTGCAGCAAAAGCAGTGCTAAGGGCACCAGGACTCAACCCAGGTGGTCTCCATAACCCTAGCATAGAGAAGTGGGCAGGGGGGTTTGTCCCACCCACCCCAACTGAGGCAGCCCCTCAGAAAGCACCAAAACAGCCCAAACTCATCACTTCCATCCAGCCAGCCAGCACCAAGGTCACTGCTTCAACACCACGGGAATGCTTCTCTATTGAGAAACCACAGAACCCAAAGGCAGGGCTGAAGTTTTCAGGCTGCTGGTGCTGTTCTGGGGAACTTAAAGCCCAGGACTGCAGGAGGAGGTGCTCACCAGCCCTGAGTGCTGAGTGGGGCTGGCACCAGCCCTGCCTGCAGCTTGGAGCAATGCCTGCAATGAGCAATGTCTGCTGCAAGCCCTGCCTGCAGCTCTGAGCAATGCCTGCAGCTCTGAGCAATGCCTGCAGCTGAGCAATGCCTGCAGCTGAGCAATGCCTGCAGCTGAGCAATGCCTGCAGCTGAGCAATGCCTGCAATGAGCCCTGCTTGCACCAAGCCCTGCCTGAGGCTCTGAGCACCTCCTGCAGCCCACCAGGACCTGCCCAGCTCAGGAGCTCCCGCTCGGCCCCAGTGCCTTCCCCCCACTTAGGGGTCCCGCAGCAGCAGCCCCACTTCACTCTCTGTGGGATGACTTTCTCTCCAAACTGCTGATGAGCACATTTCTGCCCATCTGTTATGGAAACCACAGAAACTGTGTCAGAGAGGTGAGGATCTGGGGGCGAGCAGCCCTTCCCTCACTGCACCCATCAGCGCCACCATCAGTGCCACCCATCCGTCCGTCTGTCCTTCCTGCAGTGCCACAGCCGTGGGTGCTGCAGCACAATGTGAGGAAGCGCAGCCAAGCAGGAGGAGGAGGAGGAGGCAGCCTGCAGCTGTATGCACGTGTGTGTGCAATGTCAAGGAGTACGGCCATGCACAGTGGTGTGTAAATCCTTGTGCAGCGTGCAAGGACGTGCAAGCACGTGTCTGCATGCAGCGAGCTGCATGTGTGCACGCAGGGCTGTGCGTGTGTTCCTGCACAGGTGTGTGACCTTGTGTGCACGTCTGCTCATGGCCGGGTCGGGGTGCAAATGCTGTGTATGTGTGCAGCTCTGCTGGTTGTTCTTGACATGGGTGTGCACGGTACTCACATCTGTGTGCACACGGCAGCACTGTAGCCTGTGTATGAGCATGGTGTGTGTGCATGCTCTGCATGTAAGTTCACGTGCATGCACGGCTGTTTGCAGGTCATGCTTGCACACGTGTGTGCACACCCTGCTTGGAGGGGTTGGTGCACAGCATTATTTTTTGCACTTTTCTGCTTCGTACCTTCTTGCCTACGTCACTCTTATTTGCTTAAGGAGAAATCGGCTGCAGAGGCGCAGGGCCGGAGCTGTGGGGCTCCATCTGCATCCCAGCACCCTCTGAGCAGGGTCTTAGCAGAGGGGGGGGCACCCCTGGGCCCCAGTCAGCCCCACAGATGGGGACTCTGCACAGCCCCAAGGATGACATTCTCCATCACTTCTGGTACTGTCCTTTCACACCGTGAGCCCTGGGGCACCCCCACGTCCCCCCTCTGCCACCACCCCCTGGTGTCCCCTCCCCATGCAGTGCGATGCGGGTGCAGCGAAGGCACTGCAATGCAGCGCTGCAGGGCTCAGGTCTGTGTGTTGCTTGCAGTTTTTTTTCTCTTGCACATTTTTTTCTTTCTGCTTTCTGTCCATTTGAGGGAAAGCTGCTGGGGGGGGGGGGGGCAGCTCCCTTACCCACCTGCTTCTGTGTCCCTTGTGCATTCCATTTGCACCCATCTCCCCTCGCCCTTGACCCAAGAGCAAATGGGGGTACAGCACCAGCAGCACTGCGGGGCTCTCACCCCCCCCTGCGGGCCCCCATGGAGATCGCCCTGGGATTCCCCCATGCCGACACTGGGGAAGCACAGTCCTGCATCCAGCTGCAGTTTGGGCTCAGGGAAATCCCTCCGGTGATCCCTTCATCGCTCCCACTCCCATACAAGGCTTCAACCCACAGAGCCCCCGTGAGAAAAAAGGGGACCAGGGCTTTCCCCCTGCAACGGCCCCCGGGCACAGCAGCACCACGGTCCCCACTGCCCTTGGCAGGGGACATACGGAGGGGGAGGGATGGGGATCTATGGACCGGAAAGAGGGATGGGGCTGCAGCTTTCCCAGGGCAAAGCAGGGTGCATGGGCAAGAAGTGGGGGCTGCCCAGGACCACGGGGACCAGAACCAGGGAGAGGTGTGGGGACACAAGGAAGGGCAGAAAACAGCGGTTAATCATGATTAATGATCTGAGGCAGCAATTAGTGGCGGCACGCCTGGATAGCCGGAGCTGCAATTCACCACGCTCAGGTTCACGCAGCGGCTCTGCCTTGTCCCAGGGTGACCCAAAGATGGGGTCCACCCAGACAGCACATCCCACAGAGGGAAACTGAGGCACAGTGCAAACAACGAGGAGTGCCATGAGGGGGGCACAGCGTGAGCTGCAGAGGGCTCTGCTGGGGCTCCCAGCACCGATCCCAGCCGAGATGCGGCACAATCCCACGCAGGGAGCGGCTGTGCTGGAGGTGCTTTGAAAGGACCCTGCTCCTCCACCACAGCCTCTGCGTTATTGAAGCAGAGCCTGGAGATGCAGAGCAGTTAAATACAGTCTTAAAGGTAGCCTTCATCCATCATTTGGCCACCAGATTAATGGCTCAGGACGTTCCCCAGCCGGAACGCGCTGCTCCCTCTGCCCGGTGCTGCTGCAGCTCCCATCAGCACAGCACACACAGTCGGAGCAGCTGAAGGTCGACGGATGCACGGAGCTGGAGGGGATGATCCCACCCCACAGCCCTGGCCCACGCTGAGCCCGAGGGAAGGGGCTGGGAGTGCTGTGGGGATGAGATCCCCAAAGTACACAGGAGGGTGAAAACAGCTGGTGTGCGCACGGTTCCAAAGCAGGCGGCTCTGAGCTGCGCGTGGTGCATCTGCCATCCCAGGGCTCTCCCCAGTGTCCCTGTAGGGCTGAGGTCCCAGCTGTGCCCTGCCCAGCGCGACACAGCGTGGGCTGCAGACAGCACTCCCTGGAGCTGCTGCAGTGCCATCAGTGAATGCACAGCAGCTGCTTTCCCCCAGCCCTGTTAAAGCATTTGGCTTCTCAGCGCTTTGGGGACCCCATGGAAGGCAGCTCCATGGCTAATTAGCAGGGAAGCAAAGCAGAGATGGCTCCGAGGCACCTGCAGAGGCTGTGGGGCACTGCGAGCAGCCCTCCTGGTGCAGCAGCACAGACACGGCCCTGTGCTGCAGAGAAGTTTTGGCTCATGCATTGTTGCAGTGCCCACAGCCCCCACGCAGTGACGCCACGGAGAGCTGCTAACCACCACCAACCCTCCCAAACCACCACCAACCCTCCCAAACCACCACCAACCCTCCCCAAACCACCACCAACCCTCCCAAACCACCACCAACAACCCTCCTCAAACCACCACCAACCCTCCCCAAACCACCACCAACCCTCCCAAACCACCACCAACCCTCCTCAAACCACCACCAACCCTCCCCAAACTGCTGACAGGTGCTGCCCATCCCAGCCTGCTCCCCACGCCATGCTGGCTGCACTAAATAGGGCAACAGAAGGCGCTGGGGCAGAGCCATCCCAAGCAGCCGGCTGTGCACCAGGTTGGCACCACGAAGGCGTGGTGTGGCCGTGTTGGTGCTGCTCTGCCCACGCCGGGACGCTCCGTGCCGTGCCATGGCCCTGCGGCGTCTCCCGATCAATAGGAGGAGAAGGCAGACAACGGCTCCTGGGGCAGAGCCAGGAGCTGAGCCAGGCACACGGAGTCGAGTCGCATCGATTTTGGTTTGGAGGGAGAGTGATGGCCCAGTGCTGGCAGCCCCTGCCCACCTCGCTTGCTCCCAGCAAACCTGGGATCCGACTCCCCCAGATCTGCCTGGCTGTGCAGATGGATGAAAGCCGCCGGGCAGCCATGCAGCTCCAGGCCCTCTGCAGCCCAAGCTGCAGCCCTGCAATGCTGCCAGGGATTTGGGGCACACACCACACATCTGGGAGGAGCTGCACGAGCGAACAGGGCTCACTGTGGTACGAGGTCTCCTGCCCCAGCCACCTTTGGTCGCAGCCCACGTCCCCACAGTGCCACCATGCACTGAACTCAGCTCAGATGCTGCCATCGCTCCAAGCACCAGAACAGTTCCTGCAGCCCCTGCAGCGCCCACATACCCACCCCATGGCACCAGGGCTGACCACAGCCCCCAGCAATGGGACGGCCACACACCACCTCCAGCTCTCTATGGGACAGATGTCCCCGAGCACGGCACCTCCTGCACCTCCTGCCAGCACCAGCCGCTCCCTCCCATCTCCCGGCAATGCACCAGCCCAGAGCCCTGCTCTGCTGCTACCCTTTGAGGAGGAGCAGAGGAGCCAGGAACACCTAAAACGATGCCTTTAAGCAGAACCCACGAGCTTTCCTTAAGACGTGCGCTGTGCTGAACACTGCAAAGCCAGGAGCCCCTTCTGTGCAGGGCTGTGGATGCAGCACTGCCTGTGTTCAGCAGTGCCGGTTTGGTGCAGAGTGCAGGGCGGCCACACGCAGGGACACACCGCAGCAATTCAGTGCAGTCCAGCAATCCCAGCACGGGGGCTGCAGCGCGGGCACAACCCATAGAAGCACCCCATAGGGACAGCCCCTGCCCAGACCCTGCGTGCAGACCCCATCTGGCAGCGGTGCCCCAGGCAGCCAGCATCGGGGGGTTCGCATCCCATGTCTTGGGCTGGCTGGGATGGGTGAGTGCAGGCAGCGGGTGGCACCGGTGCAGGGCATCTCAGATTCCAACCACACACTGCCTAATTTACGGTTTAATTAATAAATGGGGAATTATGCTGAGTTGATCCAATACCTTTGGACGTGCGATGTTATCAAAATCCCATTACCGATGAAGGAAGGCATGAAGAGCAAAATTAGCTTTGGCATCTGAAACATTTCAGCCGATGCGATAACACAATTATTAGGGCTAATAATCAAAGAGCACTTCGGGGAACGCGGGCTCCTGTGGGAGCTGAGCCCAGGGTGGAGGTGAGGGGGAGCAGCGGGGCTCCCACCCAGCGGGCAGAGCCATCCGCAGCCAAGGGCAAAGCGCACGGACAGCCTGCACTGCTCAGAGCTCCGGGCGTGGGGAGTCGCAGAGCACAGCAGGACAGCACTGAGCTCTGCCGCTGGGCTTAGGGGGAAAAGAAAACAACACCAGGGCTGGAAAGCAGCGGGCACTCGGTCCCATCTATTTGCTTTGGGCACTGATCTTGCTCGAGGACACCCCACCTCCCTGCGCAGCCAGGAGGAGCAGAAACTCAAGCAATAATTAGGAACCGCAGTCATCTGGCGCCGGGAGCTGGGCCTTTGCCAGCAGCACCGTGAGCAGAGAGAGCAGCACCCGCTGCCGCCCTGCAGGAGCCCTCTGCGCTTCAGCGCCCCTCCATCAGCATCCCAAGGGCTCCAGCAGCAGGGAGCCGCCCCCCCAGCAGTGAGCGCTGCAGCACCCAGTGAGCTGCTGGGGGCGGGGGGGTCTGTCTGTGTTTTCCTGTCCCCTTCCCACCATGGCATCGGGCAGAGGGCGCAGAGCCAGGGCAGCCTGGGGCGGTGCGGTGCAGTGTGGGGGACATTGGCACACCGATACTGCTGGGTAATGCGGGGGGAGAAATGCACTCCTGCCCTACAGGGGATGGGGTCCAGGAGCTCCCAGAAAGGGGACCCCACTGCCCAGTGCAGGGGCCGGAGGTGTGCAGGTGACTGGGGACAAGGTCAGAGCCATCCCTTTGCTTCACCCCCTGCAAGAAGCGGGCAGAGCATCGCTCCCAGAGGAACACGGGGCTGTTGGGGTGTCAGACGGGTTCGTGCCGTTCCCGAGCAGCGCCGCTCATGTCCCACTGCTCAATGACCTTGGGTGCATCACCTCTCGCAGCGCCCCGCGCTCCCCCAGCACTGCGACCCAGCAAAGCCGCTCTGCTTCTCTGCAGCAGCCTCCAGCCACGAGCACTGACCCCCACGGTGAGGTGAGAGCCGCGGGGCATCCCGCAGGGCCCCAGCAGCCCACGGCAGCGTGGCCGAGGCGCTGCGCTAGCGAGGAATAATGCAGCAGGCAGGAGACGACGCCTGCCGGTCGTTGCGCTCCCATACAGCGCGCACAGAGCGGAAAATCTGCAGCAGCACCTGAGTGCACCATCAGGAAGAAGTTTTGCTGCTGCAGAGGGGCGGGTGGGGAGCCCCTGGGCAACCTGCAGTGGTGACATCCCAGGGTGGGTGTCATCATAGGGCGGGTGACACCCCAGGGTGGTTGAGGTCCCAGGGTGGGTGACGTCCCAGTGCTGCGCCAAAGGCGCGCGCAGTGCAGAGGGACGCACGGAGGTGCCAAAGCTCGGGGTGCAGTTGGGGACCACCGAGCAACGCGTGACACAGTCACCTTGTCCAGCTGCCTTCCCCCCTGTGAAACTGGCAGAGCTCTTTTGGGATCGCTGCCGCTCCTCTGAAAGTAGGCTGCGGGCGGGATGCGGGCACACAGCCCCGGGTAGCCCAACGCTGCCGCCCCGCACCGCCCCACCGCCGCACCCCGCGTGCAGGAGGAGCGCGGAGGATGCTGCAGCCCCGCGAAGGGACCGGCAGAGCTGGCCGCGGTCCAGGACGCGGCGGAGAGCCCCGGGAGCTGCAGGTCCGGAGCCGCGATGCTGCCGCCGCTTCCCCGCACCGCACCGCACCGCGGCTGCAGCTGCGGGGATGGGGAACCCCCGGCCGCCTCTCAGCGCCGGGACTCCAAGGGCACCCCCGGCCGCGAACGCGCGTAGGTGCGGGGCTGAGAGTCGCCGGTGGCCCAGGGCGCCCTGAAACCCGGGGGGCGTCCCGCATCCCGGGGGGTTCCCGCATCCGCGGAGGATCTCGCATCCCGGGGGGGGGATCCCGCAGCCCTCACCCCCGCAGACGGAGGAACCGAGGGCGCACTGCCCCACGGGCAGCCCCTGGCACAGTCCCTGGCACCGGGCAGCGCCCAGAACCCGCAGCCGCCTCATGTCCCCGGGATCCCGCACCAGCCCCGCACCGGCACCGGGAAACAGCGCTGCCACCCGCACACACCCGGGGACGGATCACCGGGGGAGCGGGCAGCCCCGTCCCGCAGAACCCGCACCGCTGCGGCACCCGGGGAGCGCAGGAGAGAAACTTCGGCGGGCGCAAACTTACCGTACGCTGCGGCGGAGTGCGGTGCGGTACGGTGCGGTGCGGTGCGGGACCGGTGCGGGACGGGCGCGGGCGCTGCGGCAGCACCGGCCCCTCCGGGCTCGCGTGCAGGGGCTCCGCGTAGCCCCGCCCACTGCCCGCAAGTCACGCCCCCTCCTTCAGCAAGCCCCGCCCCCTCCCGTCGCCCCGCCCCCAGCGGTGTGCTCAGCGCGGGGACCCCGCAGCGATCACCGGGGGGGCGCGTTGGGAGCTGTTCCCCCCCCGGAGCTCCGCCTGTGCGGGGTGCAGCCAGGAGCCCTTCCCTGCAGCCCCGAGGGGAGAATAGGGGCAGAAAGGTTGGGGTCACCTTGGGAGCAGCCGCTGTAGCCACACGGGGTGGTGGTGTACCTAGACTGGATGATGATGTAACTATAGTCAGCGCTGCGGTCCCCCAGTGGTGCTGCTGAACCTATGGGGTGATGATGCACCTGTAAATGGGTGCTGCTGTACCTGTACGGGATGATGATGTACCTATATGGGGCGCTACTTGACCTGCTCTGGGTAGTGCAGTATCCTATAGGTGCTGCTATACCTGTATGGAGCTGTGGTACTGCAGCATCCATGCACCACATGCTGCAGTACCCCATGGGTGCCACTGTACGAATATGGGCTGATGGTGTGCACATACTGGGTGCTGCAGTACCCCATGGGTGCTGTCATACCTATGGGGTGGTGTAACACCCCTACCATGTGCTGTCATACCCCGTAGTGGCAATGCTGACACAGCTTGGAGCAGTGATGGAGCACCTGGTGTGAAGGCAGGGCCAACCAGGGAGCTCAGGTGTGTGCAATGACCCTGAGTGACCAGAAGGCCTGGAGCCAGGATCCACCCCATCNGTGCTGTCATACCCCGTAGTGGCAATGCTGACACAGCTTGGAGCAGTGATGGAGCACCTGGGTGTGAAGGCAGGGCCAACCAGGGAGCTCAGGTGTGTGCAATGACCCTGAGTGACCAGAAGGGCTGGAGCCAGGATCCACCCCATCCCAGCCCTCATTTAAGGGCTGGCAGTGGAGGTGAGAGCATCTTGCTGGAGACTTTTCTCCAGTTTTCTTCTGTTGTTTCTGTGTCTATGGTTGCCGCATTTGGGCTTGTCCTCGTTTGCTGCAGCCTAGGACTTTGCCACCCTGCTATTATTGCTGTACTTTCCATCACGTTACAGCATTACACACCCATAGTGGGGGCAGCTGCACCTGGAGCGGGCGCAGTGGTCCCCCAGGGTCACTGCTGTAGCTGTATGGGGCAGTGGTTCACCCACACCCAGTACAGCAGAATCCCACAGGTGCTGCTGTACCTATATGGGGTGCTCTGGGGATTAGGGGCCCCAGCCCCACTCCGCAGTTGCTGGGGCAGGATGGCAGCTGGCCATTGCCCTGTATTCAGCTGTGGGAGCCAATGGGAAGAGCCCACATTAGGATCCTCGCTGTGCTGGCATTAATTCACAGCTTCTGGAGCATTTTTCCTTCCCTGGCACCGCTCTCTGGAGTGGAAAACAGCTCCGGGGCACCGTGCAGCCTCCCCAGCAGGTCCTCACCTGCTCCCCAGCGCTGTGCAGAACGGCCCCAGCCCGGCACAGCACTGCAGCCCCCAGGTTTGGGGCACGGTGTGCAGCGACAGAGGACACGCAGCCAGGCGTACAGGAGATAACTTTATTGAACCCAATGGTGTGAGACAGACGACCGAGAGAGACATGCCGGGTGGTGTGGGCGGCGTGGGCAGCAGGAGCTGACTTGGTGCAGGGCTGGATTGGTTACTGTCCTTCGGAATGATCCTCAAGCCTTTTCCTGGCTTCCTTGTGCACTTTAAGTAAAAACGACAAATGGTGGCAGAGTCCAGATGGAGTTTGTTCCCTCTGATTGTTCCCGCAGCTATGTACAACGTGGGGTTGGGTTTCCACATCAGGTATAAAACAGAGCGAGTTTACAAACTTGGAGGCGAGGGAAAAAAGCAAAGACAGACAGGCGAGAGAGCAGTAGAAATCCGGACCAAAATCTTAAAGAGAAATTTAAAAAGTGCTATAAAACCCCTGGGCAGGAACACCATGCAGTTAAGAAACACAAAACCCAGTCAGTTACACAGATCATCTAAAACAGGAATTTGTCCATTTTCGTCTTTTATTTAATTAAAAAAAGGTTCGTTTGTTCTTTTAATAGAAAAAAGCTAAAATTGTAAGGTTCAGGCCACTGGGCAGCAGCAGCTCGAGGTGGGGGGGGCGGGGGGGGCTCCTGGTGCTCCAAGGGGCTGCAGGCACCTTTGGGGTGATGCCACCTTGAGGCCAGCAGGCAGCCTTAGCACGGTGTCCCCATAGGGACAACAGACACCTGGGGGGTGGCAGGCAGCCCTGGGGATGGGCAGTGCAATGGTGGGACACAGGGGGGTGGGCACCCCGGGGGATGCTCGGTCCCCAACCCCCCTGATGGGTGCCACCACGCTGGGGGACACCAACAGGAGCCACCAATGCCGGTCCCCTTCAGGTGAGGGACCCCACTGGGAACCCCCACCCAGCACCCACCATGCCCAGGGCTCAGCCGTAGGTGCTGTTCGTCCCACAGGGCTGGGGGGGTCTGCACCCACATGTTATGGGGCGAACCCATGGGCCACAAAAGGGGACAGTGCAGTGTGGGGCCCCACAGGGTTTGTTGGATATTTTGGTGGCTCCGTGGTGGTGCCAGGGGTGAAATCCCAGCGTGAGGCTGCACCAACGCCGTGCACTGCGGGGCTCCTCAGGGCACCCAAAGGTGCTTTGTGCCCCGTCCTCAGGGCACAGGGCCCCGAGGAGGGCAAGAGGGGACTGCGGGTCCCTGACCTCGAGCTGCTGCTGAGCCAACACCTGGTACAATCAGAAAAGAAGTCAGCACAGCACAGTTATCACAGAGTACAAAAAAAGGAGAAAGACGCGCAGGGTCGGACCCCGCCAACTCACGCAGGGCGTTCGACTACGGATCTATTTACAGCGAGTCCTCAGCTGACAACACAAGAGAAGGCAAACGGAAAGCCCTAACGTCCAAGCCAGCGTGGGGAGGGACAGCCCTGTGCGGGGGGGCTGGCAGCGGGGGGCTGTGGGACAGACGGAGAAGTGAGCACCATGGGGCGCGCGCCGCGGGAGGGCTGCGCGGGCAGGAGAGCACCGAGGGCAGCGGGGGGCACATGGAGCCCCGGGGAGGTGGGGGGGTCCCTGAAGGCAGTGGGGGGGCAGAGCAGCCCCGGGGAACCGCTCCCCTAAAGGTGCTGCGCCCTCTGCAGGGCCAGGAGGAGGGGAAGTGAAGGGCACTGAAGGGACCAAAGGCAGCGGCCCCAGCGGGGCAGTGCTCAGCGAAGCACCAGCACCACGGTCCCATCCAAGCCCAGCTGGCTTTGGAGGCAGCGAGTACAGGCTGTGCCCGTGCCCCCCCTCCAGCCCTGCGTGCCCCCTACCCACAGGGATTAAGGCAGTGCAGGGAGCAGCGCCTGTGACATTGCACCATAGGGCCAAGGGGACGAGTGGCCCCAGCTGGATGTCCCCAGAGCACCAGTGTGGGTATGGAGAGCCCATGCTGAGAGGGCACTGTGCGGCTGGAGGGCACAGGGTGGGTCTGGGGGGGTCACGGAACCCCATGGGGCAGTGGTGAGCCAGAGGCACGGCTCTGTCCCCGTGCCACCCACCCCAGCAGCAGAGAGGGGACAGGGAGCAGGTTGCCATGCCTTGCCCCATGGCACTGTGCTGTCCCTTGGCAGCCCGATGGCACCCCCTGGCCCAAGGCCAGACTCTGCCTTGTGCTTTTGGGGAGGGAGCCTCCAGGCAAAGGGGCACTCCGGGCGCACCCCACTACCAC
Source organism: Pavo muticus (assembly GCA_016647715.1). Lineage (NCBI taxonomy): Eukaryota > Metazoa > Chordata > Aves > Galliformes > Phasianidae > Pavo > Pavo muticus. Next base: position 627,651 of record JACDJE010000363.1, read on the forward strand.
CACCTGCCCAGACCCATCCCAGCCAAGATATGAGGCAACTGGAGAGGTGGATTTGGGGACTGGAGGTTGTCCAGTGAGCACCAGTTGTGTGACGGAAGGAGGGGGAGTGGTGGAACCAACAGCTGCAAAAGAAACCAAAAGGAAGCGGAGCTGCTCGGGGGGAAGCGATGGGCACCGGAGCACAGGATCAGACCCAGGAGAGCAAAGAACCAGAACAAAAAAGGGAGCAAAGCAAAGTCTGGACTCGGTCAAAAGAAAAGGGGAGGGGGGGGGTAATAAAATAAAATAACCAAAGCGGGGTTTATTGGGTTGTCCTGGGCGCAGCGGCTGCCAAGCAGGTTAAATGAGGAATGTACAAAGAGAGCAGTGGGAGCACGGTGCCGGACAGACAGACACGGCCACACGCTCCTCCCACCCCCAGCTCCGGCCCAGGGGGCTCCCACGGGGTCCCTGCCCCACGCAGGGCCCATCCTGCAGCTCCCTGGAGCGGGGGCTTGGCCGCAGCGGTCCCCCCAAAACCCAAGAGTTTGCAATAGAGACAGAAAAACCAAGAAGAGAAACCAGGATTCTCCTACCCCCAAAGAAGGGAGGGGAAACGGAGCCTCGCACTCTCCCACGGCTGAGCTGAGCTTCCCCACGCTGCACAGAGCTGCACAGGGCCCCACTCCTCACCGCTCGCTCGCCAGCCCCAGCCCTGCGCTCCAGGCTACCAGAGGAGGAGGAGGAGGAGGAGGGCAGCCCGGTGGCCACCCCCTGCACCTGGGCCGGCATGTCCGCGCCTCACAGAGTCGATTGCAGGTCAGGATCCACCATGGTCTCACGGTCCGGAGACTCGATGTAGTTGGCGGCTTCCTGGAGCTTCAGCAGCATGGCCATCTGCGGGGAGCAGCACATGGCACACAGCCCGGCTCTCCTTGCCCTCCCAAAGAGCCCACCCCAGGAAGCTCTTCTACAGAGTAAAGCCAAGCCCGGAGATGTTGCAAACCCTTTCCCATCATGAGCTGGCCTCGGTGCCTATGGCTCAGCATGCACAGGCAGACGGGCCCTGGAGCACTGGGGAATGTGGCTAGTGGGCATGGAGGGACGGGCTGAGGGGTGGACTTGGTGATCTCAGAATCATTAAGGTTGGAAGGATCGCTATGATTCTAGGAGCAGACACAGTGGGGATGGGTTGGTGGCTGGACTTGATGTTATCAAAGGTCTTTTCCAACCTTAATGACGCTATGATTTCCATTGGTGCCACCATCCTACACCCACCCAGGAAGATCCAATGTTTCTGCATCACTCACTCAGGGTTTTTATACCAAAAACTAACTGGGAAAGCAACGTTCAGCTCCACGCTGCTCTCCCTCAACCAGCACCACCCACCCCCTTCCCAGCACCCGGCACACCACAGCCATACCAGGGGGTCTGCATCCAGGGAGCTGGGCGTTGTGTCCTTGACGGTGCGCTCCTCGGGGGGGGAGACAGTGCTGTGGGGTCCGATGGTGGGCGGGGGCAGGTGGTACAGCTTGGACTGGTCTTGCTGTGCTGACGGCCAGGGCAGGGTGTCCCGCACCCACTCCACGGGGTCCTCCCAGGCTGCCTTCTGCCCGTGAACCTGCAGGCAGGGGGCAAGAGAGGTGGCAACTGCACACCAAACCTCCACCCACCTCACGGGACCACTGTGCCAGCACACCCCAGGTGCCACCAGCTCTGAGCTGGGCCCTGGTTTGCGTCCCCATGCGCCAGGATGCGCTGGGTACCTTGAGCCCATCTTTCGCCCCCTCCTGCAGGTAAGGGATGATGGAGTTATTCCACAGGTCAATGAACCAGGTCCGGAAATCCTCAATTCCGATGGGGCAGGACAGGAAGAAGCAGGGACCTGCAGGAGGAGGCAGAGTACAGATGGGAGCAGGGCTCCCTGGCTCCAGCCACCTGCCCGTGCCAGCAGAGCCCCAAGGAAAACACAGCAAGGCTGCACCCAAAGAAGAAGATGTGGAAGAGAAAGGCGTGCCTGGCCGTACCGATGAGGAAGTCGGAGGTGCTGTGTTTCTCCAGAAAGGTGTGCAAGTGGTACCAGAGCTTGGGCACCCAGTCCAGCACACGCAGCAGCTCCTCCTTGTTGGCGTTGACGTCTGTGTCCGACTCCAGCAGCTTCCGCCGCAGGTAGCGCACCAGGAAGCCGTTGGCTGGCTCCACGTTGTTGGAGAAGGTCAGCATCCTGGGGGAGACCTGGGTGCTCAGGGATGGGGCTGTCCACGTACCATGGTACCTCCCCAGCACCTCCCCGGACCCTTAGGAGAGGCTTCTAGGACCCCCACATGGCCCAAGCCCAGGGTTGAGGCCATCAGACCCTTCTGGGATGGCAAGGAAAAGCATAGGGCTCAGTCCTCATCAGGCTCCCCATTCACACAGTACGTGTCCTTGGGAGAGCCCAGTGGCAAGGGGTGACAGCCTCTGGCCTCCCCACGCCCACAGAAATGCTCCCCAGGGACGTATAATCCTAAGGAGTTGGACTCAGAGATCCTTATGGGTCTCCTCCATCTTGGGATAATCTATGATTCTACCTGAAGCTGAGATGGAGACCATGGTTCGGGGTCATCTTCACAGGCTGGTTGGTGGTCCCGATGATGTAGGGGCTGAGTGAGAGATGGGATCGATGAGAAAAAGCAGCCTGCATCACTCCCAGCCACAGCAGAGCCAGGCACATACGTGGCCGTGCCGCCCCGTCCCCAGGAGGCTGTGCTGGATGGGGACACGGCAGAGCTCTCACCATTTGTGGTACTTGCAGGTGAGCGCGCCGTTGACGAGCTCGCTGATGGAGCCCGCCTCACTGAGGTCGTCCAGGAGGATCACCAGCGGCACGTCCGCCGTGCCCGTCTCCCTGTCGATCTGGTTGGCCAGGTTGGAGAGGTACAGCTGCAGGTCCTGCAACCAACAGAGCATCACGTGTAGCATCAGCGTCAAATGGGACAGCAGCGCCGGTGCCGATGGGAAGGCCCCTCACCTTGCAGGACTGCTGGTGCATGTTGAAGGTGCTGACGATGCCCTCGGTGACGTCCCGGCCCGAGCGCTCCACCAGGTACTCGGCCAGGCGGTTGGTCAGGTACGTCTTGCCAGTGCCGCTGGGTCCCGAGAGGATGAGCCGCCGGTGCTTCAGCAGGAGGCTGATGTAATGCTGCATCATGGGCTTGGGGATGAGCGTCTCGAACACCAAGCTGTCCACGCACTTCTCCTTCAAGCCTGCAGGGAGGGATGAGGGTCCCGCTCGCACCCTGTGGCACCAGGGGACAGAGGGAGGACGGGACAGCCATGGAGCCTCTCTGCTCGCCGACCTTTGAGTGTCACCACGATGCTGCTCATGCCCCGGCGGCACAGCGGCAGCTCAGGAGGCTCCGTGTCCAGGACCCGCTTGATGTGGCTGATGCTGTAGCCATAAACGGACTCGGTGCTGAGCCCCAGCGTGGAGGCAGGATCCATCTTGGTGATGTAATCCTATGAAAACAAAGACGGGTCTGTTAAAGGGCGAGCAGTGCTCAGCAGCTCCCCGAGTTCCCAGTAAGGACCCAGGCACGGAGAAGCAGTGCAAAAGGAAGGCTCTCAGAAGAGAAGTCACGATGCTCCTACCTTGAAGACCTGGCAGACAGCCTCATCCAGCATCTTCCAATCCACCTTCCCGCTCACCTTGGTCCAGCCCAGGAAAAACTCTTGCTGCTTGAGGTCCTAGGAGCCAAGACAGAGGTGTGTGGGGTTGGAGCACAGCATCTTGCCCCACAGAGACAGGTTGGGATTCCTGCACAGCCCACGCTTACCCCCTTGATGATGTGCTGGGGTGGCATGCGCACCACGATCCTCAGCGTCAGCTCATCCTTCTGGGTGCCAGCACTGACGGCATCCATGGGAGACACGTCTGGGGACAAAGCAGAGTCGGGGGGTCTGAGTACACCCAGCCTGAGCCAGACCCTGCGCAGCCATCAGCACAGGCAGCTCCACCGCCCCTACCGGCATCCCCCGGGCTGGGGCTGAAGGCATGGCCCAGGGAGAGCCCCAGCGAGCGCCGCGGGGATGAGGAGGCCGACGTGCTGGTGATGTGGCCAGGAATGGATCCCGGCACCGCTGAGGGCCCCGGAGCCACTTTGAGCCGATCGTTCTCTGCCTTCAGGAGATCCACCTCCAGCTGGAGGAAGAAGCGCAGGACGGGCTGGGTGAGCAGCTGTGTGCTGGCAGTGCCCCAGGGGCCACAGCATGGCTTTAGGGAGCACAGCCAGCCCCACCTGCATGTTGTGCATGGTCTCCCGCAGCTGCTCCAGCTGGTGGGCTGAGTTGAGGGCCTCCAGGCGGATGTCCGTCAGCTTCATCTCCTTCTCCCACAGCTCCGAGCGCAGCTCCGACACCTCCTTCTTCTCTGGCTCGCCCTCACTGTGTGCCTGGAAGAGCCTGGGCCAGGGAGAGACCGAGGTGTGCTCAGGGCTGGGGCGGGCACACACCCACCCCACAGCCAGCCCTCCTCCCCTGCCCCACGCACTCAGCCGTGTCGATGCCCACGGAGGAGGAGGTGGAGGATTTGATGGAGGGCGAGGCAGTCTCGGTGGAGCCGTGCTGGAGTTTGGGGGAGGACGGGGCTGAGGAGTCCGGCGTGGCGATCTCCTCGATGTCTGAGTAGGATGAGGCCGACTTGGGCCCCTTCTTGATGCTGAAGGCTTTGTTGAAGGAGCTACGCAGCTACGGGAGACAGAAACGCTCTTGTTACAGACAGCCCTGCAAACACAGTCCTGGCCCAGCCTTGTGCCCAGGCCCATAGGCAGCCTGAACTGGAACCAGTGACACCAGGACCACCACTGAGGCAGGACTGTCCCCTACCACCGCCCCGCTCAGCTGCCACCCCAACCAGCACCAACCACAGGATCCACATCCCGGCCAGGCTCCCCCACCAGCACCCACACTGGGGCACTGCAGCAGCATCCTGCTCCATCCCAAAGAGCAGACTCCATCCTGGCAGTCACCCAGCAGCCAACCCAGCAAGCAGCACTTTGGGGACAGCACATTGCAGCATGCCCAGCCACCATAGAGCTGGGTCCTGGGACACCCTGAGCCCCTCTGTGTCCTCCTGGAGGTGTGGGGCGCGAGGGTGGGCATGCAGCATGCACACAGCACACACACAGTGGCAGATGGGTAAGTGGGAAAGGCTGGGGAGAACAGAGGAACACTGCAGGGGCCACACCACGGCTTACACACCCCACCTCTGGGACACTGAGCTCACAGCACATCCCCCTGGGGGTCTGTTCCAGTGGGAGGTGGATGGAGAAGGGGATGGAGAGCGGGCAGGACGCAGCCCACCTCCCACTGGCTCTGGGAAAGCTGAGCAGTGGCATCCCCCAGAAGCAAAAATGTCACAGTGGATGGATGGGATGGTTCGTGCAAAAACCAAGCTGAGTGCCTGGCTCTGCTGATGATAATAATGCAGTGGGACCTACACGGACCCTGGGGGGAACAGAGCAACTCAGCCCCACTGGCAGGCTGGGGGTCACCCCTGGGGCCAGCTGAGGAGCTGTGGGCCCCTGGGTACCGTGGCACCTGGTGCACAGCCCAATGAGGGCAGGCGGGCAGCACCACACCAATCAGGGCTGCAGCGTCCCCTGTGTGGAGCTGCCCTTGGATGGCTGTGGTGCCTGCCCCAGGCAAGAAGAGGACAGATGCCATCCATGGGACAGGCCCCCATCTCTGGGACAGGCCCCCATCCCGCCCCAGTGATCCCTGCCAAGCAGCCCAGGTGGTTCAGCCCCTCCCTGAGTTCTGACACTGCAGGAAGCAGCCAAGGCGTGCACAGCACAAAGCCCTGGGGTTAGCGCAGTGGGATGGATGGGATGCTCTGTGTCATGAGTGCCTCCCCATGAAATGGAGTGAGCGCCCAGGGCAGGCACAGCATGGGGTAGAGGGCACAGCATAGGACTTACCTCATACACCTGGAAAAAAAGGGATGAGGTCAGCATAGGGGGAAGAGAAACAGAACAAAGCGAGACTTAATCATGCATCCAGCTTGGGGCCACCCGGCCAAGTGCCTGCAGAGCCCAGGCCAATGCCCACAGGGCTGACAGGTGGGAGAGACACGAGGAGCAGCTGTGCAGGATAAGGGCTGGAAAACTCCTGGAGGAGCTGGGGAAGTCCTGGCCCCAGGCAGCACATGACGAGCCCGTGGTGGCTACGTGCTACTCGCCAGTGCTGTCCCCAGGGGACAGAGGGGACCAACACCACCAGGCCACGATGGACTGAGGGCAGTTGGCTCATAAGGCTGAGCCCAGGCGGACCCCACGCACCCCCCCCTGCCTGCCACCACTGCCCAACCCACCCAGCTCTTCTTCTTCTTCTTCTTGGCATCAGCATCCTTGCTGCTGCTGATGCTGGAGTGGCTGGTGATGCTGTTGAGGCTGGAGATGCTGTCAGAGGAGTTCTGCCGCTTGATGCGCAGCTCTGGGGCCACCGAGGGAAGGCAGAGAGTGGGAGAGACCAAGAAGGGAGCAATCAAACTGCATCTACCCAGAGCCAGAGCCATCACATACTCCAAGCCCACCCTGCAATCCGTCCCTTCTCCCCTTGGCCCACCCAAACCACACAGGACGGGGACATGAGGTGCTGACACCATTTGGGACGGTGACCCCAGGTCCCAGGGACATGCACAGAGCAGACACTGCTCCCCTCAGGTTCCAGGCCGCCTCCCTGCCAGCACCCCACACCCACAGTGGGACCTGGAGGTGAGAAACTCTTAAGCACTCATGGGAATAAAGCCAAGATGAGTAGCTAGGAACATACTGGTGGCAACAGGCCCAGCGAGGAGAGGTCTGGGGGAAGACAACGATCCCCTACCACCAGCACCAAGACCTGTGATGACAGCCCTGGCCGTGACACACAGGCTTTGGGAACCCCAGGTAGAGAAGAGCCCGAGGGACCCCGAACAGCTCGCTCAAGCCAGATGCCAGCTCCAGGCAGGAGGAGCCCAGCGAGGGGCTCCTAACCCCACAGCGGGGGCTCCTGAGGTCGCAGCCCCCTGGTGGCCAGCGGACCACCATGCCTTACCTTTGGGCGCAACGTCGGTGCCATTCAGGGCTCCCTGGATCACAGCTTGGGCCTCCGAGTTCTTCTTCTTCAGGAAATCGATGGTCTCCCGCAGGTCCAGCAGCTCCGTGTCCTGCAGGAGCAGAGCCAGGAGTCGTGGAGCGCATCTCAATGATGCAGGAGAACTCCCAGGGCACCCCCAGCTTCGGCCCCCTGAGCACCCACCCACCTTCTCCTCGGCGGTCTCGGCCAGGTGCCGCAGGCGGGACGTCATGCTCACCAGGCTCTGCTCAAAAGCTGCCACCAGGTTGGCCTGGGAGAGATGCAGAGAAGGGTGAGCACCTGCAACCCCAGAGCTGCTCAGTGCAGGTGGCAAGGGGCAGGAGAGGGGACTCCTCCTGGGGCAAGGAAGAGGAGCCCAGAGTAGAGCCCAGGGCAGGTCAGCTGCTAAGGGGAACCAGAGCACAGGTGAGCATCAGCCCCACACATCCTGCAGGAACTCACGTTAGCAGACAGCTGGGATGTCAGCGTGGCCACCTTCTCCTGCGAGGACTCCAACTCACGACGCAGCTTGCGGATTTGCTGCAAGGAGAGAGCAGAGGAGTGAGAGGGGCCGGGTGCTCACACTGGCTGTGGGTGGGGGCCGGGGAGCAGCGCTGGGCACGAGCTCACCTCAGACTGCATCTTCTCCTCAGCCTGGCAGCGTGAGAGCAGAGAGAGACAGACAGAGGCAGGCAGTCAGGAGGGCAGCGAGGCGCAGACAGGCTCAGCACGGGACAGAGGACATGCACGGAGCCCCCCCACATAGCTCAGCATCGTTTTTCCCCACCCGGGCCCCCCCAGCCCATAGCCATGCAATGAGGAGGCGCAGCCCGGCGGCAGCTCTTACGGAGGAGTAGGTGGAGGACGCGCTGGAGGCCAGGGACAGCACCGATCCATGAACTGCAACACAGCAAAACCCAGTGTGTCAAGAGACTGAGCGCTCCCTGGGGTTAAAGGCATAGGATAATGCCACAGGGGCTCTGAGAGGAGCCTGGAGTGAGGATAGAGCTGCAGGACACTGCCTGCTCCTCGGCGCTTGGCCAGCATCCTCCTGCCTGGGCACATGGCAGGGAGCACCCTCCACCTGCTCTGACTGAGCCTGAAGCTCTGCCACCCACGCTGGATGCTCGGGTTCCCCATCCCTGGTGCCAACCCAAGGCCACGGGGCACCGCCAGCCACCCAGCAGGGCTCCAACCTGCCAGCAGCACCTGCACGGGTTGGGATGCACTGTGCTGATGCTGAAGCCTGGATGCAGCAACCCCTCCAGCAGAGCCCAGAAAAAGTGGTGAGGGTCTGGGGAGCCCCACAGCCCCTCCATCCCAAGCACACTCTCACCGTCATCCACAGGGTCCCGGAAGGAGCCCGAGCGGATCATGCCCTTGGGTTTGTCTGCCAGGGAGAGGGTGCTGCCCATCTGGGAGGTGCTGTACAGCTCAAAGGTGGAGTCGTGGGTGGGGATGCTGTTGGAGCGGGTGATCCGCGGGGTGGTGGTGGCAGTGGGGCTCACTGCAAGGAGGAGGGGAGAGGAGGGGTCAGAGCCGGGCATGGGGATCGGGATGGGGAAGCGGGGCTGGGAGCGGACCTGGGGAGCCGGGATGGGGAAAGGAAGCAGGGATGGCAGTCCCAAAGCAGGAGGACGGGAGGAAAGCTAAAAAGCAGGTTTACGCAGGGAAGACTGGAAAGCTGCACCCAAGGCAATGCCTCCTGGTGAACACGGAGCTGAGAAATCCATCAAGCTGGGGCACAGCTAGTGCCGCTGTTCAGGAGGCCGTCACCTCCAGGTGCAGGAGAGATGCACCCCATCACCTGCCGCCAGCCCCAATCCCTCTGCCTGAGTCCCCCAGACCCTCCAGGAACACATATAGGTCCCAGCAAGAACACAGCAGGGCTCCACTTTGCACCCCCAGAGGAGTGTGGAGCTGTGGGCAGGGCACTGAGGATGAGTTGGATGCCCCAAAGCAAAGCCGTTGGCCCCCAGCCACAACTCAGCACATTGGTGGGGCCAAAGGCATGGGATGCAGAGAGCTGGGGGTGCCAAAACCACAACACCACATCAACCCAAGGCTCTGGAGCAGGGAGATGTCCCAGCAAGGAACCAGGGCACTGGGGCACAGAGGGACCCAGGCTGGCACGAGGAGGAGGTGGGCACTGACCGATGCTGGTGAGCGGACCCTTCCCAACCAGCGCCATGGGGAGGGCGGGGGGTGAGGGCAGCTCCGGCTGATCGTCTGCTTCGGGCAGCCCTCCGATGGTGTGCGAGTGGCGGCGCTCCTTGGCCTCCTCCTGGGAGTGCAGCTGGTACCTGGAGCAGAGCACGGAGTGAGATGGTGTGGACGCCTCCCCACCTCCTGCCCGCCTGCCCTGCAGCACGGCCAGCCCCACATTGCTGGGAGCTCTGCACACCCACCCACCCTCCCTGGTGCCATCCAAAAGCCATGTGGACCCTTTTACCTCAGCCCCTTCTTGGGCAGCGTGTTCCTGTCACGGTTGGTGCTGGAAGGGAAGGGAAGATCAGTCACCTCCCTGCACGGACAGGGGAATGTGACGAGGCAGCTAGGGGCTGAGTGACAGGAGGGGGATGCACACTTCCCCCCAGAATGAACCTCTGAAGCAAGCAAACGCCAGAGGAGGAGGATGATGGACAGGGTTACGGGGTTGAGTCTTGCTGCCCACCCTCTGCCCATACCTGTCCAGGTGTGCAAGCCGGGGGCTGCCACTCCAGCCCAGCTCACCCGCCTCCTCCTCCTCCTCTGTGCTGGCAGGGGGGACAGCAGCAGGGCTGGGGGTGGCGGTGCTGCCCCCCGAAAAGGCACTGGGCAGGCTCATGGGCATCTGCAGGGACTCCATGCTGCGATGCAGGCCGGAGAGCTTGGGGTACATCCTGCCCTCCTTGGGGACACTGAAACCGCCCATGAGCTCCAGGCCCTGGGAGAAGCTGGCCGAGTTGATGTTGAGGATGGGGGCAGGACTGGGGCTAAAGCAGGGTGTCAGGTGCCCGCCAGCTGGGTGCAGGTCCTGGAGCTTAGCAGTGTGTGGGGGATGCAGGTCGCTGGAGGAGGGCAAGTCCAGGCTGTTGGAGTTGACCTTGTCCAAGTTGGCCAACGAGGGAGGCTTCACATAGGTTTTGGCAGCCGCTCTGGGGAAAAAATGGATGAGACAAAGTGAGAGCAGGCACTGGGCACAACATCCCAAAGGCCCCTGTTCAAGAAAAGCACAGATATGGCACAGAGACATGGGTTGGTGGGCATGGGTTGGGCTCGGTGATCCTAGAGGTCTTCTCCAACCTAATGACTCTGGGTGGGCACGGTGGTGATGCGTTGATGTTTGACCTGATGACCCCAGAGGTCTTTTCCAACTTTAACGATTCTTGAAGATGGTGGGAGGGTCGTACCTGAGGGGGGTGGGGGGCAGCTCAGCCACCTTGGCCGCCGGCGGGAGGTTGGCCTGGGCTTTGGGGGTGCTCTCGGGAGAGCCGATGCTCTTCAGCGTCACGCACTCAGAGTCCAGCGCTACGGCCTTGGCCTTGGCCTTCTCCTTCTCCCGGTCCGTCTGGTTCACAGGAGCTGGCGTGCCACGGCCAGCACCGACCTTGGACGGCTCCTTGAGCCGCGACACCGTGATGTTAGCCTGCTTGGTGCTGAGCAGGCTGGGATCGATGCTGCTGCTGACGGGCCGGTTAGCGCCGCGGCCACCGGTCACACTCATGGAGCTGGACTTGGCCGGCCGGGGCAGACTGCGGTACTGGATGTTGGTGCGAGCCCCCGGGGCCAGGAAGCCGGGCTCGGCCGTGTTGGAGACATCCAGGCTTGTTTTCCGCCCACTGACCGGCTTCACGGGGATACCGGAGCTCTTCTGGATCTTGCCGAGCGTTGCTGAGCCCCCGGCTTGCATGACAGTGGCAGTGCCGGTGGCCGGGGCCGGTTTCTTGTAGCCAAAGGAGCTGGAGGCCGAGGGGCGCGTGAGACCCGAGGGCGGCTTCTTGGCATCGCCAACGCGATCGCGGCCGGCGTCAGAGGAGGAGCGCTGCAGCCCCGTGTTCTTCACCGACAGTTTGCTCTTGTCGGTGGCTTTGGTCTCGGGTTTGCCTGGTGGGGAAGGAAGGATGAGTGAGCGGGGAGGTCTGCAGGACAGTCAGGGGCAAAACAATTCAGAACTGAGGGCAGCAATGGAGATGGGAAAGCAGAGATGACAGAGAGGAAGAAACAGTTGGGTTGGAAGGGACCTTAAAGATCGCCTAGCCCCAACCCCTGCCGTGGGCTGGGTGCTCCCCCCCCCAGCTCAGGCTGCCCAGGACCCGTCCGTGGCCCCAGGCACCTCCAGGGATGGGGCACCCACAGCTCTGGGCAGCAGTGCCAGGGCCTCACCATGCTCTGAGTAAAGGATTTCCCCCCACATCTAATTACAACCTCCCCTCTTCCCATCTAACCCCACCACCTCCCCACCAGAGGAGCCGTGCCCTGCCCCATCCCGGCCTCACCTGCCACTTTGAGGGTGCTCTGGGCCGTGTGGGTGATGGGAGAGGTCACTGCCACCGGTGGGGTTTTGCCCTTCTTGAGGGAGCCGGGGGTGCCCAGGCTGACCGGCTTCTTCAGCTCTCCACCCTTGGAGCCCTCCTCGCAGCTCTCAGCGGGCTCCCGCCGCCACTTGGAGGAGCCGTGCTCCATCTTGAGGCTGCTGCTGTCGTAATCCAGCTTCTTTGGCGCCTTGTCGTCCGCCTCGCCGTACCAGCTCAGCCCGCTCTCTGCCAGCGAGCGCTTCTCCGAGTCGGTGCGCAGCTGCGGGCAGAACGGAGCCATGGGTGCACCAGGGGATGGGGGGCACCCACGGGTGCTCAAAGCCCCACCGCATCACTGCGCCACGGCTCTGCCGTGCCTCGGTTTCCCCACGCAGTGCCACACTGCCCAGAGGGGATGGCAGCACCTACCGCTATGGCCGAGTTCCTGCGCGAGGCCGTGGGGGTGGAGGGCAGGGAGTTGAGCGAGGAGCTGGCATTGAACTCCTCCGAGCTGAGGTTGTCAGAGGCATCGCTGAGGCCGCTGCTGATGGAGCTGCTCTCATCCCAGCTGCAATGGCACAGCCAGCGTCAGCCCCCCCGGCCCGGCTGTCCCCTGCCACCCACCGGCCCCGCTCCACCCCGGGGCTCCAACCTCAGCCCCGTCAGCCTGGCAGGGAGCCGACCCCTGGCAGCCGCAGCTGGCTGCAGCCCAGCCTGGCGCAGCCTTCAAACCCCGCGATTTCACTGCTAAGGCCCCGGAGAGATGTTTTATGGACACGGCAGCACGGGGGGCCACACCTGAACCGGGGCTGGCACCGAGCCCCCTGCAAGCGGTCCCACCCAGAGGGCCGGGAGGATTCCCGGAAAGGGCAGGGACCAAACACGGAGCACACCATCCAAGCACCCCGCAGCCTCCACCCTTCCTCGGCCGCCCAGCACCCGCAGGGACGCAGCACCTCCACGCGCCCCAACAGCTGCTCCGTGCCGAGGGCGCAGCGGAGCGTGCACAAGCCCATCTCCAGGGCTGTCACTCAGCACGGGCGTCTTCCAGCAGGGTGAGCACAGCCCCTTTCAGGTCAGCGGCTCAGTAGGTCAGCGAGGCCCCCGCAGACCCGAATTGGGCTGGGAGGGAGAAGCAGTGGTGGAGAAGAGGGGAGCAGAGCCGTGGGGTCCCCAGCAGAAGTGCCTGCACCGCCACACCGGCACCACGGAGCCGCAGGAGCCCAGTGAGCAGCCGGGGAACTGAGTAGCATCACACAAGTGACACTACAGCCCTGGGGCCAGGGCAGGCAGGGATGGCAGCCACCAAGCATCTCTGCCATCTGGGGTTCAGGGACACCCAAACACAGGGATGGAGCCACACAGCAAACCAGGTTAGCCCAGTGTCCTGCAGCACAGCACCAGGTGCTGGGCTGGGGTCTGCAAACCCCTTCCCATGGCTGGGGAGCTTTGCCAGAAACGAAGGGTGCTGGGGTCACTGAGGTGGAAATCCCAGGGGAGCCAGAACATGACTGGGAAACGCACGCGGCTTCCTGCAGGGCTGCACGGTGGGCGCTCATCCCATGGCAGGGGGTCGGGATGAGCAGCCTCACCCCACACAGTCCCCAGCAGCACAGCTGTTGTCATGCACCAGACGTTCATGGATGAGCAAGCAGAGTCCGGCCCCGGGGCAGAGGCCCCACCACGTCTTGTGAGATCCCACAGCCGCTGCAGACCCGGCAGGGCACCGCGAGATTGAAGTCCTGCCCCTGCTGGCCTTCCCAAACACGGGGACAGGAACGGACACAGCCCCCTGCATCCCTGCAGCAGAGCACCGCTGCCCAGGAAGGGATTTAATTACGACCACGTGCCCAGGAAGTGCCACGGGGCTGCCCGGCTCGGCAGATCCCCCAGCACCAACCCCTGCTCTGGGGATTTCTCACCGGGACAGAAATCCCCAAAACACAAAGCAAAGCTCTTCCACCACCCCACATCAGCATCTCTCGGCACCATCCCCGCAGCAGGCAGCACTGCAGCACTGCACGGAGCTGGGGCAGAGCCTTGGGGAGCTGCACCCCTGGATGCGACTGAGCCCAAGGCGGGTCTCCGCAGCTCCCCCCAGCCCAGCGGGGCTGACCCCAAAAGGTCTCCCGACCTCACACGGGAGGCTCAGGGTGTTGGCACACACAGAACTCCCGTTAAATGGGAACAGGGTTGGGGGAACCCAACACCCACAGCCCCCCAAGTTCCAGGGCATCCAGCTCTCCAAGCAATTCCCAGCTCTGCCAAGCCCTGGCACAGCTGCAGGGTGCAGGAAACGTCCCCAGAGCACTCAGGCCATGCGGTGCCTCCAGCCGGTATGCAAAGGGGTTCCCAAAACCGAGCACTGTGCCAGGGCAGTCACCCTGCAAGGAAAGCATCACTTCGGGCAGCGACGGCTCCCGGCTGAATGCACGCAACCAACCCGCGATGGGCACAACCAGCGGTCCTGCAGCCAAGGTCACCCTGCAGCCCCCCCGCGAGCAGCAGCCACAGCACCGCACCGCAGCGAGCGCTGCAAACCCGGTGAGGGATCCGGGCGCGCACCCACGGCACCTCCGGGGGGACGCTGTGCCACGGGGGTGGGGGTGGCAGCCCCCGGGCGATGGGCAGCACCGGGGCACCCCGACGTGCCGCGGTCCCGGGGCTGCGCTGCGGGGCTGTGCGGGCAGCGGGGTCAGAGCTCAGCCCGGCTTTGTGCCGCACACCCGCAGCCCCTCCATCTTAGCAGCGATCCGCGCGCCGGCACCGCGCCGAGCCCACCCCGCAACCACCCCGCAACCCGGCACCGGGAGCTGCGGGGATCGCGGGCGGGGCCGCACCGCCCTCCCCCGGTGCAACCGAGACAAAGCCCTCCCGCGGCGCGGCCCCGGGGCTCCGGGCCCGGCAGACAAAGCCCCGCGCCCCGGAGCCGCTGCACCGCCGGGCCGGGAGCCGCCC
>JACDJE010000363.1:643540-672673 GCA_016647715.1 Pavo muticus
TCTCATTCACTTAATGGGGCAGAAAAACCAATTAGCTTCACAAATCACTACTGGGGGGGGGGGGGAATGGGATGACTGGGCACTTCCCTGGCAGCATCCTCCATCGAAGCCATGCTCAGAAACCTCACCTCCATTGCCTGCACTCACCCAAAGCGGGGAGGATCAGCATCACACCCCGACAGCCAGCTGCAGCCCCGCTGCAGGGCATGCAGCAAGGAGCATCAGGCCATCTCTGCTCCCCCAAAGCACTGCAAACCCCAGAGGAAGCGCATCCCTGTGCAGGGACCTCGGGCTGATGGGGGAATGGGGGCACTCAGAGCGGTGCTCGGGGCACTGCATGTGGAGGTCAGCGAGTCCCAGCGCAGCGCCGGGGTGGGGGGTGTGACTCAGCCTGCTTGCGAAATCCCTATTTTTCCCCATGTCTGGACAAGCCCTCGGACACCTCTGCCTGCAGCAGCCAGGCTCCTTCACACGTGGCAAAGCGGCACGTGGCAAGCAGCAAAGCCATGGGGCAGAGCCATCCTGCGAGCTCCTGGGCTACAAGAAAACCCCAACCCTGGTCCCCATGCCCCCCAGGCAACAAGAAAGCGGGCACAAGCCTGAGAGCCCCTCCTCGCCCTCCAGCTCCTCCAGGCTTGAGCTGGGGCAGCAAGTGCCTGAGTAGTGCCCGGTCCCGCTCCTTCAATCCCACTCCTTGGTGACAGCCTGCTGCAGAACAGGGACAGGGCTGGAGGATCACAGACTCCCTGCACCACCGCAGGGACAGCCACTAGCCCTGGATCATCCCCTGGCAGCCCCTGAGCCCATTTGCAAAACACACCCGACGCAGAATCCTGGCCTTGGGGATCCCCGTGTGCTGGGAATCTGCAACGGGCTCCTGGAGCAAACCCCACATCAGGAGCAAATCCGACAGCGCAGCACAGAGGAGCGCACTTCAATGGTGGTGGTGCCCAGTGGGGTTCTGGGGCCCTTTTCTGGGACCACCCCCGGCTTGCCCTCATCCCGGATGGATGCAGGAGCCCTGCTGAGCCCGGCACGCAGCGCGGCGCAGCAAATATTTATCCGGCACCGCTTCCCCGCTGCTCCCCAACAGCCCCAAACACACGCAGGGCCACGTGCGGGGCCACGGCCGCACCCCGCGGGACGGCCCTACTGAGTGCTGAGCTCACGGCTCGCCGGGATGGTGCTGAGGGGTCAGGCTGGGGGTCAGCGCCGAGCGCGGGCGGTGAAGGGAAGGGAGAAGCGCGCCCGCGCCAATCCCACTTGGAGAAGGGGAGGAGGGCGGCCGCTCCCCTGCTGCTTGCGGGGATCAGAGCCAAACATCTGCTCCCAGCTCTGAGCTCGAGGAGCTGTGAGGAAGCCGGAGCCCAGCCAGCACCGGAGTGCAGCAGGGCCAGAGCGGGCACATCTGCATCCCCAAGCCATGCGTCACCCCCCATCCCAGCACCAACAGTTGGTGCTGCAGCTCCATTCTGTGCCCACAAGCAGAGCCATGGACATGCGGATGCTCACACCACGATGGGATGCAACAACACCTCCACCCCTCCCCGCTGATAAATGAGGGTGAAAGGACCCCCCGAAATCATATTGGTCCTGGGGTCAACCTTGGCAGTGGGTGCAGTGCACAGAAGGGTCCGGCACCGCGGTGCAGCGCGGCCCAGAGGGGACACCCGGAGCATCCCAGGGCTCTGCGTTTTGCTGTGCCAGCATTGTGGGGAAGCAGCAGGGAACGGGCGGGATGACGAAGGATCTGGCACACGGAGGGCGGCGGAAAGCACGACGTCATGCAGGGCTCTCCAGCCCCGGGAGACGTGGCGGGGCGGCTCGGAGCCGGGCAGAGCTGGCTGCCCCGGCACGCCGCAGCCCTCGCTGTGCCAGCAGTGCCAGAGCTGCTCAGATCAGCTCAGCGAATGCACAGCAGAAACGCAGCCACGGAGCTGCAGCATGGGCAGCTGGAACCAGGCAAAACCCGACTTGAAAAGCCCCGCCTGAGTGATCTCTGCCTCCTCTGCTTCCGCCTGATTCACGCACAGGTCTGCACACGAACACACCCAGCATGGCTGCATCCCAGCCCAAAAATCACACCGCTGTGCCCCAGGGGTGGCAGCAGCACCCGGCCAAGCCCTGCGGTGAGATGGGGGCCAAGGGTCTCCAGAGCCCAGGAAATGTCTTCAGCCCAGCCAGGGGCTCCCCACAGCCACCCCCCCATGGGGACCCCACCTCCAGCCCACAGCCCCCATACCTCTTCCTGCTCACCCGAGCTTTCTCAGCCAGGTCCCATCCTGCAGCCCCGCATGTCTCCACAGGGCTGTGTCACCACATCCCCCTCCACGGGGCTGTGTCACAGTGCTGGGGGTGGCTCTGACCCACTGCCCTACAAGCCCGGGTGTGCGCCGGCGCATTGCACAGAGGCAGTGCCCCAGCAGCAGGGACCCGGGGGCTGGCGGCCCCATCTGCAGATCAGCTCCTGCCCGGTGCATTAGCAGCACGGGGAGATGCGGCCTGGGGCGGTGTTTGCTTTCTAGGTCAGAGACAGCGGAGGAGGATGGATGTGGGGCTGTGGGGCTGCTCTGTGCTCAGGGAGTGCTCCCTGTCGGCAAAGCGGCCCCATACCCTGCCAGCACGAGGGAGAAATCACGGAGACGTGGGCTGGAGAAGTCCTTCGAGATCCTCAGGTCCAGCCATCACCCTGACCCACCGAGTCCCACCACCAAAGCACATCCCTTGGTGCCATGTCCACCCATCACCAAAATACCCCCCCAGGGATGGGGACTCTGCCCCGTTCCAATGCTTGGACACTCTCCCCATAGAGAACTCCTCCCTGATTCCCAATCTCAGCCTCCCCTGGTGCAACTTGAGAGCTGAGCGCAGTACCCAAGGCATGGCGGGCTCCCCATGCAGCTTTCCCCTCCCCTCCAGGCTCACTCCACAATGCTGGTGACACATCACCAAAGGGGTACCCAGAAGGGACCACACTGAGCACCAGCACAGCACAGCTCCAGAAGGATCCCGGTGCCCCAGGGTGGTGTGAAGGCACAGGCTGTGCTCGCTCCCACTAGGAGCTGACGTGACTCTGGACACCCACCCAGGGCTGGAGCCAAATACCTCCTCCTGCTCTGGGACAACTCAAATGCTGGTGTTATTTATTTTCTCGTGCACTGAAACAGGAAACCTGCAATATGCTGAAGCCCTGGAGGCCCACCAGAGCCAGGGGCACCTCACCAGCTCAACGGGAGCAGGACGCGCCTGGGAAGAAAACATGAAGGCCGGATGTGCTGGGCTGGAAATGCCCTGGGGTGGAGGGATGGAGGCCTGGGGGCACCCACAGCGAGGGGGCAACACAGTGCCACCCAGTGACACCAAAACCTTGGAGCCCTGCTCTTGCTGCAGTGCTGGGACCCCATCCCAGCGGTCCCACCATGTGCCACCAGTGCTCAAATCCACTGGTGGAAACTGGGAAGCCACAGAAGCAAGTCCAACCATCAGCCCAGCCCCACCGCCCCCTAACCATCCCCGCTAACCACGCTGCTCCTTATCAGCCCTCTGCTCCACAGACAGCCCCTGGTCAGGGCACTCACCCCGTGGTGATGTCATCGTCCTCCGTCAGGGTCTTCCCCATCAAATCACTGTCGCTCATATATCCCGACTTCAGCTCCACGTCGTCGCTGTCCAACGCCTCCACCAGCTCCAGCCGTGAGATGTGGCTCAGCTTGCTGGGGCTGCGCATGGGCATGGTGTGCGAGTAATGCGCCCGCTCGCCGTGCATGTACCAGCCGGGGGTGCCCTCGGAGCGGCAGCTGCCCCCTACTGACGGCGCGTCCCCCGCCTGCAGCCGCGGGCTGGACTGCCCGTAGCGCCAGGAGAGCGGCGAGGAGCGGTTCGACAGGCTGGAGACGCTGCGCGGGTTGGCTTCGTCGCTGTCGTAGCACGTCATCTCCAGGGAGCTGCGGGGATGGGTCAGGGTTAGGGCTACCAGTAGGGTCAGGGTCACCTGGGGGGTTACCGGCCCCCAGCAGCCAGCACAGCCCACACACTGCGTATTCCAGGTCCCACAAGGACAGCCATGCCGTCTGCGTGGATGTGTTTGGTGGCTCACATTCCCTCCGGGGGCTGCGGGGCAGGGTGTGAGGCGATGGTGCCTGCTCCCCCTTGTGCCCTGAGCTGCAGGAGGATCGAGGACCCTGCTTCCCCAGGCACCAGCAGACCCCGCTTTGCCCACTGCTGGGGATTCCCTGTACAGACGGTCCGGAGGGACACGAGCAACCCACAGGCCGTGCTATGCACACCCCTGCCCACTGCCCCACACATCCCAGCAGGGGCCGAGGCTGCAAAAGCAAAAGGGGCAGCTGCTCGGCATGGCACGGAGCTCCCCATCCCCGCAGGGCCCCCCGGGGTCGTGCTGAGCCCTGCTAACAGGGATCCACCAGGGAAAGCCCCGCCGTGCTGCTGAGTGTGTGCCCCTCTGGGCCAGCCCAGGGGCACGCTGCCCCCCCACCCCTCAGGGTGTATTTCGGGCACGGCAGGGAGCGATGCTGAGACTAAATTTAGACACCACAAATGATTACTTCTTGGAGCAGCTCCTGTGGAGCCCGCAGCCCTCGGCTCAGCTCTGCGCTGCCATCAGGAGCCGCCCCACAGCTGCAGCCACGTGGGCCCAGCGCTCCTGCAGAGCAGCAGAAGCCAAACCCGACTGCAGCGTGGAACTGAAAAGAGGGAACTATATAAAAACAGGGAAGTTTGTTAAAGCAGAACTGCAAGGGGCAGCTAAGAGGGGCCGGTTTGGTAGGCAGCACAAAGGCTATTTAAAGCTGTGCTGCTGGCAGCTCGGGGAAGAGGCTGAGCGGAAAACCCCGAGGGCTGTGAAACCTCCCAGCAACAACGCTGCGCCCCAGCACAGGCACAGGGCAGTGCCAGGGATCCACTGGGTGGAAGAACCCAGCATGGAGGCCCACCACCCACTGATGGGGTTTCTCCGTGGCGGGGATCTGTCTGAGCCCTCAGCCACAGGGAGCACTCCTAAATCATCAAGGAAAGGAGGGACAAAACCCACCAGCAACGCTAGTTTAATCGCCCATGATATCCTTGTGCTGCTTCCCTAAGGGCGGCCGACAGGATCTGCTGAGGGGCCGCCGAGCCGAGCGCTGCGCCAAGGCGGCCGGTGGAATCTGACACAGACGAACGCAAAGGGAATGCAAAGGAAATGCAAAGCAGCCCTGCCGGGGCGTGGGCAGACCAGCAGCTCTCGCACCAAGCAGAGCCTGCAGAGCTGCAGTGGGCAATGCCAGGAAATGGCCGGCTCAGGGAACGCAGCCGTGTAAATCCCGGGGCTCCGCTGCCTTCAGCTCGGAGATGTGCAGAGCGCAGCGGGGATCCCGCGGATCTGGGTGAGCTTCTGCGTGAAGAAGTGCCGAGCAGCGAGAAATTCTTCACCGGGGGAGCACGGGGCTGCCCTGTGAGCGCCAGCGGTGGGTGAAGGGGACGGCGAGCTGCTGCTGCTCGTCCCTTCCGACACAAAACTGAAGCGCGCAGCGAGACCACGAGGTGGCAACAGACAACCAGAGGATGCTCGCAGCTGCTCGCCCAGCGCAGCCTGCTGCAAAGCCCGGCTTCCAGGTGTGGCTGCAGAACGCGGGGCTGGGGGTGACAGCGGGCACAGCCTCTCCCAGCCGGAGCCCCCAGGAAGGATGGGGAGGGGGGCGGGGTGCCGAGTCCTCACCTGTGAGACACCTGGGAGCCCCGCAGGCTGGACATGGTCTCCTCCAGGTTCTGCCGAAGGTCCAGAACATTCTGCACCGTCCTCTTCCTCTGGGACTCGGGGTCTGTGGGAGGACAAGGAGGAGGCTGTGATGGGACAAAGTGCCTCTGACCATGTCCTGCCCTCTCCCCGAGTCCCCCTCTGCCACCTGAGAGGGGATGGGGCAGGGCTGGAAGGGCTCCCACGCTGCACACAAACACTAATACTGGGAGCAGGGCAGAGGGACCAGGAGCAGGGAACCCCGGGCAGCAGGGGCACAGCCCCACTGGGACGGGGACATCTGCCCCAGAAATGCTGTGCTGGGAGCACACCCCCATGTACATACGTGCACACACCTGTTAGCACACCTGTGTGCACACATGATTTCACATGCACACACACACAGATGCACACACACAGCTATGGGGTCACCACCTCCTTTCTATAGCAGCTGGCACAGCGCTGCCAGGCCTGGGGCAGCTTCCCCCTCCGTGTGCCCCCGACACACTGATGCACGCCCCAGTGGGTAACAGCTGGGCTGTGACCCCCGATTCCGAGCCTTCGGCTGTGACCGCAGCTCTCCAGTGAACCACAGCCACATCTCCAAGGGCAGCGGGTGGGGGTTGGCTCCTCCTAACGCACCACGGCACACAGCCCTCGGGAGAGCCGTGGGGAGCGGGGGGGCTGCACGGCCAGCACACAAGCAGGGCCCATGCCCCCTCATCCCCAAAACCCATGATCTGCATCCCTGGGACCGCAGGCAGCGCCACGGGCTCAGCAGCGCTGCCCCATCCCTGACAGTGTGCCCACCCCCAGCCATGCAGCCCCGCTTTCCGTGTGACCCTACGAGGTGGTGATGAGCGCAGGCAGCCGCGATGAGACAGGTTAAATGAAGCAGGTGAGAGCCCATAGCGCAGTGGGGTGAGCGGGGCCAGCAAGCACCAGCAGAGCCCCCAGCCAGGGTGGAATGTGGGGCACCAAGCGTGGCACACAGGGATGGGGATGTGCAGGCAGTGAGGAGGGGACTGGGGGCTGCAGCCACAGCACAGAGGAGGCACGGTGGGGCAGAACCAGCAGCCAGCCTGCTCTGCACCTGGGGAGAGGGAGCCAGCATCCTCCTAGGGGGACACGTTGGCACACTGGCTCACCCGAACACAGCCAGGTCCCCTCCACACACTGAGCTCGGGGCAGCGCTGTGTCCCCCGGGCAGGGCCGGTGGCACCGGCAGCACCGCAGCCCAACTGCCAGGAGTTGGAAGGGGCCGGCCGAGCCCTGCCGAAACCGGAGCCGCCGGGAAGGGCTGCAGTGTGGGAACGGCGGCAGCGCGCCGGATTCCTCTCCTCATCGATTTAGCAAGCTGCTGCAGCCAGATGTTTGCAGCTGCCGGCACGCAGAGCAGCGGGGACGGCTCAGCCACGGGGTCAGTCGGGCGCTCAGCCCGCGCTGGGCTCACTGCCCGCCAGGGACGTGTCCCGCAGAGCTCCCTGCTCGGCGCGTCTCCTCCATCCCAGCTCAGAAGCGCAGCCCCAACCCCGGCCCTGCGCCCCGCCGCGCTGCCCCCAGCGCCCTCATCCTGCCTGCCTGCCCCCGCCCCAGCAGCTCTCCCCACCCCTCTGCAGCTCGGTCCTTGCGAACAAATTGTGGTGGGGAAACTGAGGCAGAACGCCTGGCTCACCCCAACCGCCATCTGCACACGCAGGCTTCCTTCACCCGGCGATGCCAGCTGCTCCGCCACCGCGATGGGGCGCAGCCACGTCCTACAGCCGGGCACTGCAGACGCGGCCAACATCCAGGAACGAGGAAACCATCGGCTCGTGACAGCGCGTTTCCGCACGCGGCCATCGCCCCCCGCTGGGCCGGCAGCTCCGCGCCCCACGTGCGCCCCATGTGC
This sequence comes from Pavo muticus, assembly GCA_016647715.1. NCBI lineage: Eukaryota > Metazoa > Chordata > Aves > Galliformes > Phasianidae > Pavo > Pavo muticus. The sequence continues at coordinate 651,166 of JACDJE010000363.1, forward strand.
TTTGGCTGGGAGGGCGCTGGGAGGATGTGCACATGTGGGCCACGTGGCAGCCAACCCCACACCCGGGCGCAGGGAGGAAGAGCCGCGTGCGCAGTCGGGGCTGCGCTTCAGGGTGCGCTGCTCCGCCGCAGGGAGCTGCCCGGCCCTGCAGATGGCTGCTGCCCCTTCAAAGTGCTTCACAGCCTCTTCCTCCTGCTGCCTCCAACCCAGAACCCGCTGCAGCTGGGGGCAGAGCGGACCCCAGGACCCTGCAGGTTCCAGCCTGCAGTGCACGACTGGGGGACCCCGGCTTGGCGTGCCGACAGCAGCGTTTCCACGTGGAGTAACGTGGCTTTATCCTCCATTCTTACATCCACTTCTGATTCATGCTGCTGGGCAGAAGGCTGTCACAACTCATCATCTTTCTCCCTGTGGTTTTAATGAGTCCTTCCTTCCCCGAGACCCCGGTGGTCCCATGGGGATGAGGATGGATGCAGCTCAGTGTGCCCTGGTCTCACCCCCAATGTGGGGTCAAACAGAGGGGTGGCAGTGGGCAAAGCTGGCAGAGATAGCATGCGCAAGGCCCAGTCTGAGCCACCCCATAAACCATGGCCATCCCCACAACCACAGCCAGCCCCTTTACCATAACCAGTCCCATAACCACGTCTGCCCCCATAACCACGGCCATCCCCATAACCACATCTGCTTTCATGACCAGGGCCGTCCCCACAGCCCCGCAGCACATGCCAGCTCCCTGCTGGCAGCAGGAGAGAGCAGCAAATTAGCAGCAGTGCAGCAGTGACAGCCGGGATGGGACTTCAGCCGAATCAGCACTTCTGGGGCGCTGCTGCCACTCAGCCCTGTGAATGGCTCCTCCTAATGAGGGCAGGGCTGGGAGACCTGGAGCCTGAACCCGGTCTGGCTGCAGCGAGCCAAGCTTTTAAAAGGGATTCAGACTTTCTCAGGCTAGAGCAGCCATAAATCTAGTTAATTGGGTCTCTCCCATACACTACTTTCCAAGCGAACACGCTGGAGAGATCCAGCCCGGGCCCCCAGCCCATTTGCGGGTTATTCTTTCAATGGATGCTTGGCCCCAAACCACCCCACCTGCGTATCCAATGCAGCTCTGTCTCCGTCAGGACGAGCTCAAGCTGCTCAGCCTGTCACACCTCCAGCTCAGAGCTGCCTGAAATCCCCCCCCGGTCAGACTGTGCCCCACGCAGCCAAGGCTGCTCCCAGAGCGGGGCCGGTCAGCGCCGCGCATCAGTTTCCCCATAGCTCTGCGTTCCCCCACGGTGCAACCTGCGTGTGCCCCATGCAACACAGCTGCGCTCAGCCCCGGCACCCTGAGCCTCCAACAGCCACCAGCAGCCCGAGGGGATCCACAGCAAAATTATCCAAACCAGAAACGGGGGACAAAAGCGAAGTGAAAGCCCTGGGGGCAGACGGTGCCGCTCCACACCCAGCACAAACCACGGGGCGGACATGGTGGAAATGCAGAATTCCAGATGGCTCTTTTGGGTGGGTTTTTTTGGGTCTTTTTTTTTTTCCCCGTCTCATTTCCAAGGCAACAAGACTCGCTGTCATCTGCTCGTTGCCATGGCGATTTCACCTGATTCTGCTTCAGCAGCAGAGGAAGAGAAAAGCCGGGAGAGCGCCGTGCTGCCGCGGAGCCCCGAGCTGCTGCGCCCCGAGCTGTGGGGAGAGCGTGGATCAATGGGGCTTTATCCGACCGAGGCAATGGGCCGATTCACGGGATCTAAGGAAGGAGCTGCGGGTTTCTTAGAGCACAAATCGGCCCTTTCTTAACCGCTCCGGTGCCCACCAGATGTGCCGCACATCTGGGGACGTCGCCATGGTCTGCCTGGAGGGGGGGTTTGGGCGCTGGGGGTCCGGCTCCCACCTGTGGCTGCACCCAGAGGACTGAGCTGGGCTTCGGATTGCCCCCCATCCCACGTCCCAGCACTGCCCTGCCCCGGTGTCCTCGTGGCACTGGGTGGAATGGTGGGGAAGCTTCCTCACAGTGAGCACAGGAGCAGAACGCCCCAATGCAGCCCCACACCCCATGCCGGGGGGCACAATGCCCGCCACCACTGGAGCTCCCCATGGCCACAGAGCGCAGCACTGGGTGCCATCAGCACCGACACTGCCTCAGTGGCCCCATTGCTGCCATGGGCGCTCCACACACACAGCACAGATATACCCACGTGCTGAGGGGCTCCTCCAGCCCCACACTCACTGCAGGGCAATGTGGTGGGCACCTGGCACAGCCCAGCACCATCATGCATGCACACCTGCTGGGAACCAACACCAGGGGATCAGCAACCCGAGCTCAGGCAGCCCCCCAAACCCATCCCCCCACACTGCTGGAGTGTGCCCTGCAGCCAGGGCTGCCCCAAATGGGGTTCATTGCCCAGGGCTGTCCCCTCCTCATCCCACGTCCCCATAGCAGGGGTAGCAGGGAAAGGCTCCTGGCTCACGCTGGCTCCCATTTGCAGCCAGCGGAGCTCCAAACGAGCACACAGTCATTAGCGGAGCCAGCCGCCCCGCTCCCAGCCAGAACACAGCCATGCTTGGGGAAGCTTTATATTCACAGAGACAAACAACTCACATTTGCTTTTTAACTGTTGGAATTGCACCCAGTGGGACGGGGGGAACAGGGAACCCTTTGTCCCCTTCTCCTTGTGACTGAGAGCTTTGTACAGAGCAATGCGTTGCAAACACAATTCTCCGCGGCCTCAGCTGGGCTCTGGTGGACACTTGGGCTGCCCGTCCATCACCCGACAGCCGAGGAGCCCTCACTCATCTCCAGCAGGAATGCAAAATGTCCTCCTCCGCTCTGCACCGAGCGCCTTCTTACAGAGAACGCAGAGCTCACCGATCTCAGCAGTCCTTCCCAGCCGATTCTATGAATCCAAGCTGCTGAAGGCTCAGAGCTGCCACCAGCCTGGAGAGGGGCAGCGCACCCGGGCACAGCGCTTCTGGTGACCCCAAATGAGTCTCCTTCACCCACAGAAGACCCCTTTGATGCTGAGCCCCCCCCAGAGCTCCACCCTGGGCTCTGCGATGGCGACACCGACCCCGAGGGCGGCCGGGAGTCTCCAGGAGCCCCCAGCAGATGAGTGAGGGACCCCCAGCAGATGAGTGAGGGACCCCCAGCCCCGCTCAGCTGCAGTACTGGCCCCATTGCCGCCACCTCCTCGGGGAGCAGGGAGATAACCCAGGCTATTCTTACTTCCATCTGGGGAACGGTTTCCCTCCCACGTACACTGCCACAATGCTAATTTTGAGGCTGATGATTAATTGATGTCAGGCTCATTAGGGGGCCAACAGCTCCCTCTCCCCAGGAGTGCCAAGGACGGGAGGACGCGTTCTGACAGTGCTGCGGGAGCCGCGTGTGAGCGATGTCCTTACAATAGGGGAGAGCGAGAGCCATGAGGAGCCCTGGGGTCCCCTCCGGGTATGGGCTCGGGGTCCCACCACACACACACCCCCTCCACCAGCACTATCATCACAACCTCGTTGTAAGTGCAGTGCCTGCAGCACGCCGTACAAGGGAAGGGACGCGTGTGCACACGGTGCCCAATCCCAGCGCTGCTGCCTTCCCACGGGACCACCGCGGTGACAGCAGGACCGGCTCCATCCTCCGGCTGCTTCCAGCCCTGCACACCTCGCCCTGCCCCCGGGAAAAGCCTTTCTAAGCAACAGCTGTTTTTGCTACCAAAGACAACTGTGAGGAGAAGGATCAGGCTCTGCCCCTTTCTTCCTTCTGGCTGTGCCTGCAGGGCAGGGGACGCCTTCAGGAGCGGATGCTCTCCGACGTAGGAAGCAGCGCTGCCATGCAGTCAGAGCTCTGCTCTCAGAAGGGGCTCTGCAGCCCCGGCCCAGCTCTGCCAGCACACAACCAGAGCCAGCACAGCGGTGTGGGGAAGGCATCAGCCAGAAGTCCCTCCAACAAGGAAGTGATTTGTCTTTTTCTGGATACGCTTTCCACCAACAACGAGCACAGAGCGGGGAAGTTGGTTGCGACAGGGCGCAGCGTACCAACAAGGAGGCTACTGAGCCGGGAAGCGAGAGCTGCAGGAGCCCAGCAGACAGCGCAGAGCAGGGAACAGGATGCAAAAGGAAACGCCGTGTGACCCCGGGCTCCATCCAAACCAGGCAGCACATCCAGCGGTGCTGAGGGCGAAGCGCACACAATGAGCTCAGCAGTAACGAGTCCCACCAGGAACACTGTAAGTGGTTGCAGAGTTTACCAAGAAAAAAAAAAAATGGGAAAGTCATTGAAGGAAAAAAAAGAAAAAGGCCATAAAATGTGTTTTCTGCTCCAGTACGAAACACAATGAGATCCACCAGGAGGCCGCAGCTCCGCCAAACGTGGAGGGCTGGGCCATTTTCCCACCAGAAAACACAGCCCTGCGCGGGGAGCAGCGGCGCTCCAGACTTCCCTTCCTCCTTCTGGGAAGTGAGAGATGCTCAGAGGATGCGGGGAGCACAGAGCAGGGGCAGCCCCCACTGCAGCCCCATCTGCTGCCACTCCGCAGGGGAGAACCCGGAGAGAAAGGGCAGCGTGAGGCACTGGAACCCGGCTGCTGCTCCTGGAGGTTCAGCAGGGACCCCACGGCTCCCCATAAGGCCCCACCCCACAGCCCCGTCCCAGAGCTGGGCAACGCGGTGTGAGCCAGCAGCACTGACGCAGGAGGGAAGGAGCGAGCCGTCCTCCAGCACGGCCACCTCAAGCACAGTGTGGGAGCGATGGGACGGGGCCCCCAAGCAGCCCCACATCCATGGGCTCCACGCACCCCATCCGCTCCTACAGCAGCTTCCAGGACAGCCGCAGCACGGGACGTGTGTCACATCTGCTTAGGAGCGAGAACGCCTTGCAGAGGGCTGAGAAGCTGCATGGAAACGAAAGATCGTTACCACCATCTCCTTGGAAACGTCCCATCAGAGCAAGTTTGTCTTCCTCCTCCTCCTCTCTCCCTCTCTTCCCCTGCGCACGGTTCTGGCACCCCGCGCATCCCTTGGCTGTGCCTCAGCTCTGCGGGTCCAAAACGCAGGCGTCGGATTTCTAAAGCCATTGTCTCGGATGTGCTATTGAGCCGCAAAACATGGACGGTTTGGGATGGAAAACAGGCATTGCTGCTGCACAGAAAGGAGCTGGCAGCCGGGATTCGATTTCCCTTTGAAGCTTTACAGAACCTAAACCAAACAAAATTTGCTTTATTCCCACAAAGGGAACAAGAATCTTAGCAACAAAACAAATCAACACCTCTGCCCCCGAGCACCACGAGGAACAGAGCAGCACCGCAGGCTAACACTGCTGGGGGGAACGCGGGGCAGCTCCACACGCGCCCCCCTGAATCGGAGCTGTGGGTCGGGGTCCCCTCACCAGCACGCTGCTGCGCCTCGTGCACGAGCCCGTGCTTCCCCCTCCCCACGCACACCGCTCTCCCTGCAGCCCCACAACACCCCCTGCTCATCCCCCACGCTGTGCTGTGAGCGGGGCCATCCCCTCCCCTCGCAGGAACCGGCCACATGTTCTCCATCTGGGAACGGAGACCCACGAGCCAATAATCTCGACTTGGAAAACTAACTGAAAATAGCACAGCGTTCCTGAGCGCTCCGCAGAGCGCGGCCGGATGACGGATCTGCAGCACACCGGGACACTGCTTGGGACAGCACAGCAGAAGCACAGCTCCGAGGGCTCAGGGAAATGAGAAGGAGATGGCTGGAGGTGCTGCTGGCCGTCTGCTTTCCTCCAACAGATGCTCCTGCCCTGAAGGAAGGAGGGTTTGCTCTGCTGGTGAGCCGGTCCCCAGCTGCCGCGCTCAGCCTGCAGGATGGGACGCAGACTCCACGCTTCCTGCAGCCCCCAACCCGGCCTGGGGACGTGCGGTCCCTAATGCTGAACCCAAGAGATGCTGTAGGTATTCTGGGGGGTTGCTGCACCCCACGGGGTCCAGATGCCATCGGCATCTCGGTAGCATTCAACCACAGTGCTACAGAAAGTGATGCGTCCAGCCTCAAATCACACGGGGTGAGCTATCAAAATGGAATTTCCCAGAGACAAAAGGGCCGACCCATCAGGGCCTGGCTACGCACAGCCCCCACTCCGTGTCTGGGAGCCAAACACGGGCATCTCCACACCTCCCCCGGGCCACCGGTCCCACCCCACGCTCCCCATGCACAGCAGGACGCTCTCCCCGCACCATTCGCGTCACCTTCTTGGTGACAGATCACTGCCACCGGGAGCCAATGCCGCCACCAGGTCCGGCACCTCCGCTCCCAGCCCCGCAGCCTCGCACAGCCCAGCACAGCCAGCAGGCGCCGATGCGCATGGGCAGCAGGCGTGCGATTTGGAGAAGTGTCTGATCAGGAGTTATTCTCAGCCGCTGCCGTGCTGAGAGCTCGCACGTCTATAAATAGCTGGCAACGGAGCTGTACCTGAGCTGCGGCTTTGAACGTGACTCGATGCTGCTCTGGGGCTGAGCCGCACTGCTCAGCACAGGGCTGGGACAGCACAGCCAGCGGGGGATGCTGCGGTCCCAGGGGTGGAGGCTCAGCGTTAGCTGGGCTGGGCTCCCCTTAAAGCCCATCAGGGCTGGGCAGGATGCACACTTTGGGAGCTCCCTGCTGAAGCAGCTCACCCCGATGCCCCTCTGCAGGGTCCTGCTGCCAGCTGCCACAGCTGGGGACACGACCTGGCACAACACAGAGTGCAGAGGAGGGAATGGAGCGAGCGCAGATCCCAACCCCGCGGGGCAGCGCTCAACAGAGCTGCACATGGCACAGGGCTGGGGCAGATGCGACCCCACAGCCCAATCCTTTGAGGAACCACAGCCACCAAAGCCACCAAACCTGATCTCCCAGCCACCTCCTGCAGCCCCTCCACCAACACCGCAGCCTTCACTGCTCACACTGCTGCCAGGACAGGCACGGTGCGGGGTCACAGGGTGACAGAGCAGCCCTTCAGGTGCTCATTCCCCCTGCTGTGACTGCAGGGGATGCCTCAGGCCAGACCGCCAGGCTCCAACAGCTCCTTGCAGAGAGGAACCTCAGCCCTTCTCCTGAATTAAAAAGAAACACGCCGCTGCCTCAATCGGACCAGGCAAACGGCAGCGTAAGGAATGAAAGAAACGCTCGAGCGAAACAAAACGTGGAAGAAAGAGATGAGGGAGGATGAGAGGATCTGAGGGCACGCCGGGCGCCGCTCCGCAGCGTCACAGCCGCTCCGACACATCTCCATTTGCACAGCTCTAATCTCAGCCCTGCAATGCAGCATCCCCTGCCTTCCCAGCTCCGCTCCCAGCTGGGAGCTGCAATGCAGCAGCACCGGGGAAGCCCCGCTCCCCTTCTCCCTCCTGGCAGCAGCACTGTGCCCCCAGCCCCCCCGGCACCCCAGAACACCCCAAAGGAGCGGCTGCTCCAGATCCCATTCCCATCTCTGTGCTCTCTCAGGAGGGTGTTTGCACACCAGAGGAGGATGTGACTTTGCAGCAGGACTGAGCCACATCTCCCACATCTCTGAGCATCACTCCGAGACCCGAACCCGGGACCAACCGCCCCGGCAGACAGAGCTGTCACCACTGCACCCAGGCAGCTGCACCTGAGGCCACACACGTGCACATCCTGGGGACACCACTGCCATGCACACACCACCCAGTGCCACCCGCACAGCGGCACAATGAGGTTCAGAACAGGGCACATCACCAGGCACCACACAGCCATGTGAGCAGAGCCCACAGCCCTGCAGAACCCTGCCAGGACCCCGCAGAACCATGGCTGTGCCCTCGGCTGTCCCTGGGCACCGGCTCCCTCGGGGGTGACACAGTGCCAGGGGCTCAGGCTGTGGCTCCGTGCTGGCCTGGCACCAATCCCCCTCCCTGGGCAGCGGGCACGAGCCCCAGCCAAGGCAGGGAAAGGACCAGGAAGGGGGGTGGGGAGATGGGGGATGCCGCTCTCTGGCACTGCGCGGTGTGAAGCTGTGCAGGACAGCACAGAGCTGGGAACTCGCAGGGACACGGCGGGGCGGTGCGCGGTGCTGCTGGCACACACGGGCGCTGCAGTGCGAGGGCAGCGGCACAGAGCTGGGGCTGCAGGACTCTGCAAAAGGCACAGAGCTGGCAATGCTCCTCCGAGTGCCACCAGCAGGAGTGTCCCCACACCTGGCAGCACACAGCGCCAGCAGCACGGCCTGAGGGGCCACATCCTGTGTGCACAGCACAACCAAGGCCCTGGGGGTGGGCAGCCCGCTGGTGCCGGGCAGCTGTTGGTCCCCCCCATACAGAAAGAACCATTTTGCATTCAGCCACGCGGTTTTGGTGGGCGAGTGTTGGATGTGGGGGCAAAACACAGCCAGGCCCTGGGAAGGCTCCATGTGAAACAACAGTTTTCAAGCTCTCTGGGGGAAGAATTTCTTCCACCAACCCATCTCGGAGTAGTTTTGCCTTCGGATGTTTACTCTGCTGCTTTTCCACAGGAAACCTTAAAGACCAGCATGGATGTCTCAGCACCACCATTATCACACGACAGCATGGATCACCCCTTTCTCCTCACCCTATTTCTGAACACTGGCGCTCAGTTCTGCTGCCAGAAGGAAATAAATTCCCACCCCAACCACCTCACCACTGCCACACGGGTGCACCGAGAGAGGAATAACATTCACATAAGAGTGGCCTCAAACAGCCGCGCTGCTTGGAGAGGCAATAACCCGCTCCTGGGGCCGGAAGAGCTGTGCAGGCTCTGACCCAACAGCGAGCAGAGCTGCACAGCACTGCCATGCACTCCAAGGCCTCCTGCAAGCACTCCGGGGAGCGCCGCTTCCCCAGGCACTGCGCCCGCCCAGCGGGCTCTGACCGTCCCAATACTTCTGCCCACTAGCAGCCACTACAGAGGCACCGTGGACAGCAAGAGATGGCCACGGAAATGGCTGCAGCGCGCTGCTGGGGCTGCTCAGGGCCTGCCGTGAGCACACGGGGCCACGCTGCCTCCGTGCCTTTCATCCTGCACCACCAGCACGCCCGGCTTTGATGAGGACACTCAGCCTGCGCTCGATGTGCAACGTGTAATTTGGGTGTTAGAAATAGCCTCTACAAAGCACGTGCGGTTGCTGCGACCCGGTGACCTCTCCCAGCTTACGCAGGCTACCCTGCTTTAAGCGCGGGGCCACCTCTGCCAGTCCTACAAAGGCTGCGGTGCCATCAAACAGATGACACATTTGCAGAGAGGTAACATTTGGCCAGCACCACACAAGCCATAGCTTTGGCCAACGCTCACTTCAGCAGAGGCTGGGGAGTGTTTCTGGCAGCACGGAATGGAGATGGGCACTCAGGTGCGGAGATCAGGGATGCAGAGTGCATCCATGAGCCACCGCCCTCCGCGGTCAGTCGGGGGCACAGCTCAGCACAGGGCGACAGCTCACACCGTGAGATCTGCAGAGGAGCTGCCATCCCTGCAGAGGATTCGCCCACCTGGGCAGCAGCAGATCAGTGAGGGGTCACCACGTGCCCAGCTGCGGCCACGAGCAAAGTGATGGAGCAGCCCCCACCACGCTGCTGTCATCCCACTCCCCCGAGCATCTCCGAGCTGCACAGACTGTCAAGGACACGCCAGGTCGTTGGTGGCTCAGTTAACGGAACGGCTGCGATTCAACAGCACGGCTTCCCTGAATGCAAGCACACAGCCACAGCCCCACACGAGGAGAGCGGCACAGCAGCACGGTGACAAACTGACCTGCCAGCACAGACGCTGCCCTGGCTGACAGCGGGGAACCGGCGCTCCCCACCTCGGGAAGCCCAGCGGTGCACATGGGCTGAAAGAACGACCAGCCCCGGGGAGCACAAGAGCAGAGGGCTCACACACCCAACGTGGCAGCGCTGGGCCAACCAGCCTGGCCAAGGGCAACTGAAGCACAGCCCGGAGGGATGCTCCGCCCCAGCACAGCCAGAGACAGGGAACCACCCCAAAACCTCCACCAGCAGTAGAGCGGTCAGTGCATGGGGGGTTGTTCCTACCGAGCCAGTCCTGCACCCACAGGGAACTGCAAGGGCTCTTCTTGAGGGCACTGAGGAACCCCCAAAAGCAGCATTAGAGGGGTGCACCGAAACCTCCGGGGCACACAGATACCAGTGATGAACATCCATTAGGAACAGACCTTCCTGTAACACTGCCATGCAGGACCTGGCATCGCTGGGGATGGGAACAGCTGACCCACAGCAGTAGAGCCACCAAAGGGCCCCAAGCAGTGACGGTGACCTCACACACACAGCATCTCTGCCCCACTCCGGGCTCACCCTGTGGCTTCCCACAGCACAGCGGCCACGGGACATTACAGCATCCACAGCAGACCCACGGGGCACAGCCCTGCACCACAGCAGGGTCCATGCCAGCCCGCAGCCCCCAGCTGCTGTGCCCCCACCGAACGCTCGTCATGGCTGCACTGAGATCGCTTGCCATCTTCTCGCGAGCTGCGAGCCCTCGGGGCTGCGGGCACAGGGGAACGCAGCGCTGCTTTCCTGGAGATCAGCGCGCATCCACGCATCGGGCACAGGGAGGGGAAGGCGAGGGCCGGGCACGGCGCACAGCGCTCCGCCACGAAGCGGCGATGAGACCCGAGCACGCAGAGCCGCTCCCCGCCGCAGCATCGCAGGCAGCCGTGGGCGAGAGCAGCTCACACGCACCGGGCAACAGCCCCGAGGGGGGCACGGAGCCCCGAGCAGCCCCTCCCGCTGCGCTCCCACCGCGCTCCGCGTGACGAGGGCAGCCCCCGGGACGGAGCACCGCTGTGCCTTCGGGTCCCGTTCGGAAACGAGACGCGGCCGACAGCCCGCACGGGGCCGGGGCAGCCCCGCTCCGCACGGCCTCGCACGTGGCCTCGCACCCGGGCCAAGCAGCAGGGGGATCCCAGAGCCTCCCGGGAGCCGCGTCTCCTGGATTTCCTCATCCTACAACAGCTGTCGCCGGAACGTTCGCCCACGAACCGAACCCCCTCGGCTCTGCCTACGCGCCGCACCGACCCCGCAGGCGGACCGGGGGCTGCGGGCGCGTAGGGGGGCCACACTCACCCAACATCTGGCTGAAGAGCAGCTGCTCCAGGTCGCCCAGCACCGTCACCACCAGCTCGGGGTCCACCTTCAGGTACGCCTTCTCCTCGGCCCCCGCCGCCGCCGGCCCCTTGCCGCCCAGCAGCTCGTCGTCGCACTTGCCTCCCCCTCCTCCTCCGCCTCCGCCCGCCTCGGGGGCTTTGCTGAGCGGCTTCACCTCGGCGTAGGGCCCGCGGGGGATGCGGCTCGGCTTCCCGGCGGCGGGCGGCGGCTTTTGGGGCCCGGCGGGGCGCGGCGGCAGCAGGGAGTGCTCGGAGCGGGACAGACTGCGCGACATGGCGGGCGCCTCGCGGCCACGGGGACCGCCGCCCCCGCCCCGTCCCCCCGCCGCCACCGCGGTGGTTGCCGTCCCTTTGGCCATGTCGTCGCTCCAGCGCGGCTCGTAGAGCTGCCGCTTCTTCTCGGCGTCGGTGAGGAAGGCCAGGTTGGTGAGCGACTTCTGCTTGCGCAGGTTGGAGCCGGCCGGCAGCCGCCCCTCCGCGCTGCTCGCCTTGAACACCCGCAGCTCCGCGCCCCGCGGCCCCCCCGCCGCCGCCGCCGCCGCCTTCGCCCGTTTGGGCATCACCGCGCCGCCGCCGTCGGGGCCCCGCCGATAGCCGCGCAGCTCCGCCGCGCCCTCCTCGCCCAGCTCCACGTCGGGAAGGCTCTTGAGGTTGCTCCCCAGCATCCCCGCGCTGCAATCATTTAACCCGCCGGGGGCTGCTGCGGCACCGAGAGCGCGCCGGGAAAAAGGCAGAGAGAGAGGAAGAGGGAGAGAGAAAAGAGCGGCGTCAGCGCCCGCCCCACCGGCGGGGAGCGGGGATCGCGGCGGGGGGAGCGGAGCGGAGCGGCCCCACCTCACTGCTCCGCCGCCGGCGGGACACTGCGAACCAGCGGAATGTCACGGGCAAACAAAAAGGGCCCGCCCTCCTCGGGCGCGGGCAGGGGGCGGGGCGCCGGGCGCGCTCCCGCGGAGGGAGGCGTGGCCGAGCGGGGGCGCGCGTGTGGGGGCGGATCGCGCAGCGCTGAGCACCGCGGGGACGCGCAGCGGGGCAAGGGGACGTGCGGGGAACTGCGGAGCTGTGGGTGCTGCGCGCTCCGCTGCGGGGGTGCGGGGGGGTGCGCAAAGGCAGCGGGGTGCCGGCAAAGCACCCGCGTCCCCCGGAGGGAGGAAACTTCCCCGGTTCACCCCGACGGGTGCGGGAGGGACCCGGCAGCCGCCCCCGAGCACCGCCACGGCCCCCAAGCCCGGCACGGCCGGGGGAAGGAAGGGGGCGAAAAGCAGGGGAGCGGGATCTGGTTATCATCGTTTTTCATTAATTATCCGTCCCTCGGGAGGGGTGAATTAAGTCTATTTGGTGACCTCACGCAGGCTGCCATGGCAACCGCCGGGAAATATTGCATTAGAGCACATCGCCGCTGCGGAGATAAGGAGAGGGAGGGCGGGGGGCAGCGCCAGAGCCGGCCCCAACCGGCCCCCCCCCCCTTCCGGAGATTTGGGGTTCAGCCCCACAGTGCTGAGCGGCCCCACCACCACAGGGAGGGAAAGCAACGAGCGCCCCAATGGGTGCTCTGCACCCAAAGGAGCTGTTGGGTCCCCCCGCTGCACCCCAGAGCCTCCCCGCTTTGAGAGCCTTCACCAAGCCATGCAGCTGCTGCTTAAGCACAGGGCCCGTGGCGGGGGGGGGGGCTCGGGTCTTTTGGGATTGGCCTCCCCGTGCCCCCCGCCCCTCCAGCGAGCCCCATCCGCCCCCAGAGCGATGCCCCACGGGACCGGGCAGGGGACGGCAGGGCGCGCGGTGCCCATTGCCAAGGCGCTACGAAGCCATCCCCGAACCTCCCCGAGCCGCGCTCAGAGCCGCCCGTCCCCCATCCGGTGCCGACACCTGGGACCCCCCGGCTGAGCCCCGCTGCCAGCAGCCCCGGGAGCGGCTCTGACCGACTTCTGTCCGCTCGCATCAGCCGCAGCCGCTCCCGCAGCGCCTCGCCCTCAGCTCCAGCCCTCCGCGGAGCACCCGCCATCCTCCGCTCGCTGCCCTGGCAACCGCCGCCCCAGCATCCTTGCGAGCAGCAGCACCCCCGCCCCCCGAAAAACCCACCCCAAAGCAAGCAGTGCAGAGCGGCGGGCTGATGCCGGTACCCGGTGCGCAATGGAGGCCTCACGTCCGGGCTCAGCGGCCCCCCAGAAAATAAAGGGTTCCCCGCCGCCCCGTGCCGCCCCGCTTGCCCAGCAAAGCGCGAGCAGTGCTGGTGAATGGTTCATTGAAAAATGCCGTCGTGAGCGCGGAGCCGACCACGCAGCGGGGGAGAGGGGTGGAGGGGGGTCGTCCCCGGCACCGCTCAGGGCGCTGCCACCCGCGGGAGGGTCGGGGGGGACGCGCGGTTGCTCGGCGCCCGCCCGGGGGCACAGCGCTGCCGGTGGGGCTGCGGGCGCGGGGAGCTGCTGGTGCCAGGGCCCGGCTGTGAGCTGGCTGCCGGCCGCCTCCTCGGAAATGGGTCATTCCTGGAGCTGCTGGAAAACTAGAAAGAGGAGGAGAGGGAGCCAAGCGGCGGCCGGGCCTCGTGGGGGGCGGCGGGGATGATCCTGGGCTGCCGGGCACCGGGAGCGCCCGCCCCACGGCAGCCCCACGCGTGCAGGAAGGGTCCCCCATCCCCTCCTCGTGCCCTCACTGCGCTTCCTGACCCCACAGGATCACCCTGCATGTGCAGCCAGCACCGTCCTCGCCTCAAATCAGGGCCGTCCTCACTTCCCCGGCTCTGCTGCCCCCTCCCCATCCTTCTCCTGCTCGCTACGTGCTGCGCTTTGGGGATGGATGCTCCCATGCTCTGCACAGCCTCAGCCCCACAGCTGCACGTGCATAGCATTCAGCCCCGCTCCCAGCTGCCTCCAGCTGCTCCAGGAGGCCCTGCACGAGGCACTACCAACACAGCCAGCAGCTCCCGCAGCCCCCAGTGCCCCCTCCCCACAGTGCCTGAGCTCTGGCCAGAGCCCACCACCGGAGTTGAGGGGCACCTGGAGGGCCACGGCTCACCCAAGGGCTGCCCGGTGGCTCCTGGCACCCCACTGTCACTGTTCAATGGCAATTGGCCCCAGGGGACGCACGTTGCCCACCCGCAGCCCCCAGCAGCACCAAGCTGGCAGCAAGCAAAGCCAAGCACCCACACAAGCATTGCCCCCAGCAGTGCTGACCCCTACTTTTTTGGGGGGAACCCCAACACAGCCCTGGGATGGGGCAGGATGAGCTGTGGGCACGGGGCAGCGCTCCCACACAGCCCACATGCACAGGACATGGGCAGCCCCCAAGCAGCCCCCACACACACCCCGTGCACATGCAGAAAACCCCACGGACTTACTCATGGCTGTGGATTTGGGGTCGGGCACCTCAGCAGGCGCGGTGTCACACAGGGATGTGGCATTCTGCTCTCCGTCCTCCTGCAGCCTGGGGGCAGAGTGGGGGTGTGAGAGGGGCTGCAGCCAGTCAGGGACACCCAGAGATGGGGGCATGGTGCCTGAATCTCTCTGGGGACTCTGAGGACACCATTCCCACGGGGTGGAGTTCCCCAGGGTGTCACGTCCCCTTCAGCTTTACCCCTGCCCCACACCACACTCCCATGGGTGCCCCCCAGACACCCAACTGGGGCATCCCCAGCCCCGATTCCTCCAGCCCCACTGTTCCAGTGATGCATCCCATGCCATACCCACAGGCCTCCCCATCCCCACACCCACCACCATTTCACATCCCCCATTGCTCACCGGTACTGGAATGGGGCGACAGTGGCTGTCACAGGGCGGCTCTGCGGGGAGGCCGAGGAGAAGCTGATGGCCCCTGACCCAAACATGGGGCTCCTGCCTATAGGGCCGGCGTTGGGCCCATCCTCCACTGCCATCCCGAGGGGACGGTGGGTCCCAGGCCCCTTTAAGCTGCACTCCACCCGGCTGCCCCCCAGCCCCTTCCCGGGGAGCACCAGGGCTCTCTGCCCTCCATGGGGGGGTACACCTGGGCTCTCGGTTGCCTCACGGCCTGAAGCTCTGGGCCTGGGTTTGAGGCTTTTGGGGCCGGGGGGTGCTGCTGGCCGTGGGGATGTGGCCCGGTGGGAGGCAGGGGGGCCCGGGGCGCTGTGTCGGGCTGGGGGGGCCGCAGCAGGCGGTTTGCTGGGGGTCGTGGATCGTGGCACCGGGATGGCGGAGGTGAAGTGGCCACGGGCGGTCGGGGCCAAGTTGGCCGTCCCATTCATCCTGGTGAGACAGCTCTGGGAAGGCACTGCAGAGGGAGAGGAGAGTGAAGGAGCTGAACTGGGGCATGGTGACGTCCTTCCTCCAGGGTCCCACTTGCAGCCACAGCAAGGGCAGCTCTGTCCCTGTGTCCCTATGTCCCCACACAGGCAGAGACCCACAGGTAGCAGGGACCCCTCTTGGCCACCCAACACCATCCCCTGGGCCCCAAAACCACCTGAGCCCACTTCTCAGTCCTCTAAGACCATCTGGGCTGCAGCTCCCCAGGGGAAAATAAAATCCCCAAACTCAAATAAATGAACAAATCTGCAGGGGCAGAGGGGGCATCGCTGGACATATGGAGACCTGCTGGGGAGGGCACCCAGGTGCTGCTCTGCGCCATGAAGGCTTCGCCTGGAGCCAGAGCAGTGAGAACAGGCACAGCTTTGTGCCCATGGACGGCTCTGGGGCACACACAGCCCGCTCTGTTCATGGCCTGGCCGCAGCCTGACGGCTCTCAGGGCACTCAGCACTGGGGCTGTGATGCATCTCTATGGATTTTTTCGACCTATTTGGCCAGGTTGGACTTCCCTCACGTGGACACAGCACATGCCCCAGGGCAGCCATCCCTTGCTCGGTCTCTCTGCCCCAGGATGTCACACCGCGGGACCTTCAGATGGGGACAGGGATGCTCGTGGGTCTGGGGATGCCACGTGAGCACCACGCACCCAGCCAGACTCAGTAGGAGCCTTCCTCTGTAAGCAGCCTACTGCTAATCACCCATTATTTTATTAGTGAGCACAAATTAAAGTCATCCCTAGGAGATGCAGCACTTTCCCATTCTGAGCAAGCCATTAACTTGCCACCAACTTAATTCCTGCCCGCAGGCAGTGCTGCTCGGGGTGCAGAGGGTCCCCTCTGTGCCACACCACCGCTCTGTGCCACCACGCAGGTTACAGCCTGACCTACATAGAGGCACTCCCCACCGCAGCGGCTCCTTCGCAATTAGCTCCAAAGGGAAGCGACTTTCTCCTAATGAAAATGAGATGCCGGCGCTGCGGGCTCAGCACGCTCGGTAACAGAGCACCCGAAACATGGGGTGGGCTTGGGGTGCTGTCCCTGGGGGTGCTCCCCCCACTGCTGCGGGTCCGGAGCACCGAGCTCCGCATTCCCCCGAAGCACGGAGCGCTGAACCCAGGGGCAGGGCGGCTGCCGGTGGCTCGGGTGAGGCGGTCCGTAGGGGGGGTGGCTGCACCAAAGAGAAACAAAGCAGCCTTGGCTGAGCCGTGTCCTTCATCCCAGGACAAATGCAAACCAGCGCAGCCCCGGAGGCACGTCTCTTTCAAAGAGGCATCTGTTGTGCTCGGGGCTGCAGCTACTCGCTTGGAATAGAGTCAAAACTCGCCTCACACCTGTGGTTTCGGCAAGCAGAAAGGAACACCCGGACCTGGAGGCTGAGCCCCGGGTCGAGTCCCCATGGCAAGGCTTGGGGGGCACCGTGGCTCAGCCCTGCAGCAGGACTCTGAGCACAGGCACACCGAGATGCAGAAAAGCACGGACTTCCACCTCTGATGGTGCTTCACTGCCACTCCGTGCCTCGGCTTCCCCATCCTGAGTGAACCCACAGCTCTGGGTGTCCCCAGGGTGTCCCATGGGATCGCAGGCGACGGCAGCCCCCAGTTTGCTCCAAGTGATGGGAAGCAGTGGCAGTGCAGACTGCACACCATCGCCGTAAATCCCCCGAGTCCTCCTAGGAGGGTGAAGGGAATCCTCCTAGGCCGACATTTGCAGCCCGGCTCAGACAGGTCGGGCAGGGATCCCCCAAAGCCCCTCCATGCAGGATCCGACCCCGTGCTGCCTTTGGGGCTGGCGCTGCTCCAATGCAACCTCCTGCCCGGCACGCTCAGGAAGGATGACAAAGAAAAGGCTCCTTGTGACACAAGGGACATAAAACTCTCCTAAGAGAAACAGAGGGCAGCAAGGAGAGAAAGGAGCCTTCAGAGGGGAACAAACCACCGATTCAGCCTCCAGCCCCCGCGCTGCAGCCGGGACCTGGCCTGCCCCCAGCTGGGTGTCACCGCGTGGGACACTGCACCGCTGGGCACTGCGCTGGTGTAGGGCTCAGTGCTACAGGGTGGGGTTCGGGGCTCAAAGCACGGCTGGGATGGGAGCAATGAGCACTGAGTGGTGTGAGCCAATGACGCAGAACATGGGACCCTGCAGAGCTGCAGACACGCATGCAACACGATGCCAGCGGGCAGCAGCAGGGTGCCCAGCAGCACTGTGCCCAGCAGCAAGCTTTTGGGGCGGCTTCAGTGCCCGTGGAACTGCTGGGTGAAGGGCTGTGGGCTGGTGGAACAGCCGGGTGTCTGAGCAGCAACGGTTGCAGAGCCACAGCATTAATCCCTGCTTCAGCCACTGCACGGCAATCCCATTAGGCACTAAGCCCACTTTAATAACACCGTGCTGTTAGCAAAGCTCGGCTCTCAGCTGGACAGGCTCCAGCACCAAATCCTGGGGTCCGGCAGGAGAATCTCCTCTGCCACGGCTGGGCTGGGTGAGAGCCCTGCAGGTCGGCCCGGCACGGGGCACGTGACGGCCGCCTCCCCGGGGCCGCTCCACGCGACGCCATCCCCGTGCAGGTTTGCAGCGCTCGCAGTGCCCTGAGACGTGACCCGAGGAGCGCCGCGCGTCCCCGCGGCCGTTCAGGAGCCGCCGCTGCTGGACAGCTCCGGGCCCGCCCCGCCGGACCCCCCCGGTACCGGCGCCACCCACGCGCGTCCCGGGGCTCCTCCGTGATGGGCGCCGCGTCCCCGTAGGGACCGACCGGACGGAGCGCAGCCGGGAGCGGCCGAAAGCCAACAGCTGCAGATGGGACGGGGGACACCTGGAGGAGTCGGACCCGGCCCGGGAAGCTCCCGGAGCGCGGAGGTCCTCCTGAGCTCGAGCAGATGGCGCAGATCCCGCGCCGGCACTCACCGCCTCGGGCGCAGCGCTGCCGGACGGAAGCGGCCCCTCCGCCCTCGGCCCCAAAACCGGGAGGTTCCCGACGCTGTCCGTGCGGAGCGGCGCGGGAGGACGCAGCTGCGCGGAGGCTGCGGAGAGCATTAAGCGGGCGGATGCGACGCGTTGGACGCGTGCGGTGGGGCAGCTGCGCTCACTCATCCCGGCACTGCGCAGCCCTCGGCTCTGTGGGATGGGCCAACAAAAGGTGTTTTTCTCCCCTTCAGAGCGTGCTGAGGATTTGGGAAGTGCTGCAGGGTAACGCTGGGGAAGCAGCAAAGGATTCAGCATAACGTGCCCCAAAGCAGCAGCGGTACCCGGGCGCACAGCACAGCATCTCCCACCACAATCTCTCACACCGTGAACGCGCAGCTCTTGCAGCAAAGAACTGCCCGAGACCCCCACGTGTGCCGTGGTCCCTTTGAAGCGAGCTCAGCCACCACCGAACCCCTCATCCCCGGTGCTGGGCTCCCTGGGATGGGCGTCTGCAGCAGAAAGCAAAAGCCCTGGGGAGTCCTTAATGGGATGAGTGGATTTTCCAGTGAGCTGCAAAGCTGCAGTGGCTGCGAGTGCCACGCAAACACCTCGTTATGCCGGTATTAATGAGGGGTTTGCAGCGTTTGCTGTCTGCAGTGCAAGCAGCCAGACTGCCGGCCCGGCTTCAGACTGATCGCCGCAGCGCAGCCGGGTGGGAGCAGCATCCCTGGGCTCCATTAGCATCCCCGCAGGGCAGCGCTCTGCGCGTGGCTGTAATGGAAAAAGCTCCCCCAGCCCCGCGCTGCCCCACTCCCCGCACCCTCACACCCGAAATTAGTCCTTCATGCTCAAAGGGATGCAGCTAATGGAGCAATCGCGGGTCCATCGCACCGGGAGGAGTTTCAGCTTTCCTGGAAGAGAATCTGAGCATCCTCTGGGCATCCCCCGAGCACCCCCACGGAGGAGGGCAGTTCTCCAGCTTTCCCCCCTTTCCCCTCTCCGTGGCACAGACATCTCCTCTGAAAAGCGTCCAGAGAGGGAGCGGGGAAAGAAAAGCGAGGAAAACCGGAGGGTGGAGATGGGGCTGGGGGGGAAGAGAAGCCGGGAATCATCGCACAGCGCCGAGCTGGGGGAGCTTCCGCCGCCCGCTGCCCCGCTTTGCTGCCGGAGGTGACGCGGAACGGCCGCATCCGCACCGACCCTCCAATGTCCGCTGGAGCTGAGGACGAGGACGGAGATGACCGCAGCCCCATAAGGGCGGCAGCGCCCCGGGACACCACGAGCCCGAAAGCCAACCCTGCAGTGCCCGCGGGGCCGCAGTCACAGCCGCAGTCACAGCGCCGGGTCAGGACGCGGCCGCGGTGGCGGTGCGGGGGAAAATTGCCGTGGGAATGGGGGAACGGCAGCCAGGGCTGGGGAAGGCAGGGAGCCAGAGGGCCGTCCTGCAGAGCCCCTCTTCTCCGAGCAGCCCCAAACCCAGGGTTCAACCCGGCTGTGCCCACACGGCACGGCACCACCCTGAGCCTGTGCTGCGGCCCCCAAAGCCCTTGCTCAGGCACACAAAGCTCATTAGAGGCCACCTGTTAATGAGTAGGGCTTGGGGCCCTCCATCAGCCCCAGGGAGCGGTCGGAGCGGCTGGGACGGGCTCATGTCCCGCTTGGGAGCATTCAAAGACTCTCGGGCCGTGGCAAGGACCAACGGCCAGCCCAGTGACCCAGCACTGGCTCCTGGGTCCCACGAGACGGATGTGCCACCATACTGGTAGCCTCTGCCAGCTCCGGGTGGGACCACAGCTCCGCCCGGTCCCCACTGTGCTGGGTGGGAGCCGGGGGGCACCTGGCCCCGGTCCCGCTTGTCCCCTGCAGGGCCCAGCCCCGCTCCAGCTTAGGGCCGGAAACACCTTTTTCCTGTCCCTGGGCTGCAGCGTGGGGCTCTCGGCAGGAAAAGCCTCCCCACGGCTATTAATAACCTGCCAGCCCCCCATCCCCATCCTCATTTTCATCCCCATCCAACCCCTGCCCCCTCCCCAAGCCCCAGGACTCAACCTGGGAGCCCCCCAGCACAGGAGGCCCAGATCCTGGGGACTTCATTCCCCAATCCCAAACTGCTTTTGGGGTGCAGGCCCAGCAGCACTCACCCACACCCAGCCCCCAGCCTGCCCCCACCCCCGCAGCAGCCTGCACAGTGCCAGGGGGAGCCCGGAGCCGCCCTACGCCCCGCAGGCATCCCCGGGCCGTGTCGGATGGGGAGCGATGAGCACAGAGGGAAACTGAGGCAGGGACAAGGAGGGCCGTGAGCCCGGGGCTGCATCTCTCCCGGGACATCCCGGTAGCCGAGATCCGGGACAAGCAATGGGGACAGCAGGCGGAATCTCGCCCCATTGCTGGCAATGTGTGTACCCACGTCCCACGCCGCTGCCCAGAGGAGCCCCCCCGCAGCCGCAGCGGCACACCCAGCCTGGCGCGGGCTGCTGGCTTCCCTCCCGCCTGGATTTTTCCGAGGTGAGACCCAGGAGAGCGGCGGCACCGCTGCACGCCCGCCTGGGCTCTGCGCTGCCTACCCCGGCACGGGAGCGCGTTCCGGAGGCGTGGAGCCGCAAACGGGGTCCCCCCAGAAACTCCCCCGGGCTCCCCGGTGCCGAGCGGTCCCGGTGCTGCGGCGCAGAGCCCCGCGGGGATCCCGGTGCCGCTGACCGCCGCGCGGATGGGGACGGCCGGGCCCGACCCGGCACCGCCACGAAGTCCCCTCCGCCCCCCCCACCGTCCCCAGCCCAGCGGGACGCGGCCGGGAGCAGCGGCTGTCACCCCGCTGTCCCTCACTACGAAGCTTCGGGCTCTGCGGGGCACCTTCCCGAGTGCGGGCCGGGTGTGAGAACCCCGAGCTGCTCACCCCGCTACGGCGTCCCACCGCGGGCAGCCCCGGGCCTCAGTTTCCCCGTCGCTTCCCGCAGTCCACGGGCAGAATACCCCGAGACGGGGCCGGGGGACACCGCGGACGGCACCTTTCCCGCAGCACCGTCCCGGCCGCACTGCCCACACTGCGGGACGCGCGTGGGGACACACGGGGAGACAGCCCCGAGTTCCCAGCGGGATGTTCCCCCCCCGCGCCCCGCTCACCTCCGCTCCGCTCAGCACCGCAGCCGCATCCCGGCACCGCCGGTGCCGCTTCCACAATGGCAGCGGCGAATTGAAGCAGGCGCCGGGCTCCGGGGAGCGGGGCGGAGTCGCGCAGAGGCCCGGCCCCCCCCGCCCC
>JACDJE010000363.1:673353-720864 GCA_016647715.1 Pavo muticus
GGGGGCGGCGGGACGTGGGGACACCGGGATGCGTGGACCCGGGGACGTGGGGACGTGTGGAGGTAGGGACGGCGGGACGAGAGAACACACGGCCTCAGGGACGTGGGGAGGTGGGGACGCCGGGACATGAGAGCACCTGGAAGTGGGGACTTGTGGACCCAAGGACAGGAGGACATGGGGCAGTGGGGACACCGCGCCATCTTTCACCTGGAGCACATTCCATCCAGAGTCCGTGCAGCCCGCTCTCAAAGGTGCCGTGCCTGGGCTGGGCTCACCCCGGGCTGCTCACAGCCCCACATCCCTCTGGCAGAGGGGACCGAGCTGTGGGGACAGCGATTGAACCCTCACCTCACCGCCTGTTGTTCCGCCTGTGCCGCAGGTGTCCTGGCTGGACTCCTCCCAAACGGCCCAGAAGGAGAAACCTTTCCTCTATACCTCTGGCTTCCCTGTGCTCAACAGATCCTTCTTCCCCGGCTTCCACACCCCCGCCATGAAGAGCACCTACTCGGCACAGCTCCAGGTAACCCGCGCCGCTCACTGCGCTGTCTCTTGTCTCTCGCCAGGTGTGCTGGCTCAGCCCCGAGCAGACCGCGGGGAAGCAGAAGCCCTATATGTACACTCAAGGCCAGGCCGTGCTGAATAGATCCTTTTTCCCTGGCTTTGACACTCCAGCAGTTAAATGCACATATTCAGCCACAGTGCAGGTAAGCGGCACCGCAGGAGGGACGCGGGGTGCGAACCCCAGAACCTTCCCGGAGCGTTTGTAGGGCGCAGCCCTCAGCAGCTCTGCTCTGTAAGTGCTGGAGAGGAGGGGCAGGAGGCTGCCATCCTCGCAGGGTGCCCTCAAAGCTGGAGCAGAGCTCCCAAAGGGTGAGCACGAGGCGAAACCCCACTGATTGGTGCCGGGGGGGAGCGGGGCTTCCCTGGGTCTGACAATGAACCTGGAGGATGAGTGGTTGTGTAAGGATGGGGAGGAGCGGCGGTTCTGCAGGGTCGGCCCTCATCCCTGCCCGCCCGGTGCCCCGCTGTGCCCATGTGCTGTGGTGTGCTCTGAGAGCGCCTCGGCCACGTTGTCCCCAGGGCTGCAGTGTGGGAGGGATGACAGTGAGCAACCCGGGCTCAGCTCGGGGGACTCATTGCGGTGTCCCCATCCAGGTTGGCTGAAGCCCCACTCCGTGCCATGCAGATCTGATGGGCGTTTTGATGATGTTTGCAGGTCCCCGAGGGTTTCACGGCCGTGATGAGCGCCACAACCTGGGAGAAGCAGAAGGATAATACCTTTGTCTTCAAGATGGAGCACCCCATCCCCTCGTACCTGATTGCCCTGGCTGTGGGGGACATTGTGTCTGCTGAGGTTGGCCCGAGGTGAGTGCCCACAGATGGGACCTGACCTTAAGGCACAGCTGTGGGAGCTGCCGCTCTGCTGGGAGTCCCTGCTTGTTTCGGCCCCACTCACGTCCCCAAAGGTCCCCTCCCCCCACCGGCTGCGGGAGCTGCAGGCTGGTACAGCAACCACACGAAAGCCCTCTGGCACTCAGACTGGGAAGGAGGCTGCAGCAGTAGGACTCTCCTTAGCTTTATCGCCAGGCTTTCATGTTGTCGCAGCATAAACACGCGCGGTCGCTGCCTGGTGAGGCAATAGGGTGAAAGTCTACTGGTGGTTAAACCTTCCTCTTCTCCGCTCTGGGCCGAGCACACGCGTTGCAGGACGTCTGTCCTCTGCGTGACGTTACCCGACAGGGGCTGTCCCCGTCACGCTGTCACCGTGCTGCTCCCCGGGGCCGTTTGTCACAGCCACCACCCCACGCTTGGTCTGAGCTCTCCCGATCCCTGCAGGAGCCGAGTCTGGGCCGAGCCCTGCCTGATCGAGGCTGCCAAGAAGGAATACGACGGGGTGATCGAGGAGTTCCTGGCCGTGGGCGAGAAGCTCTTTGGGCCCTATGTTTGGGGCAGGTAGGATGGGTCCCATTCCTTGGGGCTGGGAAGGGAGCGCCCTGCAGCCCCGGGCCACGGCTGCAGGTGGAGGTGGGTCTGTCCCGAGCTGCTGCCCCTCCCCAGGTACGACGTGCTGTTCATGCCGCCCTCCTTCCCCTTCGGCGGGATGGAGAACCCCTGCATCACCTTTGTCACGCCCTGCCTGCTGGCCGGGGATCGCTCCCTGGTGGACGTCATCATCCACGAGATCTCCCACAGCTGGTTTGGCAACCTGGTCACCAACGCCACCTGGGGCGAGTTCTGGCTCAACGAGGGCTTCACCATGTACGCCCAGAGGCGCATTTCCACCGAGGTCTATGGTGCGTGCCGTATGCGGGGCTCTGCGGTCCCCATTCACAACCAGCCTCATCCTGAGGTGCAGATGGAGCTGCCACGGCCGTTTCAGGGACACAGAGCCCTACAGCAGCAGTGCCTCCCGCACCGTTCCTTTGCCCTCCCAGCTCCTGGTGGCATACGCTCTCACCAGCCCATTGCTGTGCCTCTCACCCTTCATCCACACCCCGTCATCCAGCTATGGGGCAAAATGACAGTGCTGCCCCTCACAGCACCATGGGTTGTGCTTTCCTCACCCCACATGTGGGTCAGGGGCTCCAAACATTCCTTCTCTTCCATGCCAGGTTCAGCCTACACCTGCCTGGAGGCCGCGACAGGCCGGGCCCTGCTGCGCCAGCACATGGACACCACCGGGGAGGAGCACCCACTGAACAAACTGCGGGTGGTGATCGAGCCAGGTCTGGGGGGGCTGGGCTGCTGGGGGGCTGGGCTGCTTTGTGGTGGGGGGCTGCATGGCACGGTGGTGGCAGTGATGAATCAGAGCACAGCACTCGCTTTGCAGAACAAGGGATGATTTAGGAGCTGTTTCCTTTCTGCCCTGCTAGGTGTCAACCCAGACGACACGTACAAAGAGACTCCCTATGAGAAGGGATTCTGCTTTGTCAGCTACCTGGCACACCTGGTGGGGGACCAGGGCAAGTTCGACGCCTTCCTGCAGGTCGGGGCAGCGCTGTGCTGGGGGCGGGGGGTGCAGGGGGCTGTGTGTGGCAGCAGGCAGTGGGGATGTGCCAGGGAGGCAGTGATTACATGGCACGGCCCACCCTGTCCATCCCCACAGGCCTACGTGGAGCAGTTCAAGTTCCAGAGCATCACTGCAGACGATGCCCTCAATTTCTTCCTGGAGTTCTTCCCCGACCTGAAGAAGCAAGGCGTGGAGTCGCGCCCAGGTCAGCGCAGGACGCAGCGCCTCGGGGGCTCACAGCCATCCTCCATTCAAACATGGCGAGCTGCTGGGCCCGCTTCCCAGCACAGTGAGAGCTTGGCTTTATGGCTCCCAGCTCCTGGGCTTCCATCCCGGCACTGGTCTTACTGCAGACCCATCTGTGTGCTGGAGTTGGGGCTCAGCTCTGCTCAGTGCTCCCAGCAGGAGCTTCTCGTGCCTGGCTGCAAACCCAGCCCTGGGCAGCAGCTGGGGCTGACCTGGGAGGAGGTGTGGGATGCCAGGAGCCCCACATGTGGGCTCGGAGCCCCTCCAGCGCCCCTCCCCACACCTCTCCGCAGGTCTGGAGTTCGATCGCTGGCTCAACACGCCGGGCTGGCCGCCCTTCCTGCCCGACCTGTCCCCGGGGCAGCAGCTGATGAAGCCGGCGGACAAACTGGCAGAGCTGTGGGCAGCTGATGGCCTGAACGTGGAGCAGATCGAAGCCGTGGACATCTCAGCCTGGAAGACGTACCAGCTGGTCTACTTCCTGGATCGGATCCTGCAGAAGTCACCGCTGCCCGAGGGTGAGGGCCGAGGCCGCCTCCGGGGCTTCGATGCCCGGGGAACCGCAGTCATCGTGGTTGGGAAGGACAGCTGAGATCCCCACCGCCCTGCAGTGCCCACTGCTGTCCTCAGCGCCGCCGCCCCGCGGTTCTGAGCGCGGTGCCCCCACTGCTCCCATTCCCCACCCCGACCCAGCGCAGTGTGAGACCGTCACCTCTCATCCCATAACTGTTACCCGGAGCAGAGCCCGACCCCCCCCCCCACCCCAACCACCTCTCAGGAGCTGCAGGGAACGGTGGGGTCTCCTCTGAGCCCATCTGCTGCACTGACCCACCCCGGGTCCTCTCCCCATAGGACCCCGCTGTGCTCCAGACCCCCGCAGCTCCGTTGCCCCTCTCTGCACAGCTCCAGTGCTCAGAGTCTTTCCTGTTGCCCTCGGGGGAGGGGGTTGGGGGGTCTTGCCTTCTGGCCCCGTGGGAGCGGAGGCAATGGCTCTCTCTCACAGGCAATGTGGAGAGGCTGAGCGCGATGTACCCCAAGATCTCCAAGGCCCAGAACGCGGAGCTGCGGCTGCGCTGGTGCCAAATTGTCCTCAGGAACAACCACGAGCCCGAGTTCAGCAAGGTGAAGGCGTTCCTGCACAGCCAGGTGTGTGCTGGGGACGGCCGGCAGCTGGGGGCCATTCCTGCACCTCCTGCCCTGTGAGGGGGTGCAGGGCTGTGCCCCAACCACCGCTGTGCCCGGCAGGGGAAGCAGAAGTACACGCTGCCGCTGTACCGCGCCATGTGGGGCGGCTCGGAGGCTGCCCGCGCGTTGGCCATGGAGACCTTCTCAGCCACGGCCCCTCAGCTGCACGTCAACGTCCGCAACTACGTCAAGAAGATCCTGGGCTTGGAGGGGAGCGACTGACTGCGCCCACAGCCCCATCCCCGCCCTCCTTCTGCAGCCTGCTGAGCTCTCACTGCACGTTTCCTTATTAAACTTGGCTGTTTTTACCACTGTGTGCTCCCGCTCTTCTCAGCTTGAAGCCCTGCTACTCCTGGCTGTGCTGCTCTGCCGGGGCCTGCTGATGCCTGCACCACACTGGGGAGGGAGAGGCAATGCCGGGCTCACAGCCCCGACCTGCACCCACCTGGGGCTGGATGTGCCCTGCAGGACCCCCAGCACAGCAGGGATGGCTGTTGGAGCACTGGGAAGGGTCCTGGCTTCAGCCCCCCCAGGCACTGCAAAGGACGAGGTGGGGATCCTTTTCCTGCAGGGCTCGGGGCAGGCACAGCTGAACCCTGACCCTGCACGGCTTTTCTTCACCTGCGTCTCACCACAGCTGGGGCTCCGTCTGGGGCTGAGGAGGGCACACTGTGCCCTGCGTGGGACGGGGCCGTTCAGCACAGCGACGCCCCACAGATGCAGGGCTCGGGGATGGAGCAGCAGCAGAACATCTAAGCCTGACACTTAATGCAGGGAACGGCTGTAAGACATTTCTGAGCAGCCGCATAATGGAAGTGGGGCTCCGTCCCGTGCACGGCCTAATGGGCTTTTAGAGAGAAGCGTTCCATCAGGAGGAAAACCTGCTCTGGTGAGCAGCCAGGCACGAACAGCAAACCGCACAGCGAGGGGCAGCAAAGCCACGCTGACACAAACACGGAGCCACATGCCCGGCTGGAACCAACTCAGTGCATTCTGCTGGGATAAATCCCACAGAGGATGGAGAAGGATGCAAGTCAAACATGGCCGGAGGGCTACAAAGAGCCAGCGTGGCCTACATAGGGGGAGGTGAGGGAGAGGACAAGGAGCAAAGTAGGCAGCCATGCTGTTAATTGGTCCTCATCAAGGGCAAGGAAAAGAGCACGTTGCCCAGTGCCAAAATCCAGCACAAGCCGCCCACGTCGGCACCACGACCCCGGGATCAGGGCTGAGCCAAAGCCGCCTCTGACACAAAGACGGCTGCAGTGCCCAGCTCCAAGCGTGCAGAGACCACGCGTGTCGTCACTGATGTGCTCAGGAGTACATCCCCGATTCCAATCAGCTACAGAAAACAGAATCAAATGGGCTGTTACTGCACGGATGAGGTCACCACGCTCTTCCATACCAGGCTGTGCACGTTTGGAGCTGGTGTCCTCTAGTGGATTCAGCACTGCTGAAAATAACTGCTGGTATTATCATAGCTTAGAACCTCCCTCTGTGGCACACTGTCTGCTTTCCCAGCAAAACGTGGACTGTTGGTACAATTAACACAACCCCTGGCTGGGGACTTCGTTACCTCTGAAGCACCTGGAAACAATCGCCCATGTTGAGGAGCGCCTGGCTCTCATTTATCTGCCACCTGTGGTTTGACTTAGCCCAGCAAACCATCGGCTGGGGAGGCCAGGTGGCCCCCAGCGCCCTTAGGTGCCCTCAGCGCAGCACACACAAGTGCACAGCCTGGGCTCGGAGCTGCTGGGCCGTGTGCTGCCCATTCAGGACCGGGACTGACTGGGAACGGCGCTCTGCCTCCATCCACCTTCCTGCAAGGCAACACCCGACCACGACACCAGAGCTTAAAATGAGGGACAAGAAGTAGCAGAGATACTTATTTCTAACAGAGCGACCTTCATCAAACCAAGAGCTCTTTTTGCTTAGTTTTTTCCAAAACGAATGCCAAGTCAATCATATAATGCAGGCAGGAGATGTTAACTCTTTATTCACGTATTGATTTAGAAAGGCTTAGTGAGATGGGATTAATGGATCTGATGGTCAGAAAGGACCGTAATCTTCTAGTTTGACCTGCAGCAGAGCATAGGCCTGCACTTTCTGCAGCCCACCCATCAGGGCAGCTGCAACAGGGCTTAACTTCTAATCCATGCCACGGGAGTCCCAAAAAAGTCACTCCTTCCTGGTCCAACATCAGCATCCTGCTGAACCCACGCTCTGCTTCACTTTTGTTATGCCTGACTTCCACTTGCAGCCCACGGCTGTTTCAGGTGAAGGTTGTTTAATACTGTTTGTTTTAAACACTTCTTCAACACAGGAAGGACTCTTTTGCTCAGGGCTGCTTTCACACTATAAAGTAACAGCGGGATTGGGAAAGCCCTCAGAGCCACCAGGGATGGATTCATTTCCTCAATGGTTTCAGCGTTACATCTGTGTGGCAGAGAGCAAACCCTGCCCCGTGAAGGTACAAAGCCAGCACGTCCACGCAGTGCCGGCCGTCCACGCTCCTCCTGGCTGCCTGCTGCGCTGCCAGCAGCTCAGCACGGGATGGTAAAGGAGTGAAAGCAGCCACAGAGTGGTACGGCTTTGTGTGAGGAAGGAACGGGGAGTCCCAGCATCAAAGCGTGTCATATGTCTGAGCCCAGCTCTGCGCACTGCTTGTCTGAGATGTGGTTAGCTAACGACTCTATGATGTCAAGGAGGAGTGGCTGACTCAGGGAGCGGAGGTTTGGCAACTTG
Organism: Pavo muticus; assembly: GCA_016647715.1. Classification (NCBI taxonomy): domain Eukaryota; kingdom Metazoa; phylum Chordata; class Aves; order Galliformes; family Phasianidae; genus Pavo; species Pavo muticus. Next base: position 680,537 of record JACDJE010000363.1, read on the forward strand.
GAGACCTTCAAGGAAAAGAAAAACAGAACAGAAAAACACCAAGAAATTAAAACCCTCCCCAGATGGCAGCTGATGTGCTGCTTTTACCCCCCCGCCACACGGGAAGCGCTCAGCTCAATGTGAAATCACTGCTGCGCAGCTGGGGTGCAGGATGTGGCCCTCGCCACTTCCCATAAGTGCACAGAGTGCTGCATGGAGGGGAAGGGAGGGAGCACAGCAGAAATGCTGATCCCAGCACAAGAAAGCAGTAATTACTGCTCATAATGACAACTCTGCTGTTACCCGATGCAAACGAAGCGCTCCCTTAAAGCAGCGCCGGGCACAGCACAGCACAGCACTGAGCTCTGAAGGCTGTTTGTCTCCTTCAGGCCATCTGAACCGGCAGAGGACAGGATCTCATCACACCCATGTGCTGCTCCGGAGCTGTGGTACCTCAGAGCAGAGCTGTGTGGTTCTGCTTTAATGCCTCCACAGCCCGAGCAGGGCACTGGAGCAGCAGCCAACAGAAACCCGTGCCACATCAAAGGCAGGTGAACCTCCAGCAATCTGCATGGTCCTGGGGCTGCTCGCAGCTCAGCTGCACACAGCTCTGCCTTCTCTGCTTCATGCCAACAATCCCTGCTCCTGTGGTTATCAGACCACGTCCAGCCCTGGCAGCACACGCTGCCCACAGCCCTGCCTGCTCGCCCAGCCCGCACCACTGACGCCATCCATCACCTCACTGCACGCAGCTCTCCTGCCACGAAGCGTGGAGGTGTTCTGAGCATCTCCTGAAACCCAGGGGGGAAACTGCTGAGAGCAGCTTCAGAGAGCTCAGAGCAACGCAGCCTGAGGCACACAGCCAGGACTGAGGACTGGCAGCAAAGGGACACCCAGAGCACTGGTGGGAATTGAGCCCCGCAGTGGTAGGAGCAGATCAGGGCTGGTGTCAGAGCACAGACAGACCCTTCAGAGCAGCACTTTTAGTGGGGCTTCGGCACAGAACTGACACACAAATGCTGCCCACACATCGCCCCGAGGAGTGAGCTGCTGGGAACAGCCCTTCCATTGGAGCTCTCACTGCGGGGAAAACTTCCGTGCTCTAAACCGAGGGCAGCACGAAGCAGGGAGGGGAAGGGGAGCTCACAGCAGCCTGTCTGAGCCTCGCTGCCCCGCTGGGCTCACACAGAGGGAACAAATCACCTTTCAGGAGCAGAGCAGCAGGCATTCCTGCCCAGCCACACAGAGCCGGGCCAGGAATCACACACCAAAGCTCCTCAGGCCAAACACAAACATCGCATGATTACCATTTCTTGCACATCTGCTTGACAGCCTTCCAGCCACATTCTGATGAATACTGTTCTAACAGGCAACAGTTGGAATATAAAACATTTCTACACATTCGGGCTGGTGACGATGAGCACAGCGGAGTGACAGCCTGCAGCTCAGGGCTTTTTTTCCTGCGATGTTGCAATACTTCTTTCCCTCAGCACATTCTGGTCTGCATGGCTCCAACCTGCCTGCCTTCCCGTGGCCTCCGTTGGGAAGCAGACACCCCCGGATTTCAGCTCTCAAGGATCACAGCGTGTTGCCCCAGAGCCAAGAAGCCATCCCAGCCCCTGGGCTACGTGCAGTGGGAGCCACGCTGAGCTGTGCCCCTCTGCAGGGCTGGGGGACCAGAAGAAAACACGGCACACAAAGGCAGGGCTGCAGACTCGTGCTGAGGTCCCTCGAGCAGCTTTGGGACTCCTGGATGCTCACTCCACTCCCAAAGCTTTGTATGCACCCCAAGCGATCTCTGGACGCACAATGCACTGAGTTCTGGTGACTCAGGGATTAACAAAGAGGCCGAACTCCCCCTCTGAATGCCCAACCTTTAGATGCCATCTGGACATAGCAGTGCTTTCTGAACTTCAGGCATCAACAGAAGGACTGAGATTCAACGAACAGAAGACAGACCCTGAACACTCCCCATGGAATCAGCAGGAACGGAGCACCCAGAAATCCCAGTTCAGTCTCTGTGATTTACCTGCAAATTTCAGCAATGCCAACAGTTGTGCAATGAGCTGGGAAGCTCACGGAGGGATCCCCTCTCATATGAACACCACGACAACCCCCCCATTCGCCCCAGTGCGGATGGGAACATCAGCATGTCAGACTCGTGACTGTTCCTATCAGCCATGCATCCAGACAAGGAAACCACAGCATGTCCAGCCAGGCCGCGCTCATCTGCCTTCTGAGCACATGATTTCTGCATTCCCATCTATGGCAGGGAAGATGCCTCAGCACAGCTGTGCCCAGCACACCCGTAGCCACCAGTGAAAGAGAAGTGTGCACACTCAGTCCATGCCAAGCTTATCTCGTATGCACAAAAACCCAATGATTGCATGGCACAAAATTAACAGCTGGAACAAGTGGAAATGGAAGCAATTCTGTTTTGGAAGGTCTTTGCATTTCCAGACCAGGATATTCTAGTCTTTTATTTATTGTTCATGTGAGAAGCGTGCCTGGCAGACTTCTCAGCGAGTGCCAAGGACACGCAGCCGTGTCTCAGCCGTCTCACATGAGGGAGAATGAAATGGATTCCTATGTTAATGTGTCTTTAACCAACGCAGCGACAGAGGACAGCAGCTCTCAAAAGCCCCAGAAAAGATGCAACCAACCTTGGTGAACTGGTGAACAATGATGTGCAGGCAGTGCCTCTTCATGTCCAGGGCCTGGGTCTTGTCAGCTGCCTCCAGAATCTGCAGCAGAAGCAAAGGTAAGATCTCCCTTCTGTGCTGCTCAGACATACAGCACACAAATACTGCTCTGACTCATCGGAGAGAATTCCTCCGAGCCAGCATCGATGGCTTTCATTACAAACCCAAATCTTTTCTAAACTAATCTGAAGTAAACCTTGCATCTAAAATGCGTGGAGTCTTCATGAGAGGAAACTGCAGACCAGTTTCAGAGCCGGGCTCCCCGAGGTGCTGCAGTGAGGCTGCCATGGGCAGGAGCCAGGAGCAGCCTGTGCAGGATCTGATTCTGCTCACGTTGCAGAGGGCTCTGCTTCCTACCACGCAGATGGCTTTGCTATCACAGAGTACTTTTGTTGCCTTAAACTTCGTTGCCAGATCAGCACTGCTGTTAAAACAAGAGTAACATCACCTGCACGCCACTGCTATGGTTACTGCTGAAAAGCGGTTTGGAGATGGAGGCAGAGCACGCACTGTGCAAAGCCCTTTGGGAAGTCTCTCCCACTGTGGGATGAGGAGCTCAGCATGAGCATCCTGCTGGCCAAACAGCACCTCCTGAACGCTGCCACACAGGAGCACCAGTGGCAGAAAGAGCACAGAAGGATCCAGCTGGACGGAGGCTGTGCTCCCGTGGGGGTCGGTCAGGGCTGCTGTGCTCCGGGGGCCTGCACAGCTCTGAGCCCAGCACTGGCAGCGCCACACTCAGCCCACGAGATGGGACTGAGCCTGCAGACATGGCAACACTGCTCAGTGGAGAAACAAACCCCACAGCCCTGGATCAGACCCTCAGGCTTTCCCGTATCGAAGTGAAGCAGCTAATTAAAGCTCGCTGGGGCAGTTACCTGGAGCACGTTCTCCACCGTAACATTCATTTCCAGGTTCTGCTTGCAGTATGCCTGCAGTCTGTTGTTGGAGAAGCCGTAGTAGTAAGGTGCAGCAAAGAGGTAGCTGTTCATCTCATTAAGGGAAAACACGTACAGCCAAGGAGCAGCACCGGCACTGCTCACAGACGCAGCTGCAGAGGCTGAAATGCAGCCCTTGCTGTTCATGCAGACCCGACCATCCCCAGCCTGCAGCCAGCAAACCAGAGCTGAGTCACTGCGTGAGCACTTCACGGAGACACTCCGGACTGAAGGATACAGGGAGTCCTCGGGAGGCATGTTTACCTCTCCATAATAAATATATCTAAGCATGGATTCAAACGCTTGCTTGCTGGGAACCATTTCGCCTATAGAAATATTCACTTGCCCGTCTTCTGGCATGAAGGAACGGAACATGGCTTCAAAGTAGCTGCAAAAAATGAAGTAAGAGCAACATGAAGCACCCTGCATAGGGATGGTTCAACTCAGTGCTGTTCAGAAGCAGCTGTTAAGCACTGCAGCCCCAGGATAGGAAAGCAGGAGGTAACCGGGGCAAAACCATGGCTGAACTGTGCTTCATAGGCCTGCCTGCGAGTGCTGCAGGCATAACCCCATCTTCCATCAGCACTACCTGAACCTGGTCTCCCTTTCCTGAAAATTGGGACGCACACTGCTTAGATTTTTGCCTCATTTGCATTAATCCCAGCAGAAAGCTGACAGCATCACGAATCTCCTCGCTACCCGCAGGCCGTGGCTGCCAATCACACAGGGCTGCTTCTACAGAGCTGGTAGAACACTACAGTAATGATGCTGAACATCACGACTGGGACTGCAAAAACCTGAGACAGTACCTGAAATAGAAAAGTTATGTGGATGCTCAACGTCACACAGACATACAGGCATACACAGAGCACACATGGCAGGGACAAACCCACCCAGCCCAAAGGCAGAGGAGGGAGAACCTCACTGCAGGGTGAACGACTCAGCAGCAAAGCAGGGGAACAACCCACTCTCTGTTCTGCACCATTTTTTCTATGCTCATTCATATCAGCAGGTGAGAAACAGACTCAGGTTTCACATGATGTGAGATGGATGTTCACCACCAGAACTCCATCTGAGCTCGGTGGACATCTGCTGATGCACAACACCACTTTTCCTTCTTGTGATTTTACAGATTCTTTCTCTTGTAGTGCAGCTTCTATGCTTACAAACCCTCCAGAGAGTCTCCACCATCTTAATTCCCTCCTCTCTTCCCCTGCTGGGTATCAAATTGAAAAGTATTTCATCACTGTGGCTTAAAGGCTTATTGCACTTACGGAGCAAAGCTGCAGCTTACACCGTACGTGGGTACAAAGTTCTCCCCGTCCTCTACAAGAAGCAAACTGCCCCAGCAGCTGCACAGCGCTGTTTTACACCTGCAGTAACTGCAGTGGCTGTAATGGACAGACTCACCTGGAGCGGGCTGCGAGGATGGCCTTGTGGGCCGGCCGTGGGTGGCCGTCCAAGAGGAGGATGATATCACAGAATTCAATCCCAGCTCCTTCCAGGTAAGCCTTCATGTCCTGAATTAAAGATGTTCCTGAAAGCCAACACAGGAACAGTTGGACGCTGCAGTTCCAGCTGCCATGCCCCCTCTCCATGCCCTCCTTCCTTTGGGACCCCTGGGGTGAGCAGCAAGCAGGCCCTTCCACCTCATCCTGCAGCAAAAGGAGCTTCATGCTTCCCCATCACATCAGTACCTGTCATACATACCCAGCAGCTCTGCCATGCCCTGGGGACAGCACTGAAAGGTGCATTCTGTAGTTCATTTTTTCCTACACTTCATTTTTTCCCCCCACTCCGCCTTGGCCAACCCCCACCAAAGGAGGTGAAAAACTACAGCTTGGTTACCTTCTGCTCCACTCAAACTGAAGGCCTACTGCCTTTTCTTTTAACCTCTTTTTAACGTATCTTTCCATTCCTTCTGCCTCTCCTCTCTGATCAGAATCAGGGTGTTTTACTGTGAGAAGAACATGAAAGCATTTAACACGATTTTTCATGCACTGCAGTGGGGACAATTCTCTGGCTGAAGCTCGGAGGGGAAAGAACTGGGCTGTTCTGCCTTAGCCCAGGCTGCAGCCTACAGCAGTTCTACCAGACGAAGAACTGCAGCTCTGCTGTCTCCCCCTTGGGCCACCTCCCAGACTGAGCAAACGGCAGCAATCCGAGCCCACGGCTGGCAACCCCACAGGGCGCAGCGTTACCGATGTCCAGCGGCTGGTCGGAGTGCGTTCGAACAGGGGGCTGCTGCTTCCTCCGGACAATCTCCACGATGAGGGATGAAGAAAGATGCTCAAACTCCTTCATCATTATGACCTGGTTAAAATGCGACTCTTTCACCACGAAGTTCAGGCAGTGCTCCTTTAAACAGAAGAGTAATAATAATGATAATTACTGTTTCCTGCATGAAGTCATCCTGCAGCACATGGATGTCACGTTGGTGACAGCCAGCCTTTTCCTGCCCGTGGATCCCAGCACTGGAACTGCCAGAGCTTTTCCTTACAAGGCGACCCCTCAGCTCCCACCTGAACGGGAGATGCAGGGCAGTTCCAAATATTAAGAAAAACCCGACTGAGAAAAAATGAGGAAAAGATTAATTGATTCCCATCCGGCTGCTCTGCTGATTTCTAAAATATGAACCCCGGGAGAAGGAGCAAACTGAGAGTGGTTGCTCATAACAGTGCTTAGTATGATTAGAGCCCACATTTAACCAGAAGGGTGAAGAGATCTTAGCTCTTCAATACCATCCAGTAAAGGCACAAGTAGCTCCAAGGATTTCCTCAAGGAAAAGGCGCAGATTTTGCCCAACATTTCTGACCAGGTTGCAAACAGCCTGAAGGGGATCCTGCAGGCTCCAGTATGCCAACTTTGCTAGAAAGATCAACGTGGTAGAAAGGTAACAAATGAACCAGACCTGATGCTGAACAGCGAGAGGAACCACAAGAAAAGCAGCCCGCTTGGCAGTGCAAACCAAGGCTTTCCCTCAGGATATTTAAATAAGCAAAAAACGTCATCCATAGCAGCTCACCATAAGGTGAGCACAAAATTAGGCCAAGGAATAATTACGGATTTCCATTTTCTGCCACCGTGAGTTCAGCTGCCATCTACAGGGATCTGCCCGGGCCCATCGGAAACAGCTTTAAAGAACGCCTGGGTGCCAGGAGGAGCAGCCTTGTGCAGATGGCACTCAGCCACCAGGAGCTCCGGCACTGAGAACCAGGATGCCAACCCGAGAGGATCCTGCCCAGCGGAGCGGGGTGGAAGAGCCCCCGCGGCCCTGCTGGCAGCCATCAGCCTGCCGACCCGCCGTCCCTGGCGCTGCGTCCACCGGCGCTGAGATGCTGCAGTCCTACGCACTGAGGGCTGTGCCAGCACGCACGTAGCTGCTGCTGACTGCTGTGCTCCTGGGTCCTCTCCTTTGCCCAAATCCAGCACAGGGCCCAAGGAGGTGCCGATGCACGCTGGTTTGCACAACCCCACTCTGGTGTAAGCTCAGCTCTGCGGCCCGGCGCTCTGCACAGGCTGTCCCAGTCAGCACTGTGTGACTGGGCACTAATTGCTGGGCGTGGGTGGAGAGCCGCTTCTCTGCAGCTGGAAGCAGAATTGGCTCTGGCCACTCTTGGTGGGACCACTGCAGCACGAGCGTGGTCTGAAGGCTGTGGGTGCCAGCTCTGCATTTCAGCAAGCGCCTCAGAGTCCCCCCGTACAGAGAGCTGCCAACACTGATCTGCAGACCAAAGGTCTGAGAGCTGAGTTTAGTTTTCCACCAGATCAGGTGAGAGAATCCATGAACAGGCTCGGCATTAAACCCTGCGACCGGAAAATGCACCGCTTCCACCTCCCTGCAGTGAGAGCCAGCTGGGGAAGCGACAGAGTCACTCTGCCCCTGTATCCTCCAGGACAGGCATCCAAATGTCACTCACTGGAAAAGCCCACATAACGTTCACGAGCTCCTGCAGTACAGCCCACAGCAACACACTCAGGCAGCCATAATTACAGGGGAGAACCGAATTTGCAAAGCTGACAGCTTTTGCAAAACATTAATTACACCCAAATTTTCTTTAATTTCTTATCAGTAACTTTGTATGCAAAATGTGATTACCTTTAGCTGATCCAGCTGAAGCTTGTTAGCATTTTCACACACAATGAGCACATTCTGCAGATCCACAGATGCTTCAATGTACTGAAGGCAGAGCTGTTCCAGGCGAGAGAGCTTGAAGTTCAGGGCTAGTTTGTACACATCCATAATGAGTAACACATCCTGCACATGGCCTGAAATCACGAGAGAGAAAAGCCCCTTCCATGGCACCAGAGGTCACTGAACAAAAGGAGAAACATTCTCAAGGCATTTCTGACTCACCCCGCGCGTTCAGAACAGCACAACGGGCAGCAACTGGGAGCTTCTATGGAGAATAAAAAGTCCCACTGCTGCTCAGATTAAACCAAGAATGGACACTGAAAAGGAGTGATCTCTCAGAAGGGAGGTGTGGAAGAGCCACCCCAAACGAGTTCTGGGGCAAGCAGGTGCAGGCAGTGCTGGGGCACATACAGAGCTGAGGTCGGCCTGAAGCCAGGGCTACACAGCGCAGAGGGGCTGTGGGGCTCGGGGTGACCACTGCAATGGGGCCTCTGAGACACCGCCTCCAGGAGTAACCCCCCGTCTTTGCTTTCCTCACAGGGGATCTCTGACCATCTGCTGTAACTACTTTTTGACAGAGAAAAGCCTTCTTGCGTGTTATTTGGCTTCCCAGTGTCTAATAAGGAAAATCCCACTTGATAGGCGTGCCAGGTGCCATTAGCTCAGCACAGAGGATCCCCCAGGGAGATGCCCTCTGAACCCGGGAGCAGCCAGGAATACACAAAGTCAGGGTGGGAGCACTGCAGGATCCCAGCAGACCAGTAATGCTGCAGAGAGGTAAGCACTGGGGAGAAATGGGGAGGCCAGGGAGGAGGGCAAACTGCTGCAACAAAGGGAGAAGCTGGGTGTGATAATCCTGCTTTGGTCTGACTGTCCTGCCATGAGCACACCGAGGATCAGGGGAACGGCTGAGCGCTGGGTCTGGCAACGTCAGCAGAAGCCAGCGAGGAGGTTCCTCATCCTCACTAATTAGGCTTTGCAGGGAAAGCTTTGGAACAACTGCTTACAAATTAATATTTCACTGAGCATGATCTAGAATAGGAAGATCTCAAACCAAAGCTGAAGCAAAGATTCCAGTGTTAAAGCTGATGCGCCTCCATTTAAACACCTCTGCAGTGCAGCCTCAGCTCCCTTTCCTCCCCCAGCTGGAGTCCCCTCTGGGTACCCAGCTGCCCATCCCACAGCACAGACCTAAGCACCATGCCAGGGCCAGGACTCAGATCTGCTGTGCTGGAGCTGAGAGATCTCTGGCAGTTACCTCCTGGCCTCCAACTGCTTAACAGCTCAGGGATCTTCAGCGAATGCAGCTAATGGACTTCGAGGCATTCCCTCGCCTTGGCATTTTGAAGAGCTGATAGCATGGCTTTGCAATGGGCAAATAGCAGAGAAGTTTGCTGTCAGCACTCAGTGCTTGTGCTGCCCTACCTTTGCGAGGGTATTTTATTTTATCCGTGTACAGAAACTGCATGAGCACCTCGAAGGGCTGAGCCTCAGCCTCCCGGATGGGCACTTCCAGCAGCGGCTGCAGGCGGCACAGTTTGACATTGCCACCAATGCCATCCTTCTGACAGCCTGCGTGCCCCTCATCTTCAATATCTTGCTTTGATTTCTAGTGAGACAGAAGAAAGACCCCAGCATGGCAGCGAGGCTGCATTAGCGCACACACGTCACCATCAAACCAAAGATCCTTCTCATCACTGCACAATTGCCAAGTCCCAACACCTCGTTATCCCAAGATTATGTCCGTGTGCATCACACCTCCTGTCTGTTCCATGCCATGTGACAAACATGGACGGGAACAAAAGTGAACTCCTGGACCAATGAACTTCACTGAGCTCACACTTCTGTCCCAGCAGCGAACATCTCTCCTTGGGCAGGGCAGAAGGAAGATGCAGAAGCAAGTTCCACAGATCCCTGCACTGCAATGGCAGAGCTCAAGTGCTGCACAGCAGCATTTTAAGCTGCTCTGTTACTTCCAGGTTTCGCTCTGACAGCCTTTCCTGGTGAAGATGAAGCTGTGGGGAGGCTAAACAATTAACTGCAGGGCAATGAGACATCCATGTGCCTTACTGTAGGTAGCGTGCTGCCACGTGCTGAAGGACAATGACAAGTTTTTGGTGAGAAGCTGTGAGCAAAGCTGACGGATGATGCTCCGCACTCCAGAAAGATCATGCAATACTGAGGTAAAAGGCAGCCAGCCTCAAAACCTTAATCCTGCCTTCCCCCCAGCCCGTCTCATCTCGTCAGCCATCCCCACCAACACACAGCATCTGTCCTCTCGAGTGAGGGCTGTGTGCCTCCCAGCAGTGCTCCACAAGGTTAGAACTGAGACAGCCAGAAGAGCTCCAAGAACCACCCCCAAATCCAGATCACCGATCAGCTTTGGCTCCTCCGCATCCTGCCCCTGCCCTGATGCCACCCAGCAGTCCCTGTTAATACTAATTATCCTCTTTATTTTACAGGCCCAGGAGCATCTCAGCATCCTACATCTGTCTCAGCATATTCTGTTTTCTTCCTCACAGCTGATTTCCCAAGCAGGGCACAGGAAGCACCACCTCACCACAGACCTCTCAGAACGCTCACCTGTTTCAGCCTCTCCCTCGCCTGCATGATCTTCTTCCTCAGCCACTTGCAGCGGGCTGTCACGATGGCAGCGTGTCCTCGGACCCGCTCCTCCTTCTGCCAAAGGAAGGGGCAGAACCCCACCACACATTAATTCCCAGGTCACACAGAGCTGGCAGATGGCAGCAGCAGCAACCCGGGCTGCGCTCCAGATCACCAAACATTTACTGCACGTTAGAATGAAAGGCAGCCCTGCATCTGCTCCTCACATCCAGGTGAAATTCAACACCAGTTTTCCCCAGGGGCTGAGCAATGGCAAACACCATTTGGGAAAGCCTTTGTTACGGTCGCTGAGCAGAAGCTGCTGCCCAGGTCCTGTTGTGGGCTGTGCATCTCAGCTCTGCATCTGATTTCGCTGTGAATGGTAGTTTGCAGAACAGCTCTGCTTGTTTGCTGCTGTTCCTCATGATTTATTTATCCTGTTCTGCTTCATAATCTGTTCTGTTCCTGAAGCATCATCTGATCTCTGTGAAGTCTTCAGTAACTTTTTACCAAAAAAATGGCAGCTGAGTTGAAATTCTCATGTTTTCCATTGAAAACATTCTTTTATTTCCCTGTGCTGCTTTTCCTGGCTCTATTTTGGTGATCAAGAAGTGGCTCTGGAGGTGATATGGAGACCTGCAGAGCACTGAGCTGCTCTTCCAGCACCCATTTGGGACCTCAGAGCTCAGCAGTGCTTCGTATCACTTTCATGCTGCAGACTCACAGAGCTCCTTCTTTGCAGCTTATAAAGTTATCAGATTGGTGCAGTTTAGCAAACCAGGCTGAATCCCCGGGCACCATCACTGCACGGTGTGCTTTCTGCACGTGCCATGTAAGCAGTCACAGCCCTGCCGGGACCCCCCTCTTCCCATCAAATCCAATACCATTTTCACTAAAGCCCGCTCACCTCTCCCAGAACAAACTCCAAGTCACTGAACTGCCTGTTTTCCCACAGCCTTCCATAATCTTCGTGCAGAGTGCATTTCGGGTAACAGGAAAACTGCAAGAACGACACAATCCCACATCAGACATCCCTGCTCGCTTCGGTCACCCATATCCAAAGCTCTGATCCCAGCGCCTGCTCAGACAGCAACTCTCAGAAGGTTTTACTCCATCAGTGTTTGACAGCTGAGTCTGACACGCAGGGGAAGCCACGGGGGCACAGCGAGCCGTGCAGGAGCCTCCCAGCAGAGCTGGATGTGGAAGGACGCGCAGAACGGAGGGGGTGTGAGGCTGCCGACCCACCTGGAATCGGTACATCTCCCCGCTGCGGATGTTGTTGTCCACCGTCCCACCGAAGATGTACATCGCATCTGAGATAACGGCTGCGGCGTGGAACAGCCGCCCGCTGGGCAACTGGGGGAAGAAAGGGACAAAGGGGAGGGAATAAACACGGCCATGCCTGCTTCCGAGAGCAACCACCTGCAGGGGATCAGCAGCGAGAGGCGCAAAACGTTCCGCGTGCAGCACAGCCACGGGCAGCCGCGTGATGCCTGCAGACCTACAGGGCTGTCTCCTAGGACGGCCGCTTCCTGCCCACTGCACCTTGTGCCAGCCCCGTGTGCACGCAGGGCTCGCCCAGCACAGCCCACAGACCAACACCCGCCCAAAGAGTGGTGCCACAAAGCAAATACAGCCCTGGGTCAGAGCTGCAGCAGTGCCCTTCTATGGGACAGCCCTCACATGCCACCCAACGGCAAAGACCTCGCAGCCCAGCACCCCTCCATGGAACACACGGCCTTTTCCCACCAGCCCGCTGTGTGCTCTGGGCAGCACAGCTCACGGGCTCAGCCATTTCCCAGCTTTGTTTTTAATTCAAACACTTCCCTCGCCCTGAAGGATTTGCAGCTCAGAAAGCAGCCCTTTCATTTAGCAAACACTTTTGTTTTCCTTCCAACCGTAGCATTTTCACAATCGTTGCCAGAAAGGAAACGTGAATCATTGGAATATGTAACTGAGTCACACTGTGCCTTGCCAGTCATGGCATATCCACCTCCAGCACCCAGCAAGGATCCCTATAGCAGCGGAGTTTCGTCTGCAGTGAGTGGTATCAGAGCCCTGTAACAGCACCTCGCCGTTTACTAAGTAACTTCAGCAATCAACACGAGTCTTTTTAAATAGCCGCACTGCATTCTGGAGCTCAGTATGAAGAGAAATGTAAATACTGAAGGACAACCCAGGAAAAGAAACAAAGCAGGAAGGCCGTGCACAGCTCATCAAAACGTTCTGCAGCCAAAGGCTTCAGGAATCAGAGCAGAACTGGGCCAGCATGGAGCTGCCACTGCAACCACAGCTCACAGAGCTCTGCAGCCCCACCGCAGCGACAGCTCTGCACCGAAATGCAGCAAGGAGACACTCAGAGACAAAGAAAGAATAAAAGCAGAAAGGTTCGTAGAGTGCAGGAGTGCAAACAGCTGCGGAGAGGCACGCCAGGCTCCGTGCTCCCCAGCCCATCAATGCCAGATGCCAGAAAGTCCCGCTCTGTCTTGAATTCTTTGCTGGGAGACCTCCCAGGCTGACAAACCAGCTGCTGAATACGTGCGAGCCAAGCACAGTTTGTATGGAGCAGGTATGCAATAACGTGTGTCCTGCTAGGCCAGCAGTCCCGGGGACTCAGCAGAGGTAAAAGGAATTGACAGATCTGAAACGGAGCCACAGGAGCTGCCAGCTGTGTGCAGCACCAGCACAGCAGCTCGGGGTCCTGCAGCCGCATGGTCTCCAACGGCAGACCCAGACACAGCCCCCTGCTCCCCACCTGTGCAGCACAGCGACGAGCAGCCAAGGCTGGGAGTGCAGCTGGAGCAGCTCAGAGCTGAAGGACGACTCTGAGCTCCTTTGCTGGGCAGCACTTTTTACATTTGTGTTTTCTGAACCACTGCAGAAAGTCTCACCGCACACAGCAGCACACAGCCCAGCTTGGGAAAGCCCAGGGAACGGCCACCCTCACTCTTACAGCACACACGGGACTGCAGAACGCCCCACACTGAGATGTGCTGCCCCGAACGGATCCAGCACCCCCAGGCCCCACTCTTATCCCCCAGTTATCGTCATCTCCTTACTTTATTAGCAGTGCTGACAGAAAGAATTCTCACCTCAGCCCTGACAGCTCTGCAGCCCCGGGCTGCGCCCCGCTCACAGCACACCGACCTGCTTCATCTGCTGAAGTGCTTTCCCTATTTTAGGTTAACGAGATTTGCAAGCTCAAGATGCAATCTTCACTTTCAACAGCAGAACCCATCAGCCACCCCTCCTCCCCTCCCCACGCTGCTGCCATGGCTCACAGCACCTTTCAGCACTCACTCCTTTGGCACTTCTTGCACCCAGAACCCATCTCAGCCCCACTCCAGACAGCACAGACTGAGATCTCATCCTCCTCGGGGCTCTGATTTGACTCACAGAGCTGTGCCTTAGTTTTGCTCCTCCGTGCTGCAGCCCAGCAATCACTCAAATAGCTGAGATCAGAGCCCTGAGCACCAACTCGGGGCTGATTCCACCTACGTCAAAACTAATTGAATTAAACCTGTGCAACCCCCCACATAAACTCATTGGTTTCAGCGTTAACCTCACCAGGAATGCACTCAGCTTTACTCAAAGTCCTCAGCAAATTAAGCTGAATCCCCATAAAAGCAGCATTAAGCCAAACGAACAGTTCCCACCCAGGGGCTGGGAGCAGCTCCTGATGCACCCAGAGCTCACATGCAGAGCCACAGCTTAGATGGGTCTCGGGCTGCAGTTTAGGTGAGAAGGCCTCAGACTGGAAGAACCCCATAAGCTCCCACAGGACCAGCAGGGAGTCGCCACCAGCAGCTGTTACAGCATGGGCTGCACGATCACATCACAGTGCCTGCAGGACGGCCCACGGGAGCCGACCTGAGGAGCACGGGGCAGTGAATTTCTGCCACTGAATGATGCTATGCAATGTCAGCTCATGCAGCCCAAAATACCACCAGCGCTCCCAGGCCCTTTCCATTACAGGGAGCTTTTCTCAGCTACCCACAATGACTCAACTTCGTAACTCATTGTTTCCAAGGGAGTTCTTAAGGGAAGCCGTTAAGCAGAGACGCAACCCCTGCTCCTGGATGTGGTGCTTTGCATGCTGAAATCGACTGTTTGTCTGGGCCCACCTTAACGGGAAAACCAAACCACCGGGGGTTTCATCATTAGGGCTGCAGGCAGCCGGGAGGTATCAGGGGAAAGCTGCGATTTCCTGTTTTCTTCCAAGGCCATTGACAAAAGTTTTGAACAATGCGAGGCAAAGGAATGGCCCCAGAGGAGCAAAGCAGAGCAGCCGCTCTCATCCCAAACCCCGCTTCCTATCTTCCAGTCATCAAACCTCAGATCCGCTTCAGGTCAGCCGGCAGCACTGAATGACTGCTGCAGCACCTCGCCCCGAGGGCACCGCAGACACAGCCGCCCCCTGCCCACCCCCACACAACCCGAACTTCTCCTTCTTGGGGAGAATTCCACAATAAGCATCACTGGGAAGTGATATAAACACATCTGACAGAAAGGAACCGAGGTGGAACGACCCAAACTGCAGCCATTTTAACCCTTTTCTTTAATAAATCTCACGTCTCTCAGGTTTGCTGAGCACAAACCTGGGAGGTCGCAGCCATGATGATGTGGAATTTAAAAGGTATTTTCCAACGAGGATGCAGCTCTGAACGCAGCTCTGAGCTCTGCGCCTCCTCTGCAACCACAAAACCACAGCGAGGTGCTGAACTGCATCCCCTCACGCAGAACTGACACCCTGGCAGCTCCAGGGGCCGCACCTGAAGGCCACGAGCTCTGGTCAGGGCCCCGCTGCTGGAGTTTGGGGGTTTGTTCCATTATAGCATCTCCTCTGCCTGGAGACACCTCAGTGGGTGCAACTGCTCTGCACGGGGACGCCTGGCACAATGAGTTGATCCACGCACAGAGCACATCACAGCTCCCACCCCCAGCACTGTGCCTCAAAGCAAAGCCAGAGGGGGTCACCAGCACACTGAGCTCCCTCCCTGCTTATTTACAAGAGTTCAGAGCTCTCAGAAGCGCACGCTGCTCCCGGCTTCAGAAGGCCAATGAGGGCACTGAGACAGAGCAGTGCCGTCCCCTCTTCGGGCGCTGCAGACTCTGCCCACTTAACACTAGAAGCTGGGTAACGACGGGCTCAAAACCCAAATTACAAATATTCTATGGTGCTTTTATGGTTAAAAACACATTGGCAGCAAAAGACCAGTCAAAAAAGATGGAGAGTAAAAGGCGGGGAGGAGAGCTGAGGGTTTTACCTCGCTGTCGGGGCTGGGCTGGATAACCTCCCACGTCTGAGAGTCCACATCGTAGCAGTGCAGCTCGTTGGGCAGGGTGTTGTCGGCCGCGCCGCCGAACACGTAGAGGTGCCGGTCAAAGGCAACCATGGTGTGACCATAGCGGCGCTGTGGGGGGGGCGGGGAGCCCCGCAGGAGGTGCTCGGTGGGGATCCGCGTCCATCTGAGACACCAGACAGCGTGAGGGAGAACAGCACTACAAAGTGAGCCCGCCCAGACAGCCCCCGTCCTACTGAGCCCATCCTGCTGGCCGTGAGGTCAGTGCCCCCCTCAACAATTCCACTCAGGAAGCTGAGATGACTTTTGTGCTGCGCCACTGCCCGCACTTACATTTTTTCCTTGAATTCAAACTGGAAGAGATTGTTGGTGATCTTTGCTCCGCTCTGCCCCGAGAAGACAAACATTTTGTCCTTGCACACAGCCACGGGAAAATTGCAGCACGAAGGAGGGATCTCACCGCTCTGCTCAATCTGAAGGACAAGGATGTGCCATCAGACGCGGCAGCCCAGCGCCACGCGCTGCAGGAGCACCGGCAGGCAGAGCACGCCGCAGCGCTCCGTCCGTTTCAGCTGGAATCCCACCTCTTCCCAGCACGTCAGCTCTCTGTCCTGGAGGCCAATTGTCCACATGTCATTTAACCTGTGTTGTAAGACACAAAAGTCCAATTGGAAACTGTTTTTTGCCAGAGTTAGCTCATGGCGTTTAAAGAACAGAGACTGTATGTTCTCAGCATGCACAGTCACAGAACCGCAGGGCTGGGAGGGACCCCAGGAGATCACCAGTGCACCCTGCCCAAAAGCAGCTCCCTGCAGCATTCCGGAAGGAAGGAATCCCCGCTAGCAGAAGGAACCACACACTATTAGAATCCTTCTGTCCCACAGCTGGGTGTTCCGCCATCAACTCGACCCGGCTCAGCACCCTTCCGGCACCCTGCACACAACAGCTGCACGCAGCAGCTCTGCCTGGAGCTCAGCAAGAAAATCCAGGCTTTGTTCCGTGCGTTTCCAGCACCACCGGAGGCCCGCAGGCCCTCTGAGAAACGCTCATCATTCCAAAGATCATTCAGCATCTCTGCAACCACGCAGGTCTCTGACTGCACCTCCACAGCTCTCTCAAGCAGAGCGCTTTTGGTTTTAAACACACACATCTTCCAGTGTGAGCCGGCAAACTGCAAAGATGCATCGCTCAGCACCAGTGATGCTCTGCAGAGCTGCTGGGCGTGCTGCAGCGGCTCAGTGCACGCCGTGCGGAGCTGAACGGCAGTACGGGGACAGCGCAGGGAGCCAGCAGCCCCGCCACGCACCGCGCGTTGCCGTCGTATCCCGCAAAGATCCACAGCTTCTCGCTGTACACCGTCGCACCGTGAGCCGACCTCGCCACCGGCAGCCTGCAATGGAGGAGAACATCCCTTCATCACCCAGGGAACCGCCCTGAGGAGCTGCACGAGGCGAAGGGCACAGCCAGCACCAAGCGCGCCTTCACAGCCCCGAGCACAGAGCGACCCTCCGCAGGGCGCGTGTCAGAACGTTACGCCCTGCCTCCACCCCTGAGCTGTCCGCATCTCCTCACCTTCCTTCAGTCTTCCACTCTGTCCACTGTCCGGTTGCAAACTTATACTCAAAGAGATCGTTTTTATTCTTCAGATTGGAATTGGAATAAATGTCTCCAGTATAACCACCTGGGCAACAACAGCTCCGTTAGACAACACAGCACGTATTCCTACGCTCAGTGCACTACAGGAGAAGTGCAGGCCCCGCAGAGAGAGGCTGCGTGGCTCCTGGTGACCACAGATGGGAGACTTCTCCTCCACTCTCCCCCTGCAGCAGCACTATGGCAATGAGCTTCAAGATTCCATCACTACAAACAACAAAAGTGCTTCAAAGCTAAAGCTGGAATCACAGCCAGCTGTGGAAAAGCACCGGGTTTGTTACTGAATCCTCTGACGCTTCCTAAAAACACCGCATTCTTTTTAAATAAAAAAGCAGCAGCACAGCCATCGTTCCAAACAGAGCCGTGACCTGCCGCTGCCTTACCGAACACAAACATGCTGCTCCCGTAGACCACAGCAGAGTGGTGATAGCGCGGTGCTGGTGGGGTCCCCGTGGTGAAAGCCCTGCAGGACATTTAGAACAGCAGCAATCAAACGTCCCTGCCGTGCTTCAGGCTCTCCAAGCCGTGATGCACACCCAACACAACTGTTGTGAGTGATCTGCTGTCACCGAGGGCTTCCTTAATTACGTCACCCAGGATTTCGTGAAGCACTGCAAGCGCTGATGGCGAACAAACAGCAGTGCTGAAATCTGTTTGGTGGAGACAACACAGCCTGCAGCACCCGGGATGGGGGAGCAGAGCCCAGAATGGGGGAGCAGAGCCCACCTCTGCCGGCTCCCAAGGCTGCAGCAGCCCGGCACACTGCCCACATGCTGCCCACTCACTGCACGGCTCCATGCACTGCTATGCTGCCCAGCCGGAGCTGTGCCCCGCAGCAGCCCCAGGGGATTGCAGAAACCCACGGCAGCCCTCGGGCGCGGGGATGCACTCCCTCCCTTCCCCCCTTTTACAGCCGGGCCGGGGCTGTGGAGGAAAGCAGCGCTGTCTCCCACCTGCACCACGAGCAGTCCTTCACGTCGAAGCGCAGCAGGTCGTTCAGCATCGTCTTCCTGCGGGGAAGGAAACGGAGAGGAACTGCGGCGGCCGCAGCGCTGCTGGGCTGGGGGCCCTCAGCTCCCTCCCCGCGCCCTCAGCCCCGCCGCCCATTCCCGGATCCCCTCCCCTCAGCCCCGGTCAGCTCCCCTCAGCCCTCCCTGCAGGGCCGGCCCCGCTCCCCGTTCCCCTCGGGCCTCCCCCCGTTCTCGCTCCGCGTCCCCTCGGGCCCTCACCCGTTGTCCCCGCCGAACACGTAGATGGCGTCCCGGTAGGCCACCACGGTGTGTTTGCTGCGCCTGCGGGCGGCACAGAGCGGCGCTCAGCAGCGCTCACAGCCGCGGCGCCCCCCCCCCACCGGCGCCCCGCCGCTCACCGGGCACCCACGAACTCATCGCAGGGAGGGAGGCGGCGCCACCGGTGCACCGTCTCGAAGGGCCCGAAGTTGAGGGTGAGGTACTCGACGCTGTCCGAGCAGCTGTGGTCGAAGTCTACACTCGGAGCCACCTTCGAGCGCCCCGCGCCGCCCGCGGGGGTCCCGGCCGCCGCCATGGCCCCGCCAGCCCCGCCGGACTACGGCTCCCGGCGTGCCCCGCGACTGCGGCTCCCGGAGCGGCCGAGCGCTCGGCGCCGGACTGCAGCTCCCAGCATGCACCGCGCGGCGGCGGGGGTTGGCCCGGCGGCAGCGGGAGGCGGGGCGGGGAGGGCGATCGCGAGTTCGAGGCCCGCAGCGCCGTTCGGCCCCGGACCGCGGCACGAAGGGGCGACTCCGGCCCCGCCCGCCTGGAGGCCTTTCCCTGTAAAAGGAGAAGCAAGGCGGTTTTGTCCGTTAAAAGCTTTTATTCGTTGATACAAAAAACAAAAACACCGCAAACCCAAGAACAGCACTCGAGAGTACGCACAAAGTCTCACTGCAGTCACATCCGACCCGTTACCGACCTGTGACGCCCTGCGGCCGCCGGAGCTCCGTGCTGCGCTGAGCAGGCGCCGCCCCGACGGGCACCGATGTGGCCGCGCACCCCGAACCCCCCGGCAGCCAACGCACCGCACTGTCCGTTCTGGGGCTGTGGGGTTCGTCCCTCCCTGCCTGCGCATCGCACCGCGGTGACCCGCAGCTCTGTGACCTCAGCGACCGCCTCGGATGGACCGCAGCGCTCCCGTGGGGTGGGAGGAGAACGCGGGGAACGCAGAAGGGCGGCCAACACAGCCGGGAGCTCCAGCAGCACCGTGCTCAGCGTCTGAGACTGCGAGCACAAAGACATGCTTGGATTCCTTGCTGGGGACAGGGATGGTTCAGCAGCACCGCGCTGCTCCCATTCGTCATCCTGCTGAAACCTTCCGTCCAGCTGAACGTGCCCAAAGGACGGCTGGAGCGCACCCAGCAGCACCCCAACGCACGGCGCCCAGCAGCAGCTCCCCACAGCCCCAGACGAGGCCATTTGCACTCTAAACCACGCCCAGCTGCTCTCAAATGCCTGGAACCTCCAAGGACAGAGGGATGGACGGATGGCTGCTTTTGTGCCCTGCTGCCAACATGGCAAACTATCCCACAGCTCCTTTCTCCCCCATTTTCTAACGTGAAATGGAGTCTCCATTGGCCCTGCTGACACTGCTCTGATGCAGCGCAGCTCACTGCATCCATTGGGGAACGCCAGCTAACCAAGATGGCCCCACCTCTCCCAGCGCCGGGGTCGGCACTGAGCACTGATCCTCCGCGTGCCCCTCTGCAGCCATCCAGCTCCTGCTGGGTTTCCCCAGGACGGTGCTGTTAACGTGCTGGTCCTTCCCACACACAAACATCAACAAAATCCAACTCAACAAGATGTTAAGGTAGAAGACAGAGCCACACCCAAAGGGAATGGGCTACGTGTCCTTACACCACGGGATACACAGGGAAAGACACCACAAATCACCTGCATGGAAACTTCTGACCAGAACTCACACCTCAGATAAAGGCGACTCCAGACACACAAGTCAGTCCCACGGGGTCTGCTCCTGCCAGAGCTACCCGTACAGGAGCACTGCGGGGCTGCCAGCTCTGCCCGCTCCCACGCACAGCCCTGAGCTATTTCCCCACATGCTGTGCCACCTCTGTCTGGTGAGGAGTTATTCTGTCATCCCCTCCTGGTGGAAACCTGGAGAGCTGCACTAAATCAGCACGATTCACGGTTACCCCCTGGAGGTTTTCGATACAACTCAAAGCAGATCGCTCCACAAAGGAACAGCAACGCCTTTCCTAAGAAGGGAACCTCTATCACGGGTCAGCCTTTCCTTCTGAGCAGTGCATCCATCCAGGCCTCCCTTCTGTTCGGATGACTCCTGTGTGACATCCCAGCATCCTCAGGCAGCACACGCGGGAGGTTTCCTAGGGAGAAATACACCTGAAAAGCCACTTTGGGAAACGATGCCATTTCCTTTCACGTCTGTTTTACAAGAAGGATACTGATGTACATTTCAATAGTTTTATTTTCATCTTCCCCAAGGGGGGACCAAAGGCAGAGAGGTGCTGAGAGATACATCACGCCGTTCTTACGGGTAAATCAATTTGCAAACGTTATTTTACCACCCTATAAAAATACACACAGGAGTGTGAAGGAAGCAAAGTCGTTCAGAGTGGCTGCCATGGAGCACAGCTGCTAACTACAGTCGGATTCCTTCCCCTGGAAAGGCGGCTCTTTGTGCTCCATAAATCCAACACCTCCAGCAGCCACGTGGCACAGGAACAGAACAGTGGTAGCTTCCCTCAGCATGAGCACACCAAGCACTGGAACAGAGCTGCTCCCAGGCAGCAGATGGGAGCAACAAAGCTCCGTCCACAGCAGGAAAGAAGAGATGCTCTGGTTTATTGTCTCAGCTTCCCATCCAGACTCCTGCAAACAGGTTCTATGCTGTTCAGGCATCTCTGATAAGTCCATGGTTCTATAAAAAGGAGTCACGCTGTGAGATGGGGATCTTTACCCTGTGTGTGTCACACGAAGAGGAACAACCTTCCGAGTCTCTCGAGATCCATCCAAGCAATCCGAGTGACCCAAATCCTCTCCCGGTCCGGCTGTGCTGCGCGGAGCTCAGCTCAGTGCCTCTTCACAGCCTGACAGTCTGCTTTTAAAAATATTAAGGACACATCTTTCGTTTTTGTTTTTTTGTTAAGAACTTCCTGGAAAGTTACTGTGGAAAATGAAAGTGCTCCCATGGTGACCAGTGTGCAAAGCTCAACAGACCTCCGTCTTTGCTGCTTTCTGAGTTTCCTTCCCTTAGCAGATTTGTTAAGATGAGGCTCAATACGTCGCCACGAGGCCATCATCCACCTCTAACAAGCAGGTGGGCACCGGAGAACGTTTTATGTTTCATCATAAAACATGGAGTAAGCCAAGAAACACGGTTCAGATACGGTCAGTGTGCTCTCCCGGGTGGGTCTATATGCCAATGGCCTGCAGCACTCGCTTCTCGTTCTCATTGAGGTGGTCTGAAAACATGGCATAGCAGGGCTGCTGCGCAAACTGACACAGGAAGTCAGTGAGATACGCCTGCAAGGGAGACAGAAAGCAGCAGTCAGCAGCACCTCCTGGAAGTCCTGCTTTATCCTGCATCAAGACATCAAGGTGAGCACACGCCAAACAACACACAGGGACTGCAGCAGGAGGGGCACAGAGGGGAAGGGCTCAGGGGGGCTCACAAGGAGGAACGAAGTACGGCACAGGGCAGGGAACTACGTGAGCTCCAATCTCCACTCTGCTGCTGATCTCAGCAAAAAGCTGTGAGCTCGTGGACAGAAGTCTCACCTCCCTCTGTTTGAGAGCTCTGCTCATTCACAAGTCACAGATAAACAAGGAAAAACGGCTCCAGGCATTATCTGATTAAACTGAAAAAACCCCATTCCAGAGCATCACCTGGAGATCTATTTGGTAAAGAGGGTCCTTTAATGCATCTGGATCGTCCTCCTCATCGTCTTCATAGTAATCCTCATCTGTCAGAGGCAAGGCAGCACGTTTTAACAACAAACGGCAAAACACCTCGGGGATGTTCTACAGGGCTCCTGTTGAAACCCAATAACCCACACGTAGCTTCAGTGCTGCTGTGCAAACAGCTCTGCACCCAGCACGTCTGCTCTGAACTTCCGTGGTTAGAAACAAAACTGCACCCATGAAGGGCCAGAGTGGGAGCCCCAGGGAAACAGGGCTGAGATGAGCACACGTGGATACGGGTGGGCGAGTCTGCTATGCGCTCTGTTATCTCAGCCCCACCTCATGTCAGGGAGACACACTTCCAGTTCTGTGCTAAGTAGGCAGTCTCCCTTACTGTGTTAGCCTGTGAGGTTCTCCTTCCTAAGGCTGTATGCAAACTGGAGAGGAAAGGAGGCATGTTGTACGTGCTCCATTTTATTTATGCAGCCACCCCACAAGTGACGCAAGTGCTGTGACGCTGCCATGCCCAGCTCACACCTCACCTCTGGCACCAGCCTTCCCTTAGGAGGAACACCTGCCTGCGCCTCTCAGCAGCACGAAGCTGCACAGCATTCAAACCCTCCTGTCTGAAACAAAACCCCACTGTGACACCTCCTTCCCTTCGCCTCCCATCTCAGACTAGAATGTCACCCACCCTGCTTTATCTGAGTAAGCACTAAAAAGCTGTGACTTACCATACTTGTTTGTGGAAAGAATATCTGATAAGAACTGTCCTGCTAAGCCTTCATCTTCATCCTCCTCCTCCTCCTGGTCCTCCCACATATCGTTGGAATCATCTGTTCAGAAAACAAACATTTCTAGACACAAACAGCACCCAACAGGCCCGGCCTGCCAGCCTTGCTCTGCAGGGCAAAGGGAGACAGCTGCAGCCATCACTGCCCCTCAGGAGGAAGAAACAAGAACCAGACACACCAAAGCAAGGATCACTCTCCTGGTGGAAGGTCAGATCCTGACTTCCAGACACAACTCTGCGTGTAAGATTACCATTTCCAGATCATTTCCAGCTCTAAGAATACACCTCTGAGTTACTATTTAAGCCTGTGTTTAACTACATACACCAGTTCACTGCAGGGGAGTCTAGACTCCACTAGGTGACTTTTAAGCATCCCTCCCAGCTCCAAAGATTCCACGGTTCTAATTAGAGGTGTATAGTGTAACAGTTAATACTGTCAGTTTCTTATTACTAGAAATGCTTCTGAAGAGATTACAGAGTAGATCTGAGCCATTAAAGAGGAAAATCCATCCCAGTGTTTCACCTTGACTCCAATCTGCAGCGGTCTGTCTCGATGCATTTGCCTCCATTGCATTAGAGAGTTCATTTATTATTAACTTTAAGATCTTCACTAACAAAGGAATGTTTGTCCAGCGTTCAGGATCTGTAAGAGAAGGAAAAGATACATTCATACTGCTCCTAATGAAAGGCTGTTTGTCCCTAATTACAGAAGGAAAGATCCTACCAAGTTACGAGCTGGGAGCACTAATTTGGGTGCTCAAATGTTAGCAATTACCACCGGACCAGAGGATTCCGGAGCTGGTACGTGTGCACCACCAGACACCACTACGTGACGCATGGATTGGTTTTAAAAAGCCAACCTGCACTTCTCTGGGAAACCTCCCACAGCTCTGCGTGATCCGCTGTGAGGCCTCCAGAGCATCCACTAACAGAAAAAAAAGGGAAGGCAGCAAAACCACGACTTACTTTTGGCCGATTTTGAGCGTGTCCGTATTCCCTCATCCATGTTAAATATTTCCTCTCCCTTCACCCTGATGTCCTGAAGCCGTTTGTCATCCGTGTTGATGCCGTACTGCAGGAGTTTACACAGTGCTACCGAGCTGGGAGCAGAGGGAGCACAATTAGGGATGGGGATTCCCCTGCACCGCCCGGTCACCCAGCAGGATGGACGTGGGGAACGTCCGGAGCAGCCATCAGGTGCCCCTGCTGACCCACAGCCACCAACAACCAGCACTACAGCACTATAAGCACTACAGCACTCTCCAGTGTCTCCTGTTTTACATTAAGATGTGAAACAGCCACTTCTTCAACCCGCCATCCACAGGGACGGGCTGAGGAGCACAGCAGGGTGATCTGGTGTAAGTTACTCAGCTTGATCGGTGCGAGCTGTTTGCTCTCCCTTTACTAACTTCCTAACTTCTTCTGCAAAGGCATTCCTTCTCTTCACTACTCAGAAAACATCCAGCAATTCCTAATGCACTGTGAGCTCCTCTGCTGTAAAGAACCCCCAATAGGGGCCTAGAAGAGAGCACAGCACTGCCAGCCCATCTGCACACAAACCACCGCAGCGATGCACACACAGTGCTGTGCAACAGACGTCACTCTGCTGTCAGCTGCCTCAGAGCACCCTGCAGAGCCCTCAGCTCACCCAAAACGGGAGGAACCACCAACAGCAGCAGCACAACAGACCGAGCAGGACTGCAAACAGCGCTGAGTGCCCATCAGACCGCCTCCCTCGTTCTGACCTTTCTCTCTTAATGTGCTTCTTCTCATTACTTCACCGGCTCCTTAAATCAACGAGACATCACCAAATTCTCTTAGAAAAGCCTCTGCAGTGCCCTGCCCTTCCACTGCAGTTCATAATGAGAACTCCACGCCCAGAACCAATTCTCACCCTGCTCACATAGCTGTAATGTCGCAACCAGCCCCGTGCTCACTTGAGACACCCCTTCCCACCCGGGTGCCCCTGCTCCAGCAGGGAACAGCAAGAGAAGGGCAGCAATAGGAGCACTCAGAGGAGCAGCAGGGGTTGCTCCAATTAATTAGCAGAGCTCTCCTGACCCGAACTGACAGCACAGCAAAATAACTCACTGTGCCCAACATGGGTGTAGCACTACAAGTGTGAACCAGCTCCCCTTCCCTCACACACAGCATGTTTAATCGCAAGGGGATGATCAGCCAGCTGCCATTAAGGCACGGGTGCAGCCTACAGAGCATCCTACCTGACTTTGCCTTCGTACTGCCCGTAGAACAGGTGCTGCCTGCTCATCCATTCAGCCATCACAAACTCCAGGGCAGGCTTGCCCGTCGGTCCGGGGAGGCTGCACAGGAACTCGAGGAGTGGCTCCAGTTGTGAGTGAACCAAATGAGCAAACACCATAATCAAGGACTGCCAGGAAAAAAGGAAACACGGGCTGTGCATTATTCAGTAGCTGAAAATGTTTTATCAAATATTCAGGAAATGGAGTGTAGGAATGGGGATGGTGCTTACCGACCCCAGGAGGAAAAGAAAGCAAAACCATCTGCAAGATGCAGCGTGCCACAAAAGCAGCCGAGGAAGCTGCTACCTTCAGCAGCAACATCTGACCCACAAGAACCAGGTCAGGCCATTCACTCACCCATGCCCCAAATCAGCAAATCTTCCTAACGCAGAGATTAAAAAACAACTGGGAAAAACCAAATGAGAGGCTGCAGAGGGTTCTGACCACAAAAACATCGCACGGCAAAGGCAGGCAGTGCAGGTACCCACGTCTGCTCGTGCTCCAACGCTGTACACACAGCCCTGTGCACAAAGCTGGAATGCTCCCCACGCTGAGGCACAGAGGTTGCTTGTCCACAGCCACGTTCTCCACCCCAGGTGTTCCAGCACACCACATCTCCCAGCCATCGCACCGTAATGCAGCAGCACTTCTGCTCTGAATTTTAAACTGCACGTTTTAGGGAAAGAACTGCAGGCTTCAGGGAGGTGTTTGCAAGGCACGGATTTACAGTCCTGCCCCTACAGACCAGGACCAAACGTCAGCCTCTAAGCTGAGGGCATCTCCGGGGGCTTCCTCAGGGGAAAGCTGTCCCACTGCAGACTCTCCTCCACAGCTGCAGGGGCTTCACGTGACTAGTTCAGATTAAAGCTCCTGCACCTTTTAAATCCCAAAATAGCCAAAGTGAGAGCCATTCTGCATAGCTACAAAAGAACAGTGTTTCCAAGGGGGAGAAACTAAAACAATCAAGGCCTGAAGATGAACTCTGTGCTGATATTTGAGTGCCCTCATGGCTCACTGTGTACTGGTTTGGAAAATGCACCACTACAAATCAGATGGCCAAGATAAAAGGGCCAGAACAGATGAGTCTCAGCCAGGTTCTTCACCCAGGGCAGAGGCGGGTCTGGCAGCACAGTGCCTTCCCACAGCTGCTGCTCAGGAAGCAGGGCAGGCATCAGCAGATGCTGAACTTTAAGGGCACAGACAAGAAAGAGAATTAACACTACTGGGATAAAATGACTCTACAAATCATGCCACTAAAAGGAGACCAAGGCCAGAGGAGACTGTGATGCTCTCATCTGCCCTCTGTCCTGATGCAGGCCAACTACACGCCCCATCTCCTGAAGCTCACCTGGTCTCAGCTCCAAGCTATTCACACAGACACACTCAAAGCCATGCCCTTGCCACAACACCCCTAATGAAGGTGCTCCCTAAAGGTTCAGTCCTTGCAAGCAAAAGGTCATGAGACTATTTAAGGTGCATTAAAGCTTACCCAACAAGAGCCCGGCTTACCCGGTAATCCAGCCAGCACTGGATGAACAGAGCAGGCCATTTCCTGCCTCACGGGGCACGCAGAACCTCCAGGTGCACAACCCAGAAACCATCAGGCACACACTTTTATTTTTGCTTTTAATCTGACAGTTTCTTTTCCCAACACTTCTCCTCACCTCCTGGGCTGCTCACCTGCATCACACTCAGTGTCTCCGCTTGCTGCATTTTGCTCAGGATGGCTCTCAGGATCTGGTCCAAGTTCTCTCCCAGCTCACTCCCTGCTTTGGAAATTAAAGTGGAGACCAGCCTGCCCACAAAGGCAGCAGTGAACTCCGAGGTCCTTGGATCCAGAAGCTGGCTCACCACCTGCATCACATACCACAGCCCATTGTGGCCCTGCTCATCGTGCCACTGTGCAATCTGCTCCAGTGCCACGGAGACGTACGCACGCAGACACTCACCACCGTTCTGTAAGAGAAAGATATTGTTAGAATCCCCCTTTCTAAAGCCACCATCAGGTAACAGCAGAGCTGCTAACAAGCACGGCGCAGATCAGCCCCTGTGAGCTGAATCCTTGCTCTCCCTCCATTCAGTATCTGAATCAAAAGAAGTTTATCCTGAGTCAACCAAAAGAAGTTCATCCTCCCCTTCCCACTTAAATGTGCACACAAGGAAACAGCAAGCAGCAAGATGCAGGTTCTGCTTCCTCGTGCCCGAGAGCGTTCCCTGCAGACAGCCTCTGCCTTTCCTAGATGTCAGAAATATTATTATGGGGGAAGAAAGGCAGTGATGTTTGATGTGCTCCAGAGCACTAACAGAAAAAAAAACAGGTCAAGGCTGCTGCTTTATTCCCTCTGATCCTCCAAATTACAGAATGATCTCAGCAGACATCACTGCAGGCCCCTGAACAGCAATGCTTTAATGACAGACTGGAGGCAGCAGAGCCTCCCAAGGAGCTGATGATGCAGCTACTGGCAAGCAAAGCCTGGCTCTCGGAGGCTTTGCCAGCTGTCTCATGTGGTCACTTCTCTCAAACTCGCCTGTCCCTGCAGCTCTTACCACTCCCTGAAGTTACCTGCATGGTAGCATTGTCATCTGTGTTCAAGCTGCACTGAGCCACTGCAGGGAATGCCTGGCAGATCAGGAGCTGGGACAGAGGAGGTTTGGTGTTCCTCACAACCGTGGTTAATATATCAATAGAAGTCTGAAAGGAAACCACAAACAAAAGCACTGTTACAACAGCAGCCACAGTACACAGAGTCAGCACTGCAAGCACGGCAGCCATGAACAGGAGAGAAGTGACCCAGCACTGCCATCACAGCTTGATTTACACACAGCAATACTTTATTCATTTTAAAAGTCACACATCCAGAGCCACTGTAACTGCCATGGACACAAGGTGCTGTGCACGGGGAGCTTCCCAAGGCAGTTCAAGCATTAAGAGTGGTGTAAAGCCACTCACTGTGGCAAACAGCTCCACAGGGACGTGCATTACCCTGACAGAGATCAGTACAACCAGAGAACTGCTCTGGCTGACTTGTTCCATTTTATCTTGATCTATATTTATTTTAATCACCTACTAGTGACTGTTACAGCAATACCAATCAATACGCAGATTATAAACATTTTGATTAGGATATTTGTGGGCTTAATTCCATACCATCATTCTATGGAGTCGATGCTCCATCTTTTCTAAGTGGACTTTTCAGAGAAACAACAGATGTGTGCAGTTTATCTCCAGCAATTTATACATGTGACATAAATCAGAAAAAATCTCTGAAAAAACCACAACAGTCACGTATCCTGCTGGAGAACACCACATAGGAGAGACAGCTCGATTATGTCACAGCAGAACAGCTGGGGTTACACTGCAGGGAGTGGAGGAAGGCCGCAGAGCACATTGCTTTTGGAAACATCTCCCCCCTGCAGTTTGCCTTCTCTCCACAAAGACAAATCTACCAAACACTGAGGTCGTTGCTCAAAAGCAGCTTAAAGCAACCTTCCTACTCACTGCAGAGCAGCCATCCTTTATGTTAAAGAACAGGGAATCAGCCCCAGCTCAGACCAGGTACCACTGTAGCACTTACTGCACAAAGCCCTGCTGGGATCTTGTCAGCAGGGGCCTGCATGATGCTGACAAGAGTTGGTATTAGCCTCATCTGCATTGGACCCTGGCAGGCTTCTATCTGAGCTAGCTCCTTAAAGATATCTTGGGCAAGAGAAGCAACAACTGGATCTGGAGAGAGAAAGCACCATTAACTAAAACATACTGACAAACATCTCAGTTTTTGCTGCCGCCATTTCAAACCGGCACAGCAGCGCTTTCCCTTCTAGCTCTACAGCACGAATCAACGTTCACTCAATTACGATTGATTACACGTTCAGCACAGCCATAATCCTGACCAGGACCCATCAGCAAACCCAGCCGTGCCTGACAGCGTGAACTGAGCACACACCATTGCTGTACTTCAGGAAGATGGCGATGGTGAAGGGGCAGATCTTGTTCTCCACGCTTGCAGTGAACGCCGGGTCCACCGTGCAGACGATGCACAGAGTCTCCATCACCAGGTTGAGCACCTCCGAGCTGAACTGCGTCGCCAGGTGGATCAGACCATCGAGGATGCTGGGAAGGAAAGGCTGCAGCACGTGGGTGCTCTCAGAGATCTTCAGCTGGTCGCAGTAGCTGGACATGATACAAAAATGCACACAGAAGTGCTGAAGTGTTGTACGTGTAACACCGGATCACATATAAATGGGTATCTCATCCCACCCGTTCTTCTGTACATCGACTCCTCTGGCACTTCTCCCAGCAGTAACACTTCTTCCTTGATCTCTCAACTACATCCCATTCCAGCAGCTCACGGAAGCAGCCTACTGTTCTGAGACAAGCCTCCAGGGCTTCTTAGTAACACTTCTCTCTTTAGAGCTGCCCACCAATGGAGGGCATTAACCTTAAGGAAAAAAGCAGTCTGAGCAAGTGCCACTGCTGACCAAGCATGCCATGAACATCACCACAGGTGAGCGGGGGAAGGAGGAAAGAAATTCAGCAGGAACGGAACCGTAACTCCGTGCCCTTCCTCATCACCACCTCAGTGCAGATGGAAGACAGGTTGGTTTGGGGGAGGGGTGTGTGAGTTTGAACACCTAATTTCCAGTTTCCATTTCACTTTTGAATCTACACAGCAGATCTTCCCTTCTTCTTCTTGTAACTTGGGGAAAGAACCCAACGACGTCCTTTATTGCCCTGCCCTGTCCCACAAGGACACATTCTGTCAGAGCCCTACTTGTGTCTGCACAGCACTAACCATGCTTTCATTTCCATGCTTGTCATCACCATCCAGTTCTGCTTCTATTTGGACTGAATCTGTTATAACACTGTACTGTACATAACCTTGAACCTCAACTTCTTACTCCTCATCAGAGTTACTCTGCTTTGAACCCGCTCACTTAAACTTCGTCCATTCCATGCCATTACTTGCACAGTCTGTACAGAAATATTCTATTCTGATGCACAAGCCTTAAAAATGCAACTCATAACACGGACCCCTGAGCTCTGGAGTATCTCTGCTTACCCCCAGATAGCTCTGACTGCAGAGATTCGCACCGAAGGCGGCTGGGTTTCATGCAGCCCGCTGACCGTGGCTTGCAGGAACTGCTGGATGAGCTCTGGGGACATGGCCACGGTGAAGCGGCTGGCGGCCCACAGAGCCCGGCCCAGGAGAAAAGGGGACACTAAAAGAAAGCAGGACAAACAGAACAGCCGTTTCAGAGCGAGGTTCATGAATGTAAAGTCTGAGCTGCTTCCATCCGTCACCAGAGTTCTGCCGTCCCAGCAGGAAAGTCGTTCATGATAAACAACTTCTCAAAGTTTAATTGTTTGCAAGGACTTTTAAGTCAACTCCTCTGACCTCCCTGCATGCTGAGTTACCACAATGCAGAAAGCAGAAGCACACAGCTCTCACTAACAGGACCCTCCTCACCACGAGTACTATTTGGGTTCATCTGCTGTGACCAGCATCAGCCTCAGCTTAAGGATAATGGGATGCTGGCACTGCACAGCAGCAGTGCACACCACACACCTCCACTTGCAAGAAGTTTCCAAGCTCTGGCACTCAGCAAAGGCCAGGGCTGGCATACCTGAGAGGTTGAGGTCTGCAAGGACAACGTTGGTCAGGAAGCCATGCATATCAAAATGTATTCGGCCGTTCTTCACGCTGTCTGTAATAATGGACTTCACAGAGCCCAGGGCCAGCATACAAGCTTCGTGTATTTTCCACCTGCGGGAGAATCCGGATGCTTTTAGGCTTCTCTGCCCACCATCACCCCAAGAAATACATCACGAATTTGAAGGAAAACCATTCAGATCTTTTTGCCTGAGCTGACACGACTACCTGCCTGACCCCAAAGCAGAAACAGAGGAACATGCAAAGAACTCTGCCATGCGGGGACTGGAGTCCCACCCAGGACAGGCAGCACTCAACCCCTTCTCACATCCTGGGTTAAAAAGAAATGCTGCTGCTTGTGCCACTTCTTCCCCCAGAATAAATACGTAAATAACAAGACTTTGCTCTGAAGGACTAAAGGATTTCTTTGCAGTCTCCACCTGTGTGTTAGTCCATGTGCAGAAGCACTGAGAGGGATGCAGACAGAGAAGGCCCTGCCCATGACAAACAGCACTTGACAACACAGTGCTTTAAGAACTGTCAGTCAGGGCAGGGAGGAAGGAGCCTGGGACAGACACCTGGTGAAGGGCTTCCACAGGAAGCTTTCTGCATCTGGCTTGAGAAATACCCCGCTGTCATCTTCTTCTCCCAGTCAGTTCTCAGATTTCATCCTTGCCAATCAGCAGCAGTGCCACAAAACCAACGTGTGACTGACTTGTGTTGCCCTCAGCACTGCAGAACCCCCTGCTGCAGCTCCCTGCTGTCCCATCTCCTCACCAGTGCTCAGCACCACTGTTCTTGGCCTGCTCAGCTTCCTGTAGGTGCCTCGTAGCTGCTGCAGCCAAAGCACTTGCACTCTCATTCTGGAAATCAGCAGCCACAGCCTGTGCAGAAGGAAATAATCATGTTTAGTTGTGCAGACTTTTAAAGGTAGGCTTTCCTCCAAACACCCAACATGAAGCTCAACGTGGTGTTCTCATTCTGTGGTTGCTTCTAAACACGGAACATTTTTCATACCAGCAACAGATCTTGAGCAGCAATCCTCACTGTATAGGAAAAAGTATCATCATCTTCATCCTCCACAAACTGCTGGGGATTGGCAGTCCAAACCTTTATCTGAAACAGAAAGGAGACAAGAAGGACAGGGAGGATAACAGTGGTGATTCTTACATGCTGCTGCAGTAATCCTTGAAAAGAAGAGGCTTCTCTGTCCTGAGCCCATCCTGCTCCTCTGCCCCTCATCTGAAATCAGTTTCACAAACTCATGGCTGAGCTGAGATCAATGCTACACAGCCTTACTTATAGATGAGGAATGGCAGAAGCAGATGAAGCTTTATCAGCATGCCTGTTTTTATGCATGCCTACCTAAACAAGACAAACAGAAGATGGCTTTCAGGCTTGGGAGAGCTGGAAGCACAAAGAATAACCATAAAACTGTGTCACACCACTTGCACAGTCCTGCAGTGTGGCTCTCCATTTCAGTTTGGTAACCTTCATTTTCACAGCACATTCCTTCACAAGTGGTACTACTGATGGGAACACTGGGACGCCATGGCAAATTGATGGAGCAGCACAGAACCATAAAGGCTGGAAACGACCTTTAAGATCATCCAGCCCAACCACCCACCTACCAACAGAACTGCCCTCTAAGCCACATCCAAAGCAACCACGTTGGCTCACAGCAGCTTCCATGCGCTGAAACGCTTCCTAGGACATTAATTGGTTTAAATCTCTTATCTCATTTACTTCCTACACAAGACAAACTTGCTCACCTGCTCCTCTGTGATCTGCATGTAAAGAAGGATGTAGTAGATCAGCTCTGGCAAAGCCTTCTTCACCGTGCTCTTAAATTTGTTGTTTTCCAGCAAGGCATGAACAAACTCAAAGATGCTGAACACCAGATTTTCAAACCCCAACACTTCACCTGAGCAGAGAAATGACAAAAAGCACCATGGCTCCAAATGCTAACAAACACAGAAGAACAAATGGGTGCCAAATACAATTACAGACTGCTAGGCTGACTGATGGGGTAATGGCTGTTCTTTTCCTGGACCAGCAAGGGCGGCAGCAGCTTTGGCAGGACTCCGACTCGACCACCTTCTGCTCTTCCCACAGCACTGCACACCCCTTGCTAAAATTGATCAAGCCCCAAATAAAACCTGCTTGGTTTCCTTTTGTCCCATCAGTTTTACCTCAAAATTGCTGCAAAACTCACTCCTTGAGTAGTTAGAAACCTTAAGTTAAGCAGCTTCACTGATCACAGCCACATGAAACTTAGCATCCATCACCTCTTCCCAACACTGTAAACGTACATTAAGCATGAAGGTGCTTCTGCAGCTGTCCTGACAACAGCAATACTTAGGTAAGTCCTTTCCTCTTCAGAAGAGGGCTCAGAAGTGCAGTTCAACAAGTTCTTACCATCGGAGTCCACAGGATCCTCCACCTCTTCTGTATAATTCACTTCTGTTCTCACATAAGTGGATGGAGTTAAGTGTTAAACATGCATGTTCCTAAGATGCATTGACAGGAATTCCAGTTCCTAATAATGAACTATGCTTTCCTTCTTAGGGAACACACAGTGCTGTGTTCCAAAAGAAGACGAGCCCTGGGAATTCCTGCCCAGCTGCAGAAATCACTTCTCCATCCCGAGAGCAGCCCTGGACAACTCCATTCGCACACACCAAACCCCACGGAAACCCAAAGGTTCACCCACACTGCAGCTCTGCCACAAAGGAACCGCTCAGACTCAGCCTTCCCAGGGCACAAGGAGCTCATTCTGCACCTCGCTGCTCCCAGCGGTGAGGAGCCACAGCAGCACAAAGTTAACCTGGCGCAGATGTGGAAGATCTGGCTTGTCAGTCTGCATGTACCACCAAAACCACCAGCAGAACATCTCCTTAACATTGCAGACTGCTCTGCGAAGTAATGGCTAAGTGATAGCATTTAAAAGGCAAATCGCATTCAGCTTCAGCAGCAAGCACAACCAGTCATTACTGCTGCAGCAAGGGATAAGGCAGGCTCTCCTTTGAAGCCCTTACATCACTACCAGGCATTGTTTGAAGAAGGCAATTCTCACTGAAGAGCACCAGACAGAATGCAGGGCTGGCCACAGTTGTGCAGCCAGCACAGTGTGGGTGCTCCCACTGCCTGTCATAACTCAGGCCAAAGGAACTTCATGGAGCCCAGCTGAAATACCCACAGAATCTACAGACAGATTCCTGCACTGCTGGCCGTGGTCTCACACTCCTCAGCCACGCTCACGTCCTTACTGGGCACGAGACACTTCGTCTCGTTCTACTCCAGTGAAAAGCATTCACTGCCAAGGATATAAGGCAGCACTTTCTGTCAGGGTGTTCCACACGATGGGCAGGATCTGCTGCATTGAGGACACCATGTGCTTCGGGTAGTTCTTCACCAGGGCTGTCACAGCCTGGAAGGACAAAGAGCAGCGATCAGAAGGGAAACCAGGGAACACCACCAAACCCAGCTCATGGGCTGCACTTCCATTACCAACACAGATATCCCCAGTCCTGCCGGGCTGCTCTCAAGAGACAGGGAAGGAACAAAGCCCTCTTTCTGTCATTTACTTCTCAGTACTTCGCTGAGAGGGGAAAAAAAAGGATGGGATCTTGCAGCTGGTTGAAAATGTATGACCAAAAACGTCTCCATTCCCTCCCCCATTGCCCCTGCACTTCAGGAGCTCCTGTAATCACCTTATCTGCAGAGCTGGCTTAACCAATCCCTTGAGCTCTCTCATTCCTCATTACAATGACTACCAAACGCACCTTCCTGGAAGGAAAGGCAATTTATGGGTCTCACACCTGAAATCTTTTTGTCTCAGAAAACTGCTATCATAGTTTAGAAGCCATAAGTGACAAAACCATCGGCTGCCCTGAGCACCCAGCCAGAACTGCACGGAGAGCTGCTGCCATCCACCAGCGGCTCCTGCTGCTTCTACAGCACTGCGCCCTCCCTGAGGAGGCAGCAGCAGGGAAGCGATGGGATGCAGCAACACAGTGCTGCTGCCTTCACCAGGACCATGGAAATCAGTTCCAGCACGGAACTTAACAGCTGCTCCTTTGAATACCACAACAGCTTCCTTCTGCACCTTCCAGCATTTGATTTCTTGGCTCAGGAGCAAAGCTAATCCTTATGAAAAACTTTATGCTTGTTTACAGTAACTCTGCATTACGACTCCATTCAATGAACACAGCTGAATGGGCCTCAGCTGTCCACCTTCACAAACCTGCGACCCAATAATGTACCAACACATCCCTGTGGAGCTCAACACACACACCTGCAGAGCAGGCACAATTCTGTATCAAAATGCACAGCACTGGGAGCCAGAAAGCTTCACCACCCGTAACACAGGCAGTGTCAGGAGAAGCAACACACAACACTCAACTTCCTCTCTTTCCCAGCATGCCTGGCAGTGTTTCTGTACTTGTTTCCTATCAGTGTCAACCAACTTACTTTCAGGACTTCCATCTTAAATCCGCTGTCTGATGTGGGTCCGTCGGGCATCTGCAGGGCCTGAACAAAGGCCTCTGTGAACTGCTGCACCACGGGGAATATCAGGACTTTGGCTGCACCCTGGTTAAAAATCAGTGCAAGCAGAGGTGAGCTCCAGGTAACAGATCTCTGTCTGACAGGGAAGCAAAGGGCACCTCTGCTCAGCCAGACAAGCGTTGTGAGCACAGAACCAAGAGCTGGCCTGAGGAGCACCGCCAGGAGCCCTCCAAGGAAAACACAGCAACTGTTCTTCCAAATGCCAGAGCACTCTGGGAACGTCTACCCAGGGCTGGGCAGGAGATCCACACGTGTTGCAGCTCCCTGACATCGCCCCGGCCACTGGAAGCTCCTCCAGGGATTTCCAAGCAAAGGGGCGGTCCCCACCTCCTCCCCAGGCTGACCCCCCCTCCATGCTGTCCCTGCACATCTATTAGACTCAGCTATGGAAACCAAGCACAGCATCAAGGCATGCACATAAAGCAGGGAGCCACTCAGCGAGCAGGAAATGACACCCGCTCCTCCAGGTTACAGCTGGCACCACGCAGTTCTCCTCCACTCCATTTTCACGTTAGTGACAATTTAGAGCCTCACTTCATCTCCATTCAATACGTGCTGTAGGGCAGGTTAAGCTCTTGCCTTTTCCAGCTCCTCCATGTTACAGATCATGTGGGCACACGTGGTGAATATCTCCACTGCACGTGACCTGGTGCGAATACCATACACCTGTAAGGCAACAGTAGGGGATAAATAACATACACCTATAAAACAACAGGGAATAAACACCATGCACCTATAAAACAACAGCAGGGAATAAACACCATGCACCTGCAGAACAACAACAGGGAATACCAGACATTTTTAAGAGATATTTCTTCTCTGTTTTATTTGATTCCCTTTTATTTCATTATTGGCTCCAGCATCTCAGTTGGAATCCAGCTGCCACGAATGGCCACAGCACAGAGGAAACGCTTTGTCCTACCACGGCACAGCTCAACCTTACACCTGCTGTTCCTCTGCCCCAAGAACACTCCCACCAATGCCACTCAGTGCCCACGCAGGAGTGAAGACGCACCTCAGCCATCGTGAAGATTTTGTACATCTCTGGGAGGATAACAGGAGCAACATGTGGCATCTGCGTGTCCGTCACCTCCCGCGTAAACTCTGCAGGACAGAAACAAGGGACTCTGAGAAGAAAACCAACCCACAGCAACAACGTGGGAAACGAGCTGCTTCGTGCCTGCACAGACCAGCGCTGGCCGTGCTACCCACGGCAACCCTGAGGGGCAGCAGACAAACGTCATGCTGAAAATGGCAGATATCTGAGAGCAGGGAGCTACAAAGCTCTGGGGGCTGCACGGAGCCCGGCACTGCGCTTCCGCAGCTCCCAGCAGCAGCCGGCAGGCACCTGCCCTGCAGAGCAGCAGCAGCAAGTTCTCGCTCTATTTGCAGTACAAAGGGACAGAATGCTGGGGTAAGGAAACGCCTACAGCACCTCCCGGGGCAGCCCTGCCGTGCACACGTACCTGTCAGCACTCTCATGGCTCCGTGCACCACGTTCACATCTCCGCTAACCAGCATCTCCATCAGGAGGTTGAAGAGCTCAGGCCAGGCTTCGGGCCAGTCCCAGTGGGCGATTGCTGACACTGCGTAGGCAACGCTGGAGCGCACCTTGCTGATGGACTCCCTCAGCCCATTGGGCAGGAGCTCCCTAATAGCAACTTTTGCCTGTGGAGAACCACAGCGTTTAGCAAAACACGTCCCCAGTCACAGGACAAGCTACCCAAAACCAAGGTACCACATCTGCAAACGTATCCTGATACAGGTCCAGAGTCAGGTTTACAAAATGAATGCTTAGGAGACGACTGAACCTGGCAGGCTGCATTCTGACTCTCTTTTTAGGGAAAGCTCCTGTGCAGTAACGCAGTGCCCTCCTCACGCAGAGCCTCAGGCAGGCACACAGCAACTGCCTTCCCCAGCTCAGAGCTGCAGCGAGATGGGATGCAGACGTGGATGAAGGACACCCGGGGCTCGCTGAGATAAACGCTGGTTTCAATGCCAGGGCCTGCGTTTGCTTTCTTTGGAAGGTTTGGGTGAAGGAGAGCCGGGCACCCAGCCCCGAAGGGACAGAAGGAAAAGGGCTGCACTTCTGGGGCACCACTCCCAAGATCTATTACAGGGAACCAGCTCATATTCTTGATGGATAAAGCAACTGGGAAACAAGAAGCAAAGCCTCACCCTCTCCGTGGTCTCTGGAGGTCTAAACTTTTCTGACTGAGAACACCAGTGAGTTTCCACATACTGCTTCAAGATGACGGACGCCAGCTGCATTAGAAGAGAGGTCACAGATTAGGAACAAATCTCACACCCACAGCAAGCACCAGCCCAGCCCGGCCGCACAGCCCCCATCCCAGCACACTGCTTTACCAAAATGCAAGTCTGTCACGCTGCTGGAAAAGCCACAGCAGTAAAAAGCTGAACTGATGGCCACTCCTTGCACAGCGATGGCCCACGCAGCACTGACACAAGAAGGCCACTATTTCTCACCTCTACAAGAGCACGAGGTGTGGACACCAAAACCACAGAAACACAGAACCTGAACCTTGTTTTCAAGGAGGAAAACACGGACAGGAGAAGCTGTGGCAGAGAGAAGAGGACTTCTGCTGCTGGTGCCCACTGCACACAGCCAGCAACACAGCGCCCAGCAGCAGGCTGAGCAGGCCCCAGAAGCACTGCTTCCAGGAAAGGGAAGGTCAGCACACCTGGATATGCTGAAGGAACAAGTGACAAACCCACAGAAACCTAAGGGAACACGGAGGGACAAAGGAAAGCCACCTCTGGCTCCCCCAGGACACAGCAGGGCGCCCCACGAACTGCAGCGCTGCCCATGGGTGTGAGCTCACCTGCCGGATGGCCAGCGCTCCCTGCGGGTCCACGGTCAGCTCTGCCAGATGGACGCCAAACTCTGCAGCACAAAACAAGTGTTTGTATCAAACTTCCATTCCCACACAGAGAAACTCTCCGAGGTCTCTGGAGGAAGGCAAAATACCCGTGGTGTGACTCATACGTGGGAAGGAGAAGACAATTCCAGCAGAGCCTCTCAAGTGAATCACTGAGCACTCGTTCTCCCCTGCACAAACTTCATTTGTCGTCTCAGCATCTCACTTCCTTCTCGTGGGTAAAAGTGCTGCAGCTCAGGTTAACAACAAGTACACTCCAAGATGTACTCGGCTTAACCTCCCCTCAGCTGCAGCTGGAACTGCTCCCCCCTGGGTCAGGGCAGGGCTGTGAGCGCTGCTGGGCTGCGGGTGTCCCCGTGCACGGGGAGGAGTGGGACCAGACGGCCTTCAAGGGCCCCTTCCAACTCAGACCGCACTGTGACTCCATGGATTTAATGGCTGCACTGCCCTCGTTTTCACTTTCAGTGTTCTATCTTTAAAACGTGCTTGATGGCAGCATATTTCTGGTTTCTTTATAGTACTTTAGAGCACCCCTGATTCACGTGATCTACATTGCTTTCCCACAACAACACGGTGCTGGCAAACACAATGCTGCTCTTGCTCCTCCTCTTGGCATCTGCGAGGAGGATGCAGCTCGTTCCTCCCGTGCTCCCTGACTCCCAGCAGCACAAAGTAACGCAGATGAAGGGACACCAGCAGGTCTCCAGTCCACCCTTATATCGAAGCGGCATCAGCAGGATCAAACCAGGTTGCTCAAAGTATTTTCTAGTCAGGTTTTGGCCCTTCCATTCAAGCTTGGACTCAGCAAAGCTTCTCTGGACAACGTGCTCAAAGCCTGGCAGTCCTCACTGAGGACAGCACCCCCGACCCACGCAGTCCGAACCTCTCCCACCCCCCGGTTTGGTGCCACACGCAGCTCCATGGGAGCAGCCTGGAGAGCCTCCCCCAGGTGAAGGCGTTGAACCACCCCGCAGCAGAGCCGTGATGTGCAGGGAGGACAGCAGCGAAGTGCAAAGTTACTCTGGGATATCTGTAGAGCAGTGACAAAGTGAAGGCGTAGATGACGGGGTTTGGACTCAGCGATGCCCTCAGGTCCTTCCCAACCTGTGATATTCTGACTCCATTCCTCGTCCCCTGGATTTCCTTTATCCACAAAGCGCAGTTCTGCTGCGTTCTGCGCATCCTAACCCCATACAGCACCTGTACTGCTGCACCACCACCGTTAAATGCCCAACAGCCACGGTGGAAACAAACACATCTCCGTGTGCTGCACCACAGAAGGCTCAATTGGAGCATCACACACAGATCGTAACAGGAAACCTTCCTATCACACCACCTGCCTCCCCTTCATCACCTCACGTTCACTGGGAGCAAGCACTGCGCCAGGCACACCCTCACATCTTCCTTCTCTTTACCATAAGGTTCCTCTGATGACGTTTCTGAGCTCAAGTTCAGGAGCTGACAGACCTTCGGGCACCACAAAGAACCCCGTCAGAGTGGGAAAACCCACCGAGAGGAGCGGCAAAGCGCCAGGAGGGCCCGGCCGGACCCCCGGTGAGGCCGCACAGGGACGGTGCGTGCAGCTCCTGGCACGGCACTGCGGCTCTTCGTACAACCACAGAACCTTTAAGGCTGAGAAGTCCGCGCAGACCCCCACGGCCGCGCAGTGCCCGCCGCCGTGCGCTCAGCCCCCCACAGCCCCGCGGTGCTGAGCGCGGTGCCCCCACCGCTCCGTTCCCCACCCGACCCCGCGCGGCGCTGCCCCACGTGCGGACGGCGGCGGAAGGGCCCCGAGCGGCCCCGTGGGCTCCGGTGCGGCGGCTCCACCCCCCGCGGCCCTGCCCGATGCCCGCTCCCTTCGCGGCCGCACAGCACGGCACGGCCCCAGCGGGCCCCCACAGCTCCGCTCCCCGCACAGCCCCGCGGCGCGGCCCGGCGCTCACTC
>JACDJE010000363.1:723075-750867 GCA_016647715.1 Pavo muticus
TCCCACCCCGGGCAGTGATATGGATGGAAATGCAGCCCCTCGCACTCCAGGCAACGCCACTCCTCCCCATCTTTCAGCACAGACACAGTGGAGCTCCAGGGCTCTGTGCCCATTTTAAGGGGTGGAAGTGAACACATTCCCACTCAGCCCCCCGCCCCTTCCCAGCCCCACACCGCTGCTGTGATGCTCAGCCCCGCTCCCCTTCCCTGCTGCCCCAGAGCTGTGACACCCCCACACCCCTCACACTGCCTCCCACTCTCTGCAAACAGCACTTCTGCAGACCAGCAGCTCCCAGCCAGGCGCTCAGCGGGATCAGCTCCACTCACCTCCTCTCCCTCGGGCTGCAGACACGTCACTGCAGGGCAGATGGCATCTTCGTCCTCAGAGTCCTCCTGCTCAGAGAACGACGTGTCCGAGGGAACCAAAAGGCTTTCACTGCTGCGCTGCGCCTCCAGGAGCCGCTCCCTCTCCCTCTCCATCCTGATGCTGCTGCTCAGATCCTTCGTGTGACTCAGTTTCAGTTTCTTCTTCTTGGGTGTCCTCATTTTTCTTACCCTCGCCCTCTTCTCCTCACAGAAGCTCTCTCTCTCGAAACGGCGCTTCAGTTTTCTCTCCATGTAACTCATCCCATCCTTCTTGCCCCGGCAGCACTCGTTCTGTCAGAAAGGTATTGACAGCTGGTGAGGATACAGCTGACGGACGCAGCTCCACTACAGCCCGTGCTCAGGAGGTGGGAGCGCTGCCTTTTTGGATGTGGGGGGAGCAAAGGACGGGGTCACACTTCAGTGAGAGTTTATAGAAGAAAGATTCTCATCTCCTGTCCGTGCAGTGCCCCACGGGCAGCCAGCAGGGCCCTCAGCACAGGGAGGGATGTATTCATCACACAGAGGGGGATCACAAAATCCAGATTCAAACTGCAGAAATGCATCAGACCCCAAATGACATCCGATGGATTGGACACGTTATCAACTTCTCTCTGCTTTTGGGCACAGGAAGCACCTTCCATGGTACCACACACACACACACACACACACACAGTGCGATGCCCACACCACCCCGTGCTGACCCCCACACTCAGACATTCACCTTCTCATTGCTCGGCCCGACCGACGGCTTCTGCTCAGCCTGCAGGGCGGGGCTTTGCTTTGTGAACAGGATCTGGTACAGCTCCTGTATTTCAGGCAGAGAAACCTGCAGCAGCTGCGCTTCCATCATCAGCTCGTCCAGCTCGGTGCTAACGACTGCCACCAAAGAGAGAAGAAAAGGAACCCCTCCATGTCAGCACCGATGAGAACAAACCCGTGAAAGACTTTCAATCTGCAACTGAACAAATTCACTCTCATCTGTTCCCTCTTAGCCGCTCGTTTTTAACAGCAGAGTTACAATGAGAGTTAAAGGTTTCCACAGCAGTTACTGAGCAGCACTGTGACTTTATCCTCCCCTGCCTGCAGTGCTGGCCCTATGGCAAGGTGCTGCCATCGTTCTCCTTCCTCTGAAGACACAAATTAGCGTCGTGATCTCCTCGCTGCAGCACGATGGATGAGATGGACAGAGTGGAATTCAGAAGTGAAGCCGAGAGAGGAGCGGAGGAAGAGCTGAGGATGAGCCTTGCACCTGAGACCTGCCCTGTGGGAACCACCCCCACCCCACAGAACGCACATGGGGGCTCCTGCAACAGCCCAGAGAGGGCAGCTCACAGCCACGGCCATTTCACCGCGTGGTGGTACCGAATTACTGAGTGCTCCTACTTGGAAGCACGGAACTGAGGCTGGACGTGGACCTCTCCTCCACCAAACACATGAGAAAAAGAAAAGAAAAAGAAAGAAAACTATCAAAGTGAAGATTACAAACCATGAAGTGGGATGCATTGCTGTCCTGTAGAAAATGGAGAATGTAAATATATGGTTCTGTTATCCCAGTCATGAGGCATGGAGAATGACATAGCTCCGATTGTTTGAGACACCTAGAAAACAAAGCAGAACACAACGCACAGGCATTTTCATCAGCACTCTGAAGCGTCAAATAGCTGCAAAGTGAGAAATCAGAACTCGTTTCTTTCACAGCTGCTTGGGACTTGCATTCCCGCACAGGATCCCTGAACCCTTCATCCCAAACCTGGGACACGAGCAGCACCACAGCCGGGCTGGGAGCCGCTGGTTCTGGTTGTGACTGCATGCTGCCCCCGCACACCACAGCCGTGGTGACACCTCCACAGCCCTGGGGTCAGCCCGGCCGGCTCAGCTCCTTCCTGAGCCTCTCCTGACACCTCTCACAGGAGCACCCAACCTTCACTCTGAGCACCTGGCCCCCTTTATAAACCCCCTTCACTTTCCCTGCTCACAACTGGTGTTGGGTTTGTTTCTCATGCCCTGTTGTCCCCTCCACGCAGTGCTGCAGGGAGTGGGAGGACAGGAAGCGCTGAGGAACGTCATCCAAAAGAAAACTCAAAGTCCATGCAGAGGGAGGTTCTGGCTCACAGCTCACCCCGAGAAGGGACGGGAAGGACCGCGCCGAGCTCCTGCCTGGGCTCCCCCACTCCTGCTGCTCCTGAAGTGCAGCCCCAGCACAGCCCTACAGGCAGCACAGAGCAGCCCCAGCCCAGCCATACAGGCAGCACAGAGCAGCCCCAGCCCCGGGCAGAGCGGGCAGTTGGATAAGCAAAAGTGAAGCTGCTCAGGCAAAACCTGAAAGCAACAGTGCGTGTCATTTCGAGGTGGTTCATATCCTTTATGCTGCACAGACCTTTTGTTTCAGGCTTTCTTCCCCTGCATTTATTATCTCAGGAACACCAGGACTGTGACACACTTTGCACTGCCCCTGCCCTTTTTGCTGACAGATCTCTTTTCCAGAGGAAGTCCCAAACTGTCCCAGGATCCCACCTTAAACACTGCAGCTCAACTCAAGGCCGCTCTAGCCAAGGCCCAGCCTGGGAGTTTTAGTATAAGCGACACAGAGGGATGGAGACCCTCTGCTGAAAACCACCTGATCTGAGCAGAGCTCAGAGCTCAGGAAGGTTAGCGTCTCCATTCCCAGTTCTAAGATTCCAATACTTGTAAGATAAGAACACAAAGACTAATCAAATACTGAGAGCTCTTAGAAATTGCCATTAGCGGCATCCCATCAGCGCCCAGAAGCAGGGAGAAGCAGAAGGAAGAAAAGGTCCCTCAGGAGCTGCTGTTCTCAGGGCTCCAGCAGGACGGAACAGCGAGCTGCTGCTGGAGGACACACGCAGTGGCTAACAACCCTAATTCCTTACATCTGTAAAGCAAAACACAAGCAAGCCGTCTCACCGGCATTTGTAAGGAGGTACAGAGCACCCAAAAAGCAGAGAGGTGTTAAAGGCTGTTCTCAGTGACCGCATCCCACCAGCAGCCAGGGCTGCCCGGGGCACTCAGCCTCACCTTGTTTGTCTCGGGCAGCTGCCCGGCCGCGCTCTGCCACCTGTTGTACAGCAATCCTGAGCCAACTTTGTCCTGCAGAAGTTTTAGATTCCCTGAATATAACATTTGTTGCGCTCTGTGCTGCCAGTTCACAGTTCTCTCTATCATGTACCGCAGGGCATCCCCCTCGGGGAGCCGCACGCGGATGCGCTGCAGGGAGGCCAGCAGAGGAAGGATCTTCTCCAAAGGCGGCTTTTCCGACCGGCGGCACTGCGGGCAGAGCCACACGCGCGGGCCCTGCAAGGCGTGGGGCACGGAAACGCAGCCGGTGTGGAAGAACCCCCTGCAGAGCTCACACTGGATCATGGGAGAGGCCGGCTCCTTCTGGCACACGCAGACCTTCAGCTCCGCGTCCTCCTCGCTGCACAGCACCTTCCCCTCGTTGGCCGCCCGCAGGGAGCGCAGCGCTTCCATCTCTTTGAGCCGCGCCTCCCCCAGCGTCGCCATCTGAAAGGAGTTGGAAAGAAGGGATGAGATCTGAGCTGCGCTCACGAGGAGCTCCACAGGGGCACGCGCAGAAGCACCGCCTGTCTGCTGAGCTCCATCCCTGCCCGCCTCCCCTCGGAGCTGTCAGCATCGGAAGGGAAGCAATCGGGACACGCAGCGATGAGATCTCACAGTTCTGTTTTTTCACCAGGACCAGGGACACAAAGTTCATCCCTTGCAAAAATAACAACAGCCAGTGCAAACGGCTTGCAAGAACTGGGAAGAAACTCAGGTCAAGAAAGGCCGCAGTGCTTACCGCAGACGCGGTGTCTTTGCTCTCAGACAGAGCTCTCTCCAAGTCACTCAGGCTCTCCAGTTTGGTGCTCTTCTTCTTCCCACTCGGCACCGGATCCTTCAGCTTCTTCTGCTTTCTCTTCAGACTCAGCGTCCCAATATCGCAGCGGG
This sequence comes from Pavo muticus, assembly GCA_016647715.1. Lineage (NCBI taxonomy): Eukaryota > Metazoa > Chordata > Aves > Galliformes > Phasianidae > Pavo > Pavo muticus. The sequence goes on from JACDJE010000363.1 coordinate 727,407, forward strand.
GACACAGCACCTGGTGGGAAGCGGAGCAGCACGGGTGTGATGTTCTGACTGCAACCACGCTGCTCTCACGCAGCCACGCACAACCATTCAGATCAGGAATTCCTGCTGTTTTTACACCGCAGATCTGGGCTGCAGGGAGAGGTCAGCTGGGAATCGGGGGGAGCTGAAGGTGGAAAACTGAGGCCCACCCACCATGTCTGAAGTTTAAAATGAGAAGCGCAGCGCAGTGCAATCTCTTTAAGATCAGCAGTACCATACTAAGAGGTAACATCTCCCACCGTCTGATGAGTTAATCCCCCAGCTCGGATGTGCCTTTGCTGCGGTGCTGTGCAGAGCAGAGCAGAGCTCTCTTACCTCCAGAAGGGAATACGGGGAGTTCTGGCACAGGAACGTGTTGGCCGCACACTCCTTCCACGCCTGCACCTCCGCCACCAAGGACTCGAGCCGTGGCAGGTAGTCCAGGTGCACCGGGATCGCGCGGCCCCTCGTCACCAGCTCCACCAGCGTGTCCAGGACGGGCACGCGCCCTCCAACCTGTGGGGTTACAAATTGGGGGATGCTCCATGGGCTGAGGAGCTCTGAGGACCACGCTAAGGGCAGTGCAGCACGAGGAGCCCGGCAGCACAGCGGGACGGAGCTCACTGCCACGACAGGTGCTGCTGCGGCGCCTGAGAACCGCTGTGCAGAACCTCCAGCACCACAACCACAGCTCGGGGACCACAGCCCCGCCGGGCACGGCCCCACAGCCGCCTGCTGACGCCTGCACGGAACTGCAGCCAGAAGCCCCGGCACACGCACAGTGATCCCAACCCCAGCAGCCAGAATTTCGCCATCCAAGGCAGTTCGATTAAGCCCTCTCATGATAACCTTCAAACAAAAGTTAGCCAACCTGGAACGCACTTTGGTCTTTCAAAGGATTTAATGCCTATCAAAGTTTGTTTGTTTTGTTAAATAAAACTTCAAAATAAGTTTCTATTAAAATCCCAATTCAGGTTGGATTGACCTGAAAACATCAGCACGCCCAGCCAGGGCTCACTGCTAACCCAGGACAAGGGAATATCGGTCGGTTTACCCACACTGGTGCCACCAGAGCACATCGCACCGCGCTGCAGGCAGGCGCTGCCGATGGCGCCACGCACACAGCAGCGACGTGACAGCGGTTCCCTCTGCCCACGCAGAAGCCCACAGCTCCGCTGACGTACCTGCAAAGCTTCCACCTCCTGCAGCCAGTCCTGCGCCTTCTGAACCGCGTCCTTCAGCGCCGCGCCGCTGGGGAGGTAGGCAGGGATCTCCTCTATCTCCTTCACTGCCACCACGAGGCTGCTGAGCGACTGCCTCGGCCTGGGCACGAGAAACAGCTCAGAATGTAGAACAGCCACAAGACCTGGGGCTCACCGAGCAGCCGCGCTGTGCCGAGCACCAGAGGTGTGCACCAAGCACACGGGACACAAATAACGCAGGGAGAGCCCCCAGAAATGTTTGTTTGTGTGCTGAAGACTCCTGCTGGCAGTGCTAACAACAGGAAGCAATCTGCTGGCTGCTCCAAAAATATTTACACATTTGGGCTACAGGGAGACCCAACACTCACAAAGGAAACTGTGTAAGTTAACACATCTGTGCTAGGGCCACTGGTCACCCATCTCGAGCTCATCTGAGGCTCTTGCTGGGACTGACTGACTTTCCTCTTGTCTTTTCAGTCATAACAGCTCCAGATGAGCACTGCTCCCAGCAGGGCCTGGGAGATTCAGGCCGTGGTTTAGTGGTACGGTGGTGCTGGGCTGATGGTTGGACCTGAGGGGTCCTTTCCAACCTTAATGATTCTATGACCTCTCAGTATTTCACAGTTTGATTCTGATCTTTTAAAAAGGTACAAATTCAGCTTCATCTCTACTCTGGAGGCTGAAACCAAACTTACCCCAGTTCTGTGCTCTGATGTTACTACTTTAAAAGAGCCCAACAGGTAGGAAATAGCCTGCTCCATAGAATAACATCTACCAGCCGGTGATACATCTCTGCCTCAGCCCCATATGCGCACGCATCTCCCAGCTGACTGACAAATGACAGGAGGGAATCCTGTCACTCAGCCCCATCTCCACCCCCCTCCAGGACAGCACAAGCCTCTGCCTGGCACAGCACAACAGAGAGCCCCTCCGGGAACAAAGCCAATAATTTTCATCTCAAACAGCAACACAAAGGTCCCGCTTCTACCTGGCCTTTATCAGGTTTCTGGCTTTGTCATCCCAGTGCTCGGACACAGTCAGCAGCTCCTGCAGCTTCGCCATGGCCTTCTCCACCGCTGGGTAGGGAGCCAGGCCAACCCCGGAGTCTATGAGACGCCTCATATCGTCCAGAGTGAGAGAGTTCTGCTCTGACGAGGCCATCTGCACGTCCTCCAGCCAGCGGGCCTGCTCCAGCCGCACCCGCAGCTCAGCAAGCTGGGGTAAATCCACGTCGAAGTCAAAGCTGACATCCAGGAGCTCCTGGAGCTCCGCAGCGCTCGGCATTTCTTCAGAGAGCAGTTTTTGGCTTTGCTGCTGAAAAGCTTCCACGCGATCAAGAAGGTCCTGTAACACACAAAGCATCCATGAAACAGAACAAACCAGGCTGCCAAATCTCCCACACACTGAAGTGCAACCTCAAACATCCCGTTTACTTTTGCTGGCAACCACCACGTCGCCACACACACAGCGTGCACAGCACACTCCTGGGGTGTCTGGGAGACCCCAATGCTGCACCCTCAGCACACAGCACAGATATGAGCACCTCCTGCACAGCGACACCTCCAGCAGTGCCAGCTCTGCCATCAGATGGGTGCCACACCGAGGAGCAACAGGCTCTGAAGGGAAATTAAGTGCACCATCAGTGCCACCTCCTGGCTTTGTTCTGGGATGTTTATGAAGCCTGAACAACATCCGTGTGATTCCATGAGGGAAACAAAGCCTTTTTAGAGATACCTCAAACCACAAATCAACTGTCAGGAACTCAGGCATTGATACAAATCCTACAGTTGAAACTGCCTTTATTCTCCTTCTTTCCAAAAGCAATCATATTTTTTCCCTGTCTGGTACGTGAACACTTCTGTGCTGAGGTCCTTTCACTACGCCCATGCGCCCAGGCAGCAGGCACCGAGCTCAGCTGCAACTCCCACTTCCTACTTTAGGGCTGCAGAGAACACAGAAGAAAGCTGCAGCTGTACGTGTCTGATATTGCCCTGCTCAGGAACACCAGATGCAGAGAACTGTTTGGCTGTCTGCTATTCCCGGACTTCTGCTTTTTAAATAATGAGATAACTTCAGAGCTATCAACAAAAATAAAGAACACAGAATTCTACGATATCTGAATCCCATATTCCAGGCCTGATAGAGCCTCAAAAGCCATCGCCACGGAAGGCCTGCCAGCTTTCATCCTTGGCACAAACAGCTTCAGGGGGTGAAGAAAGGGCAGATGTGGACCGACACAGAGCCACGTCCCCCCCGAGCCCACATTACCTTCAGCAGCGGCGTCTGGCTGAGCAGGCAGGGGAGGGCGTAGAGCTGCCTGACAAACAGCCGCAGCTCATTCACAGTCAGCTGGTTGGGGCACTTCCCCCCTCCGGAGCGGTACCTGCAGCGACACACAGTTACACCTCACCAGATGCCACCAAACCCCGATCTGACCCCCTCCAAAATCTGCTTCTGATTTCTCATGAATTGGACGCCACTCACGCAGTGCAGCACCCGAAGGCACCCAGCAGCCCAGGGCTCCCAAGAGGGGAAACTCGAGTAACTGAGAGCAGAACAAACTATTGTTGAAAACACTCCCTCATATTCAGCGGTATTCCAGAACAGCTCCTCAGCTTGGGCAGAGCACCAGCTGCTACAGAACCAGCTCAGACTTCCTTCCAGGACACAGAGCAATTGTGGGCAAACCATTCAGTGCTGTTGCAATAGCCATTGTAGGAAGCTCTCCCCGTGCCCACACCGAGAGCGAGCAAATCCCACCCCTGAATGGGTTTTACACCCACAGGTCGTGCAGGCACTTCTCTAAAATCCTCTCTGTGCTGAACTCATCATTCTCATTTTTACCTAAACTGCATCAAACGAGCGGCTGCTCAGTGCTTCCCAATCAGCTGGCACTGAAAAGCTCTCTGGTGCCAAGCCAGTGTGAGCAGGAGGGGAAAGAAATCTCTCACAATGCTGGCTCCAACTGAACCCACAACGCGTTGTTTAAATTAGTGAGGAAAACAACACCCCTGCAGGACACCCAGCTGCAGTGGGAACGCAGCTCTGACTCCCTCTAACTCAATTCTTGCACAGAACGTGCTGGCAGGAGCAGGCAGGCAGAGACCCATGAATGGAATACCCAAACAATGCCCTATCTTCAAATTCCACCAACAAATAACCTGAGGATGTACTGCAAGTGCTGCCAAAGGACGAGCGAGCGCTCCTCAGAGCCCTCGTACAGCAGTGCCATCACCAACCCAGGGTAACACACCTCAGTTTCCATAAGAAGTAATGGATGCAGTGACACTGGCAGCCCCAGCAGCTCTCAGTCCCTGTGCCACGAGGACACCTGGACTGTATCCCAATGGGAGCCGCTCCATCTGAAAGCATCACCACCACTTTCTGCCCCCAGAGAACGACAGAAGAGCGGAGCAGGCTGGCAGCTCCGCATGGCTCACATGAAGAAAGCTGAATCTCCCCATTAAGGTGGTTCTCGAGAAGACAAAAAGATTCCTTTTATTTGCCGTCTTTCACTGCTGCCTATTGCTCTGCACTGACACGTGGCTCAGGTTCTGCTGCCAACACATCACAGCGTTTACCTGGTTTGCCTTTTGCCATTGAGGAGCTGCTGTGCGACCGAGGCACATTTATCTGCATCCTGGGTGACCAGGCGGAGGTGCCGCAGCAGGTCGTTGTCAGGGAACTTCTTCAGCTCCGATTCTTCTATCAAAGCCTTAAAACTGATGAGACCTTTGGGGGAAGGTGCTACGTTAGCACAAACGTCCCCTCATGATGGACTTCACGCATTAAGGTGGAACAGTGTAACACAACCCATGTATTTCAACTTCAGTTGTGTTTTGTATGCAAGAGAAAAGCTTTATAATAGTAAATATAATAATAAATAATAATAATCTGCTCACACAACTTCCAGAGAAACAGGAGCTGAAATATTTCCTTTGGACCATGGAATTAAATACGATCTCTCTGGATCGTCACACATGACAAAAGTTGCTAAGGCTCCAAAATCAAGCACTTTACAATCAGCACTGTAACAGAGCGTGCTGCAGACAGAGGGAAGGCACTTACTCCTCTTATTGCTGATCTTTGCTTCCAGGGCTTCGTTCACGTTGGAAGCCCATTCATTGTACGACTCCGCACGCATCTTCAGGGCGTTCATCATCGGATAGAGCTCCTCCAGCGTGTAGCGGTACCTGGAGCAGCACAGCGGTCAAACCTTCAGCAGAGATGGAGGGAGCAGAGCACGCTGCCCATACAACACAGCAGCAATCTAACAGCACCAAGGGGCTCACAGCTCAGAGCTGCAACCACTGCGTGCTGCACCTCACCCACATCAGGGCACAGCAGCTCCAGAAAGCACAGAAGGTACATCTGTGTAGGGATGAGATGTGACAAAGAGCAGGAAAAAAAGGCAGCAGGAAGGAGAGCTAACAAAGGCAAACCAAAGGTTACTCCCCAAGGACTGGAAGTAACACAGTGATGATGACCTTGTTGCTATAAATCAGAAAGCAAATTAATTTGCTCAGTAATTTCTGCCATCACAGAGCAAGAGCTGAACGCTGAACAGAAAGCATCTTTGTGCACAAGCACATGAAAGGGACTTTGCTTTGAGAGCACTGACTGCAGAGGACCACCGGAGACAGAACACAGAGAGCATCACTGACACAGCACAGCCACAACAAATATCCCCCAAACGGCTTATCTGCTTACCCCAGTTTGTACTGGTAGGTAGGGCAGGAACAAAGATCCTCCACGTGATACAAGCACACCAGCAGTCCTGGCTTACACGGGCAATAAACAGCAGACATGAAACAAGTGGTTTTGCACTTATAGCACTGCCGCTCGTCGTCGGGGAACAGCTCGAATGCCACCCTCTCTGAGTCGGTCACCCCCTGCAGAAGTGTGAGCAAACAGGTGAGCATTCCTTCAGAAGCTGATACAGGACATTAAAACCAGGCAGACAAATCTCCACTGAGAGGGCAGGTGGTCAGACAGACCTGCAGCGTCTCAGCACTGCCTCAGTTCATTGCAGGGCTCCCACAACTCACCAGCTTCTGAACCTTCTCACGCAGCATCTTCTCGTCATCGATCATGATGGCCATGTCCTTCTGGACCGTAGATGCTACCACCACATCGAGGACGTCAGCCTTGGAGGCCATCTTACAGATCATCTCATCGTGAGAGAACACGCAGTAGCGGCTCAGCAGGCGGTAGTGCTCTATGCACTGGCGACCCAACGGCAACTGCAGCGACAAACTCAGTGTGAATACAGAGCTCTGCGGAAAGCACACTGCAATACTGGTGTTCTATGCTACCAGCCAGAAGCTACCGAAGGAAAGGCTGAGACAAACCCTTCCAGCAGCAACACCCCTAACTCTGAGCACAGAACAGGAGACACCAGGACCTCCAGAGGAGGACCCACAGCCACAGCTCACTGCATTCAGCTTCCAGCAACACTGAACAACTTCCTCCTGAGCTGGGGACCAGGTCTGCACATCAGCAGTAACACACTGCTTGCACGACAGCTAGAGACAAGTCTGGAACTGCAGGCTTTGTAAGAAGTTGGTTTTGGAACGCACCCAATCCACGGTGCAGAAGTTCACAGCTTCAGCAAAATTAAAACCCTGATTGAAGCCGCTGTGATAAGCTCTGGGAAAGGTGATCACAAACTCTCCAGCACACTGATTGGTCCGATACACCTAGGAGAAAACACAGAAACCAGCAGGTCAAAGCTGGACGGAGCTAACAGGTTTTGGCCCCTTGACAGAAACTCCATGGCAAAAGCAAGGGTCTGATTAAACAGGCACACAGGAGCTCTGGCCACCGTTTCCACCCAAGATGCAGAAATGTATTACATTAAGGTGGAGCTCCAGAGAAGACTTGCCAAGCAGTGCCCAAAGCAGTGATCCCAACTGCCCACCCGTCCACACGGACACATTGCACTACACAAGGAGGACGCAACACACGTGGAAACAACCCCAACATCTCTGCAATAAAAGCTGTTCCAATTATCACGCATGAAGTGGAATGCAGTGCAGATGAAGGAGGGCTGAGTCAGGGGCAGCAGAGCAGGAGTCCAACATACAGGCACTCCGTGGGCCATCAAAGTATTCGGGTTCATTATGGTGACAAGTTGGTGCAAGAGGTCTGGCTGAGACTCAAAGAGCTCCGGAGCAAGCTTCTTCATCACGTCCTCCAGCTGTTCTGCTGCGTACCCCGGGGCTCCGTACCACGTCTTTGGCTCTCCCCTGCAAGGTTATTTAAGAAGTTAACTATGGACAACCCTGTAAGATATCCTGCTTAAATACACCGCGTCAGAAGGAGGGTAGAGCACCAGGAGCAGACATAAGGATTCTGCGCTCTCCTCAATCCTCACAGGTTATGCAGGTCCCTCCTCCAGACCTACGTTCTGCACCACCCACATTTCAGAGCACATATTTTAAACATGGTGGAAAGAAGGGGGATTCCAGTCCTCACTGCGTGCTGAGCAATGGGTGGCAGCGGGCAGGGGCTGCACTAAGGACAGAGTGGGGTACGGAGAGGAGAGGTGATGGAGAAACAAAGGTCTGAGAGACAACAGCACGTGGGGCCCTACGGCCAGTGGTTGAAGCTAAAGGGTTTTAATCAAACCTCCACGACTTCCAGTTTCAGACTGAGCACTATAAACCTGATGGGCGTAATAAACCATCTGATGGGGCATTCACTGCGTCTCTCATGGCTGTTTTAAAAGCTGGCCATGGATGTCCCCTTCCAAAACACGACCAGTGTTCAGACACAGCAAACCCTGCATCACATCCAGGGCTGCAGTGATGAACTGCACGGCGCCCTCAGCTGAGCGCTGTGGATCTGCTGTCAGAGAAGGGTGAATGAAGGGGACGCAGCTCCGCCACCCGACTCAGCCCCCCCCGCTCACCAGTGCAGATAGTTGATCGAATAGCTCCAGTGGTCTTCAATATGCCAACAGAATGAAGAAAAGCACATCCCCACGTACAGCCAGGGCAGTTTCATCCCGCAGATATCCGCGGTGATGTGGGCAAGAACAGACTGCTCCATCACAGGCATGTTGTTTAAATTCCAGCCGCTATCGAGGTACTCCTGGAAATCCAACAGTTTAACAAACACGAAGTGAAAAAAACAACAACTTGTGCTGCCAGAAGAGCATGAGAAGAAGAGCATCTTTCCCAATTGAAAGGAACCAGGAATGGGTCAGTCAGTCAAGGAACAAAACCTTCATTGTCCTGATTCTTTTCAGGACCTTATCTGACCTGCTTTGTTAAAACGAGATTGTTTTGTGTTTTTTATCTCAAAGTTATTTATTAACTTCTATGGTAAACCTGTGGCTTTTCACGTGTGATCACCAGGTATTTCACTTCTGCAAAACTGCTGTGACTCTCTTCAGGTTCTACGCCGGATACACAAAGCAAACACCTTGCAAACCAGTTCCATTACTTTGCTGTGAACCAAAGGGACTGATAGAGAACTGATACAAAGTGCACAGTGACGAATAAGGACCCACCTCCTCTTCTGGTCTCACTTTGAATTTCCCATCTCTAACTGGGAACCCACTGCCAAACTCCTTGGAGGCGATGTCAGCTCCGTACTCCACAGTCACGTCCTCCTCAATGGTGCTAACCAGTCTCCAGAATTCCTTCTCAACCAGCTCGGTGGGGACCATCTGGGTACGACAAAGAGAAGAATGTAACCCACACGGAGGGCACACCCAGCAGTCTGCGCACACAGAGGACGCGCCAAGCTCAACGCACGCCCCGCGTCACAGCAGGACGTGCTGCATCTCTGGTCTCAGCAATGCGTGCAGCTGGACAAAGTCCTCTCCTCACTTTCTCAGAAGCAAAAAAACGAGCAGCCAGTGGAACAGAACACCATGATGTCACCAGCCATCACGGGAGCCACCAGCATGAACAGAACCTCTGAGCTGCCAGTTCTTCCCATACAAAACCAGGATTCTCCTCCTCTCCACCCTCCTCCCCCCGGTTCCCCATTTAAAACAAGCACAGAAAACTCAAACTGCATTATGGCACCAGGACGGAAACAGAACATACGTGGACTGGCATGTTAAAGTAGTCAGACTTGAAGGCATCTGCCATCTCCCCGAAGGTGCGCAGCGTGTAATCCCGCGCGGCCTGCTCGAAGCCAAACGCCTCCTGAGGCTTATTGCACTCCTGCAGTCACAAAGATAATTGGTCCCACGATGTGTTACCACAAAGCAGTCACGCTTTGATTTTACACAGGTGGGCTACGACTGCGCTGTGTGATAGGGGCAGGAAGGCAGACCCAAATGGAACCACTGCCCCAGATCACAGCGGCAGAGGAACAGCCAGAAGGGGCACTGAGGAGCAGCCTGACCCCCTGCTCTTAATTCACCAAGCACAGAACTGATGTGTACAAGCATGAATGAATCAATGTGTCAACGCCACGATTTCTTCTTCCTCTGAAACAGCTAAGAAAACAAAAGCAAAAGCTTCCATACTGCAGCATATGGTGACACTCCCGTTTGAAATACAAAAGGAAGGCACCCATTAAATCCAAAGTGCTCCTTGGAATTTCAGCTGTGTTAATGCACGGCACTCTGTGGTTGCAGAGCATTAAGTGACAGCTGTGCAAAGCGGAGCACACCTGGCCTTCATTTTACTTTCCTCCTCCCTCACCTTGTTTGCACAACTGTGCGATAACAAACGGTGTTTTCAATCCCAGAGCCCACGTTCAGAACAGAAAGGATTTTCAGCCTCGTACACCGTTTGTCGAATTACCTGAGCCAAACACTGGGGGCACCTCCAGTCCCCTTTGGGAACATCGTGAAGAGGTGGAATTAAACAGAAGGTATGGTAACTGTCATCACAGCCATCACACAGCAGGAGTCGGTCCTCATCGTTACCACTGCCACACAAGAGACACACATACAAATCCACCTGTAACAAAAAACGGCCAGAGCAGGGATGTGAGCACTGAAGGAACTGATGGCCAAAGAGCACTTCGGTCACTGCATCATCTGTGCCACCCAGCAAAGCTCGTTTCTATCGCCCCTCTCCAATGGAAGTCAGACAAGTGCACTCAGTGTTTTGCCTTTGTCAGAGTTTACACAGCCTGCCTCCCACATTTAGAGGCATGCAGAAATTGCAGGCTCTGCCATGGACTTTTTCCTCAAACAATTCAACAGGAATCAGACAACTCCAGACCCAGTTACGTGTCCTGGACGTAGTGCAGCTTATCTATCCTGCTATTTTCAGCTTTGCAGCAGCCCAAAGCTTTGCAAGCATCTTTACTCACAGACACTGTTTTGTTTCAACCACGCGATTAGAAAAAGCACAGCAGGTTTTGCTGTGATACGAGTGACAGGAAACATCCCGCGTGAGGCCCCAGGAACACAGGCCATGAACACAGGCCATACTCACAGCACTGGTGGGTTTTTTGGACCGGGCTTTGGATTTGTCCTTCTCCTGCTCTCCAACATGCTCTCTCTTCTCAGCAAGTTTCACTGTGCTGTACGCTTCCTTTTCTGGTGCAACAGGTTAAAAAAGCCATTATAAAACATTTAACACTTAGCATCACTGGTTATTACTTATTTTGTTTGTTATTACTTGTTAAGATTGCCACAGGATGCTACATTCTGCACAGGGCTGTTTCCTTCACCCCTGCTGCAGGCTGTGCTCAGAGCCAGCAGTGTGGCCACGTCCATCGGCCGCTCTGCTGCCCCAGCTCAGGATGGCAGCAAAGCACCAACACGCACAGCTTCGGTTACACTGAGGCAGCATCCCAGCGCCAGCAGTGCCCACGTGAGCCAGCACTGGATCATTCCAACTGCTGAATTAAAGCCTGGCCTTAACACCAAGTCTGCAAGGCAGAGGACCCTGCTCACCGTTCTCACACTTTGGGGGTGCACATCCCATCCTGCGTCTCAGGTTATGCGTTCTCGCCTCTGGAGAATCAGATTCAGCTTTAATGTTGGTTGCCTGATGGAGAGAAAAAAGGAATTAAGAGAGTAAAAACAAACAAGTCAATAACGCCCTTAAATAGAACACTTTGGCTTTGCATTCGTATTTGGGAAAACCTTTGCTGCCCTCGAACTCAGGGCTGCCCCTCAGGGAGCGCCTCAGAGCTCCTGGCCTGAGCCCTGGCTTTGGTTTTTCTTGTTTCCCTTTTCAGGTACCACACCATTCACACAGCTGTAAATATTTACGTCTGTTTCACCAAGATAAACCACCATTTACCAATGGCACGCATCTGGGTGCCCCTCCCGGAGGGCAGGGCTGGCTGGACGGGGCTGGGGCTGCACCATACTGCCAGCTCCTTCCAGCCCAAACCATTCCGTGGTTTAATGGCTGGGGAGATACCAAACTCACACAGCATCACTACCACACGCCGTGCCTTTAAGCCCTGGGTCAGCTCCCCCTCAGTGATGCCTCCCAGCCGGGGCAGCACGGAGCCCACGGACGGGGCAGCTCAGGCAGCTCACCTCGGCCCGCAGGCGCTTCGCCCGGCGGGCAGGCGGGCAGCTCTCAGACGGCTGCACCGACTGCCTCTGCGGGATGTCGTGGGGTTTGTACTCCTTGTCCTTCGTGTCGCTGCTGAGATCCGGCTTCTGCAGGCACTGCAGAGACACAATCGGGAATAGGATTGCTTCACTTCTGTGCCTGCTCCTATTAGGAACTCTGTGCTGAGCAACTTCCTGGCTCGTGTGAGAGAACGCAGAACGGGGCCTTCATATTTACTAAGCTGAGTTAATAGAAACAATATTTGTGGCGGTTCTAACAGTACCGTTTTGAACAAGTTTCAAAATCCCTTTTTCTTGCCCAGCAACTGGAACTGCACTCCCAAATGCCAAACCGTCTCTGACCCTGAGCTGCAGCCCTGGCACAGCCCTCCCTGCAGCCCCAATACTCCTCCAGCAGTTGCTGCTTTACGCTCCCAGCTGCACACACGGAGCCCTGGCAGCGCCCCACAACGAGCAGCAAGGCGACGTGCAGCCACGCTGCTCCCCTTCCTGCTCAACAGACACAGAGCTCTGCCTGCAGGATCTGCAGCAGTTTTGTTCCCTGTGCGTTGTTGGAGGGATGGCACTGCAGGGTGAACCCAGAGCAGAAGAGAAAAGGACAACATGAAGGAATAAAAGCTGCTCTGCGCTCGGATGGACTCCTGGAAATCAGGCACAAACTGAGGCACACGGAGCTCAGTAACAGCGGACAGAACCGGATGCTTTTACAGGAGAGAACAACAAATACTGAGCAGAGGAGGAGTCTTTTTTGACAGAAATAGCCCACCCAACCTGCTGCAGCCACATCCCAGCGCTGGGCGCCTGCTCCTACCAGAACTCTGTCAGCAGCAGAGAAAAGAGGATGTGAACTGCAAGAGAACAGCTGTGGTAGCACAGGGATGGATTCTCTGCAGACAACAAAAGAAATCAGACTTTGAGAAACAGATTACAGAGATGGGAGGGAAGAGAGGGAGAAGTGGTGCTGCAGAAGACGAGAGAAATGAAAAGGAGTGAACAGAAAAGGAGACCAACGCCGTGGCAGGCAGAATGCTGCTGGAATTAACGACCCCTCTAAGCTCTGGGTCCTCCAATTACACCCTCATGTGAAACCTGAACCTTCACTACAGCTTCTACTCCTTCTGGTAACTGAGGACATACGATCCTTGAAAGCAAATATCTAGAAGGCAAACAGCTTTTCCTAAACAAGTAAGGATGAAACACAGAAAGAAAGCAACAAACAGCAAAATCTGCCTCATTTCAGTGCAGCATCCGAGCAAAGAGAGAGCACTGCCCAACAAAGGGACAGCCCAGAAGACACCTCCTCCATACCACACTTCCAACAACTGTTGAAGTAGAAACGTTTCCCGCTGCCTCAGCAACTGGAGGGCAAAGCAGCAGCATGAAATGGCAGCTCCTCAAGCTTCCACTTCTTGCAGGTACAGCTGAAAACATGAAGTGCTGCCTTACGAACGAGAACTCCTTTGAGCAGCACAATAACTGTGGGCACGCACCCTTCCCAAGGGCACCTTTTTGGAGAGGTTACACAGGTCAGGATGAGATTTAGGTTATGGCACAGCCTTCAGAGCAAAGGATGCCATTCCTTAGCTTTGTTTCCACAGAGAGAAGGAACTGAGCACTGCCAACCAAACAGACGAGCAGGGAGCTGCTGGCGGACGGATGGTGGCAGCTGTGCTGGGCAGCACTGGGAGGAACCTCACGCCCAGCACTGACAGCTGGAGCATCCAATGGCTGCATCCTCTCCAAAGACAAAAAGCACAGAAGCTGAGACTCCTGGTAAAGCACTGAGCTGACACAGAGGGAAATGAATGCCTCAGTATGGGCAACACAGCCAGAGTGCTGCTGTGCCATCAGAGAGGGACCTGTAACCATCTGCTGACCTGCGGATACAACTCAAACAAACAGCACTAAAGCCATTACTGGAGGTACAAACAGCCATTACTGGGGGTCTGTATGATGCAGAGAGGAAACACATGAAGGCTGCATTCCAGTTGGAACGGACACGAACAGGATTTGAGGTAAGACACAGCACAGCTTACCAGCAGGCTGGCTCCAGACTGGAACAGGTTGTAAGGATAGAGAATCCGCTCGTAATGCGCGCGGATGTGCGAACCCACAGCCTTGCCAGGAGCAAATCCCATCCTCGTGGCTATTTTGGTCCATTTCCTCTCTTTGCAAACGACATCAAATCCTCCTTCTTCTGCAACTAGCTGGAAGAGAGAACAAAACGGCTCCAGGTTTAACACTAAGGTGAGCAGCACTGAAGGAACGCGCTGTGGACGTCAGAGGAAACAGACACAACGCAATTACTGCTTTAAAGAGGAAACTCAGCATCCTGTGACTATAAAACTATCATTTTTTAAAAAAGATATGAAGATTATTTAAAAGCTGTAACTGGAACATGTCAGCCAGTCAGGAACTGCAACCTTCTTTGGATTACTCTGCAGACAAGTCAGCACTGCATGTGATGAGCAAACAGCAGCTCAGCCTCAGGATGTCCTGGCTGCATTTTCCCCCCCGCTCCACATTGCAGTGCAGCACAGCACTGCTCTCACTGCAACGTTCCCTATGAAACGGGCTCAGAACCAACCAAACAGGAACTACCCTACGTGTAAAGGAGAGGAGAGAACCGTCCCGGGGGCGGTGAATCCCAGCCCTCACTATCAGAACTCACAGTCCCCCCCACAGGCCTAACAGGCTCCATCCCCAAAGTAACTCATTTTCCACTCCCTTACTCCTAGTGGAAATGCCTTTTCTCCCTGCTGCTGTGGTTTAGCAGCTTCCTCCAGTTATAAACGTAAGTTTCTTCCTAACCAGTTTGTGTCCAAGTTCAGCTGCAGAAGAGCTGAACATCTCATCCCACCCCCGTGCTCAGGTGAAAACTCCCACCATCACATTTCCTATCATTTTGTCACATTACCTCAGGCAGCCTAAATAAAGTAATATATTTCCGGCTCATACGCAGCCCCAAGTCCTGAAAGCTATGCTAACACAACATCACCTTCAGGGGAGCTCCCCTTTCAGCAGCCTTACCCTGTTCAGCTGAAATAAATCCAAGATCTTCCTCTCCACGTGTGGAATTTTCAGCGTGCAGCCCTGGAGCTCCCAGAACTTTGCAATCTGGTCCAGGAAATTCAGCTTCACGCGGGTTTGGGCCTGGAAAGCAACGAGTGAGCATCGCGCCACGCGCAGGCGCTGCTTCCCTTTCCCAGCACTGGTGCACTCACAGCCCTGCTGCCCACCCAGCCCTGCTGCCCACCCAGCCCTGCTGCCCACCCAGCCCTGCCTGCCCGCTGCGCCACCGCTGCCTCCCTGCGGCCGGAGCCGATGCCAGCAGCGATGAAGTGCTCACAGACAGATTTTGCACCAACCATATTTTCTAATTGTTCCAAACTGCTCACTACTTTTAAAGCCCTCTCTATGTGCTTCATCTCTTCTACTTTTAAAAGATGCTGCAGATGCAAAAAATGAGGGCAGAAAACGCACGGCGCTTGAGAATTTGAGTTTAACCACTTAAAAGTGGAACTGTGTGCCTTTAAGCAGCATTGATTTTACTTGTTGTGGCTGGTATGCCTTTATGTCATTGCTGGAACACGTGGATTTCTGTGTTAACTCAAAGCCGAGTGCAGAGGTACCAAATGCTGTTGGCTGAAGTCACACAGAGCTCACTAAAGAAAGGGGACAAAACAGCGAGGGCAACGCGTGGCTCTACAGCTTACCTCCAACTCATTGAGCCGCTGGATCCTCGGCGTGAAGTGGAGTTTGTCAACATCACACGCGAATGGAGGCTGCCAGTCCTGGGAAAACAGAAGTGCCTCATCAAGAGAGCAGGAGGTGAGCGGGGCTGCCGGCACAGAGCAGAGCGCGGCACGCAGCGCAGGGCAGGAGAGCTTCCAGCTCCTAATTCCTCGTCTGCAAACACTCGGGAGCAGCCGGAGCGCGAGCAATTAAACCTGAGGATCAGCACTGAAACAAAATACCTGCAAACCGCCGCTGCTGTTTGTAAATACGACCATAAAGGAATTCTATCTCTCAGATCTCTGACACCGACCACGTGCCGGCGGTTTGGCAACGCGCAGCTTCAATGCACTACATTAGATTTGATCTGAACTTGACAGTAATTTATTACTTATAAAGCAATCTGATTATCGCTAATTACGGGATGAAGATAAAGCGCACAGCACTGCTGAGACAGGAGAGCCCCGCGCCGGGAAGGACGCCTCAACGCGACGCGCTCCTGCAGCGCACGCAGCAGAAACGCGCCGCAGCCACAGGCTGCACGTTCCTTATTTCAGCAGGGAAGGGGACCCAGCGCCAAAGCAGCCGTGAGCAACGTGGGAAGCAACGACCCGCCATGCCAGCAGCTGGGCTCCACGCACACCATGGCACGCCGTGCTGTGCCCAGCAGCAGAGCCCGCAGCAGGGATGCGGAGTCACAGAGCAAAGGGTAAAGGACTCCCAGCCACGTATTTTGTTCAGCACACAAAACCAGCCCAAGCCCCAGGGCAGTATGGACAAGCCTTGGGATCCTACAGGGCATTTTTGGTACATCAAGGCTAAGCGAGGCTGGAATTAAAACTGTAAGCTTCCAGGCTTACCAGTGCGCCCAGCAGACCCTTCAGTACGTGAGCCCAGCCCATGGAGCTGCCCTCACACTGCAGGCTGCAGGACCGGAGGTCCCCCGCAACCCACACCGTCCTCCTGGGGCTCCCAGAACCCACCCACAGACCTCACCCACTGCAGAACCAGTTCTGTGCCCGCAGGTCAGTCACCAATGCAGCACCTGCAGCACCCAGGCCGGCCAGCAGGCAGCCCCGGGGCACCGATCCATTCCCCAGCCCCCAGCACCTCAAGCTGAGCTATAAGTCAATAAAACCCATGAGAACAATATTTAGCAGCTCATGTTTCTGGCACATGGAAACCACCTCAATTCCTGAACAGGACGCAAAATAAAATTAACACATGAAGGCCCACGGAGCTTTAGGCTGCCGGAAGGACTCCATGGCTTCCTGCTGCCCAGCCACGACCGCATCCTGGAGGCGATGCTCACAGCATTCCTCCGCACAGATCGCGCCCTTTTGCTCCCCTACACACGGGCAGCTCCCAGGTGCTACAAGTGAAGATCTTCCTCCCGATTTTGTTCCGAAACCTCTCCTCCTTCTTCAGCGCCTTTTGAAAACCACGAGCAGCATTTCAGATGCAATCTTTCCCATGTGAGACAAAAAGAAGACACGTCACTTCCATTATTGTGCTAGACAGCGCCGTAGTGAGACCCGAAGGAAGGGCTCAGCAATTCTCGCCATAGAAACGCGCCCTCATTCAGTTCTCACGCAGCTCCGCGCCTGCCGGGTGCCCGCCCCGCACACACGACCTACATTCTTTGTTCACGCGAAGGTGCGATGCGGCTGCTGGCAGAGGAAGGCAGCAGCTGGATTTAGGTGCGTGTTTTCATACACAGAGCACACTCAAAGGACACCTGGACCACAGAACCTCTGCAGAACCGACCTGCGCCACCCAGCACCGCGGCGGTGCCAGGAATCACCCACAAAGCCGGCGGAGGGGAATTAATCCCTCTGTGACCTGCTTGGGGCCGGCGCTGCCAGGCAGGGCTGTGGGAGCAGGCAGAGCTGGCGGCAGAGCCCTGCAGGGAGATGAGCTCCTTCCTCGAGTGCTTCTCATTGGAGACCGAACCCAGCTCTGTTACGGACCGCAGATTCACAACGGAAAATCACAAATCCTTCCCCGCAGAATCGCTGCCAGAATCGCGGCCTGCAGCACCGAGCGGCTCGCCAGGCTCAGGAGTTTCCGTGCCAATTCCAAACATGGAGAGCAAGGAAAGCTCAGGCCAGCGGGACGCTTCAGGAGCAGCACAGCTGGCAGCCCCAGAGCTCAGCAATGTGGGAACCACAGGGCAGGTCTGACAGCAGCACGGAGCACGGCAGCCTCTGGGCTGTGAGAGCGGGCAGCAGGCGGACACAGGGCAAGAGTGAGCAGCCCCGGCACAGGAAGGACAATGTAGGGCAGTTCAGGAGCTTCCCTGCTGTGAGCAATGAGGGCAGCGGCTTCCCCACTGCTCCACCAGATCTCTGCCGAGCGGCTGCAGAGCCCCAGCCTGGATCCTGTTCAGAAGCAGCAGTCACTTCTGCACCAGCAAAGCCGGGTGCCCACCTCTGGGAGGGCTGCTTGCTGAAGGAGGAATCAGACCTTGAGCAACCAACCACCCGGACAGGAGCAGCACACCCAGCCGGTCCTGCTGGGAGGCGGGCAGCTGGAAGCCACCTCCCACCGCTGTGAGCCGCAACGAACGTTCTCTCAGTTAGGGTAACCTCCCAGGTCCAAACCCCCGCCATTCTCCCGTCACACCCCCAGGACAGCATCCATCCGTGCCACCAGCACCATGCCAAGAGCTGCAGCGCCCCAGGGCCGCCGGTCCCAGCACACACTGCGCACGGGGCTCTCCCACACCGCCCTGTGGAGCTGCAGCCTGGGGGCGGGGGGTGTTCGATTAGCTCATCGATCCTGTTTCTCTCCCTCAAATTTAGCAAACAAACAGAAAAGCAACAACAATCTGAAGGCTCTCCCTACTGCTGCACCACTGGGAGCTCCTGAATAAAGTGCTGCATCTTAACTTTCCAATGGGCCGCATGGACCGAGCGTCCACAGCTCTGTGCTGGAAGGGACCGACCCAGGCACGGACCTCTCATCGTTCCCCAATCACACCCCAAGTTTTCAGCACTTCACAAGCACAGGAAATACACCGCAGGCCGTGCTGTGCCCAACAGCCATCACCACCACCACCACCACCACGCTCCGCCCTCCTATTTCCCTGAGAACCAAAGATGGGGCACGCGGGTAAATGGGCTCCTCTGACCTCCCCTGGCTCTGCTATTGGAGCGGCTCGGGCTGCCCAGGCGCCCACAGGGATGGGTGCTGCGCTGCTCTGTGTCGGTGCTGCTCCATCTGCAGCTCCAACACCACGGAGGCTGCCACGGCTCCCAGCAGAAGCACTCCCCAGAGGTGACCGCCGTGTTCAGTTCATACAGAAAAACAAAACAACCTCCGTTAAATGGAAACCTATCAACCAAGGAGGAGGGATTTTAAATGCAGACCGGCTCCGGGCTGGAGCTGAGCTGGAAACGTGTCCTTGTCCAGCAGCCACAGCCCTCCCAGCCCAGAAGCGCTCTGGGTGTCACAGCTACGCTCACTGCTCAGCACGGCTCCGTGCCAGCGCCCATCCTTGGATCTCTGAAATCCTCCAAGGAGTGCCCAGCTCCGCCGCAGTGCCCTCCTCAGCGCTGCCAGCTCAGCTCACAGCACCACTTCCTCACAAACCCTCCAGCTCTGATCCCAGCCTTTGCTCCTAAAGGGAAAACCTCACCGAGGCCCACTTGGGAGGTTCCGGCTTCATCACATCCAGTGCTTGTGAGGCAATCGGGATCACCCCACGACTGACCCAGACCTGTGATCTGCATGAAGTCACCCCTTTTGTCCTTCCAGACCCTTCCATGGAGATCAGATGCCGTTGGCTTGAGGTTCTGAAAGACCATTAGAAACCTCTCCTTCACTGCAGTTCCTCATTAAAGCCGAAATAATCCGCGATCCCTTCAGCATGTATCAATTTTGCAGAATAACAACGACTGTAATTAAAATCCTGACACACACTCTGTTCGTTTGCAGCCCCCAGGTTGTGACAATGTGACCGACTGAACCAAGCAGTGCCGTGGCAAACAGCAGAGCCAGCCCCAGTCCTGCACCCGCAGCGCACCCAACG
Source organism: Pavo muticus (assembly GCA_016647715.1). NCBI lineage: Eukaryota > Metazoa > Chordata > Aves > Galliformes > Phasianidae > Pavo > Pavo muticus. The sequence continues at coordinate 746,905 of JACDJE010000363.1, forward strand.
ACCCGCACACCCACAGAGCTTAAAACCAGGAACACAACCCCTCTCAACGCTTCCCAGCGCTACGAGACCCGCAGGCAGAGGAGCTGGTCATGTCGGAGAAGTGCTGTGCCAACTCCTGCGCGGTTCCAGGCACCCTCATGCAGACCTGATCTTACCGGTGCACACTGCGGGCTGCTGGGAGCCTCAGCGCCCTCCTCCATACTCACAGTACTCAGAGCACAGCCCAAATTCTCTCGACTGCTACGCTCAGCCACGGAGGGCTGCAACGCTGCCAGCACGTCGTACAGCATTTTATGTTCTGAGACGGACGACCACGGTAAGGAAAGCTGAAGTGATTGCTGTCAGTTATTTCTTCACTGCAGCAGAGCAGCTCCACAACCCAATGTAAGGGGTCCATTCTGGAGCAGAACTGGAGCAGAGCAGCACAACACGCTCTACTTTTTACCTTTCATTCTTGAAGCTATGCTGGAAATCTGAGGGAATGTTTACTTCCACTAATTAATATTAAAAAGCCCTCTATGTCAAACAGCCACGCTGTGCTCCAACATCACCCCTCGTCCTTCAAAGGGCCACCCCAAACGCAGTGCGGATTTCTGGACCAACCACCGCCCCAACTTACACCAGAATGAAGGAATCCTAACGAAGGACGCGTTCAGTTCAGAGAAGAAAATCCAACAAGGCACGCGATGGACAGGCTGTGCAGCACCCGCTGGCAGCTCTGCACCTTCTGCTTGGTGGCACACGAACCTCACGAGGTGACTGCAGGCAAAGCCGGGCAGCCGCACCGCTGCGCTGTGCTCAGGGCAGCCACAAGGAGCTCAGCAAGGAGCCCTCAGCTCGCTTTCCCAGGTCGCACAACGCAGTGCCAACACACACAGTTACTGCTGTGCCCTCCATAGGGCCACCGCTTCAAGTCCAGAAGAGAATCACAGAACGGTCTGAGTTGGGAGGGGCCCCTAAAGGCCATCTGGCCCCACTCCCTGCCATTTATAGGGACACCCACAGCCCAGCAGTGCTCACAGCCCTGCCCTGCCCTCGGGGGGCTGCAGGGACGGGGCAGCACCGCCTCTCTGTGACCAATCTAAATCCCTGCTCTTTTAGTTTGAAACCACCTCCCCTTGTCCCACCACACACACCCCGCGATGGACTCTGTCCCCTTCTGTCTCACAGCCCCGTCAGGAAGAGTTAACATTGGGATTGCAGCATCCCACAGTCATCTGAACAAGAGCAAAACTAAGTCATCAGCAATGGCTGGCACGAACTGGAACGAAGAGGAAGAAAGCTTCTCTGGAGCACTCAAGTGGAAACTGAAATTCCGGGCCTGCTGAGCAGTTCTCCCTCCTGTCACATCCCTGGACATTCCCTCACCCACACGTTGGGTGCCCGCTGTCTCCCTCGCAGAACGCTCTGCTGCTGCCCCGACCTCCAGCACTGAGCAGCCACCGCTGCTGCTCCCTGCGTGCGCTGGCTGCCCACTCACACCCAGCTCCCAGGGAAGGAGACGTCCCCAGCCTGTGGAGAACGCAGAGCTCTTCCCTTTGTGCTCTGCAGCTCGGAGCAGTGACCTCCATGCCGGGCACTGCCAGCCATTCCCTGCTGCGGTCAGATAGAACAGCACAGGTTAATCAGATGATAATTATACAAGAGTTTAAGCCTAAATCAACACAAAAAGGGACTAAATTCTGAATTCTTTCCAACGTGGATCCTGGACGGCACGACCACGCAGGCCGAGCACGGAGGCAAGAGCCCCACTGGGACGCAGGGAGATTCCCACAAGTTCCATTGGAACGTACAGAGCTCTGCAAAAAGGCCGATGCAACTCGCAGCTCCTGCAAACCACCGGGTCCTCAGAAACCAACAACAGCTGAATATTCATCGTGCTCCTGTTTCCAGGAGGAAGGCCAGCAACGACGTCAGGCGCAGGGCCTGAAGGGCTCCCTCTATGCTCCAGGCCGGCGCAGGCACAGCCGCACGGCCACCACGGGGGCAGATGGGGCGGTGGGAGCCGAGCCCTGCACAACTACGGGCTGTTCCACCCTCGGAGCTCCGATGCTTTCATCCCACTTCTAAACACGCTCAGCAAAACCATCTGATCATACAGAGGGACATCGGCCTTCGGAAGTGGAGATGGGAGCACGCTGGGGACGCAGTTGTAGTCAGTCATTATTCCTCCAGAGAGCTGCTCGTCTCTGCCCCTCCATCAGACAACGTAGCTCAGAAGGAGCTTTTCTTGCCGGGCTTTGGCTTTTGTGTGCAAGCAGATGAGAAACGTAGATGAGATTTTTAAAACAAACCACAAAAGAAAAAAAACATCTCCATAGAAATTCTGCTCTGCTCCCAGCTGCTCAGTACTGTCGGCAAGACGCACTCCAAAAAGATTATTCTCCTCACAAAGATTACATAAGTTCAGTGCCGGCCGTATAATGAACACCATCTCATCCCCTTCACTACGCCAGCCCCGCTCGGCTCCACGCCGGGACGGGCTCAGGGCGTCCTGTGCCGGCCGGGAGCACTCAGAGCCCTCACAGAGAGCAGCTCCACCTTCTGCTGCGAGGAGCCCCGCGCTGCTCCTCCGGCACAAAGATCTGCACCATCTCAGGCACCAACTTCACTTTAATTCGGTGAAGGAGCGGCCGCCGACGGGAGCCCTGGCAACGAGCGCAGCGCGGAGCTGAGGAGCACCGAGGAGCGCTCGGCCGGGAGCAGCACCGCTCTGAACTCCGAGCATCGCCCGCAGCGCTCCGGCCGGCAGAAGTGCTGCGCTGAGCTCAGCCCTCGCTGGGGGAGGTGCGGGGCTCCGCTGCCATCACCGTGACCGCCCCAGGGCGGCTGTGCCACCCTCGGCTCAGCAGAGCACATCGAGACGAGGTGATTCACAAATGTTTGGTAATCAGATTTCCACTCTGAGCCCCTCTCCTCGCCATCCAGGCTGTTTATCCCCGTAATGGAACTACCGCTCCCGACCACGCAAACTGCGGGGCTAAGATCGAACGCCTCTCAGCAAACGGGGTCAGCTAACAAAAGAAAATCGGAACCCGCACCGCAATTGCGAGCGCACCGCGCCGCCGGGCCGGGCGATGAGGATGAAGACGAAGGCTCACGACTCTTCCCAGCGAGGATCGCGTTCTAAAATGGTGGCCATGTCTGCCTGGGATTCGGCGAGCGGAGCCGGCGGCCAAACTCCGGCTGAGGAGCGCGGGGTCGTCCAACTTGCGCTGTGATTCCCCGCACGGAGAGCGCCGCGCCGGGCGCTGCGGGGCCGCGCCGGGCGGGAGCGCAGAACGGAGGGCCGCGGCCCCACAATGCCAACATGGAGGGCAACACCCGAGCGCCGCTCCGCACCGGGGCCGTTCGCCCCAACTGCGCTCCGGGACGGCGCCGAGGGCCGCGCCGGAACTTTTCGTGGCCGAGCGGCAGGGGGAGGCGCGGAGAGGCCTCGGCGGGGAGCGCGGGGCGGCCGGGTCAGAGCTGCGCCCGCCGCGGGCCAACTCCGGCACTTGGAACGACTTGGAAGCGGCCGAGGGACGGACGGGGGCAGCGGAAGGGCCCCGTCCGGCCCCGGGGGCGGCCAAACTTCCGCGCGGCGCCGGGGCGCTCCCGGCCGGGCCCACCTGCCCGGGATCAGCGCCGGAGGTGCGGCTGCGGGCCGGGCCGGGCCGGGCCGCCACACAAAGGCCGTTCCCGGCGGCGCCATGCGGGCACTCACCGGCGGCGGCCGCACCTTGCAGATGCCGGTCTGCTCGGCGATGGGCCGGATCTTGTGGATGAAGGCGAAGGGGTCGGCGAACTCCTCCCAGCTGGGCTCGAAGACGGGGCACTCGGGCGGGGGCAGGAACTCGGCCATGGCCCGGCCCGGGCCGCGCCGCCACCGCCGCCGACTCCGAACAATCCTCCAACAGCCGCCGGGGCCGCCGAGCGCCTCGAACGGGACGTGCGCGTCCGCCGGGAGGTGGGGGGTGGAAG
>JACDJE010000363.1:761240-785300 GCA_016647715.1 Pavo muticus
AAAAAAAAAAAAAAAAAAAAAAAAAAAAAAGACTCGTGATAGGAGTGAGACTTGCCTTAAAGCCAGTGGGGCACCAGTCCACAAACTGGATGGTGCGCTTGGTTTTGATGGCAGCGATGGCAGCGTTGACGTCCTTGGGGACGACGTCCCCCCGGTACAGCATGCAGCAGGCCATGTACTTGCCGTGCCGGGGGTCACACTTCACCATCTGGTTGGAAGGCTCAAAGCACGCATTGGTTATCTCAGACACAGAGAGCTGCTCGTGATAGGCTTTCTCTGCTGAAATAATGGGGGAATACGTTACCAAGGGGAAGTGGATACGAGGGTAAGGCACCAGGTTAGTCTGGAATTCAGTGAGATCCACGTTTAAGGCACCATCGAATCTGAGGGAAGCAGTGATGGAAGACACGATCTGCCCGATGAGGCGGTTCAGGTTGGTGTAGGTGGGGCGCTCAATGTCCAGATTCCTACGGCAAATGTCATAGATGGCCTCGTTGTCAACCATGAAGGCACAGTCGGAGTGCTCCAGCGTGGTGTGGGTGGTCAGGATGGAGTTGTAGGGCTCAACAACGGCTGTTGAGACCTGTGGTGCAGGGTAGATGGCAAATTCCAGTTTGGACTTTTTCCCATAGTCAACAGACAGGCGCTCCATCAGCAGGGAGGTGAAACCTGAGCCAGTGCCTCCCCCAAAGCTGTGGAAAATCAGGAAACCCTGCAAGCCAGTGCACTGGTCTGACTGAAAGAGAAGAGAGACGAGTTTCAGCAGCAGGGCAGACATCCCGAACCAGCCTGCTCCAGCCTCACGGAACGACTCAGCCCCGGCACACCGACTGAGCCAGCTTCAGGAGAGTAATATCTATTCCTGTGCCATTAATCAAGGAAGTGCCTCAAAAAGAAAGAAAAAGAAAACTTCCAAACGCCTACTGTTAGCAGTTTTAAGCCACCAACATCATGGAAGACAACCTTTCCACTTCTTCCTCACTTACTGCCTAAAACATTTTCTACTCCCATTCCCTGGAAGGCCATTAGCAGTCACAGCTCTCTGAACTTTGCCTTGCTTGACGAACTGTGCAGCCCTTGTGCTGATCTGACATCCCCTTCCTGCACAGGACGTAGCAGCCTCCTGTGCCAGAACCACTGCCGCAGTTCTGCCAGGGCTGTGGGCACGCAGCTTATGTCAGAGGCGAGCTGCCAAACTGCATCACTTCGCCATTCTCGGATGAAGCCAGGCTGCCTTCCCCAGAAGAGAGCTGTGTGATGCTTGCTTTATTCCCAGGGCTGACAGGGAGGTAAAGCAGCTTCTAAAGGGAAGTTACGACCACATTTCCCAGGTCAAAGTCCAGACTCAGCATCAGAGCCTGTGGCAGCCGAGTGCTTGCTGCCAGCTGTGATCTGGTCTTTCACTGACTCATTCAGCATTCCATATTAAAGCACCAGAGCTAAACTCTCAGTTCTTATGCAATGAGAACACCTTGCCTGTGTGACACAGGCTTGGTAAAGTACCTGCTAACTGCCCTAGAAAAGGGAACTCTAACCTATGTTGTCATCTTCAGGATCGGCCCATGAAGAAAGCCCAGGGAGCCATCACAGGCTGCTGAGATTTCTTTGTCTTCCACTGCTGCTGCAATAAAACTGAGTCAGAAGTTACGACTGAAGGAAGTTGAAACAGAAGTCTGGACCACGTGAGCTAACAGCTACCTGACCCTCCTTGCCAGAGCCCCAGCCAGAGACTAATCCCCTTCCAGGACCTACACAGACCAGAACGTTACCTCAGTCCTGGCTTCCTGAAGTTGAAGATATAAGATGTTGGGCATCTCATCAGCACTTTAGGCCATCTGAAAGCCTTACCCAACAGAGTAACTCAGCCATTTTCAGCAAGCTGAGGATAAAAACGCATGCAAAGTGACTCCACAGCTTCCCAGCCATGGAACAAGTTAAAGCAGAGCTGTAGGCCCATTCTGACAACCTCATTTCCAAATCCTGTAAAACAGGATAAAGAAACTTGTTTGAGTGCCTCCATCAGACGTCTTACCAGCTTCCTGATACGCTCCAGGACCAAGTCAATTATCTCCTTCCCAACTGTGTAATGGCCTCGAGCATAGTTATTTGCAGCATCTTCTTTACCAGATATCAGTTGTTCGGGATGAAAGAGTTGCTTGTATGTCCCATTCCTAACTTCATCTGGGGAGACAAGAGAGTTTTGTGACGTTAGTTTTTTATGTATATGGATTCTTCAAGCTTCTGAGGCTATTCAGACTAAGGCACCTTGCCCTTATTTACAGATAAGTGACTGGCTTTCTTCTTTCAGCAAACGGTGCCCAGCACCCAGCACAGCCCAAGCATGGGAGAGAATCCACTGCCCAGAAAGCTGCCCCATTTTCACCAGCAGTTTCTGACCTGCCAGAACTCCTCGCAGCCAGACCACGCAGGCAGCACCACTGCTGTGGTTTGGGACTCAGCTTCTGCTGTTAATCTGCAGAGCGGTCTGAAGTTCTGCTTTTCCCCACACTTCCCAAGTCATCCACACTGCTGCCTCACTGCTCCTGCGGCCGCTCAGAGCCTGCACTGCTGCCTTATCTCCTCCTTTCCTTTTCTTGTGCTTTCTGCCAAGGGCAGAAGGGAACATTCTGAAGGAACAAATGTTATTCAAATATTACGAGAGCAAAAGTAAACTCCAGCATTAACGGCTATTGCACGAACAGCTTGGAGAGCTGGAGGAATAACCCTTGGGCTGTGTGTTGAGGCCAGCAGGAAGGTGAACCGAGCTGCCCCCTGGGCACGCTGTGCCTCACGTTTCATGGGGGCAGGTTTAAAGTCACCTCCATCCAACTCCCAGACCTGTTTCTGCCTTATTTCCTGGCAGGAAGCTTTGATAGCATTTCACACCCCCCACACAGAGCTGGTGCACACGTGCAGCAGTCCTGCTGCTTTCACCAGGGGCAGCACTGTTAGGAAGCCCCAGAAATCCCCAGTGTGCACATATGGCACCCATAGGGGTGCTGCATGCACAGATGTTGTGAGGTGGGGTGCAGGAAGAGTAAGCAGAGCAGGAATAAGGAAAGAACGCTGACCCCCAAAGGCCTGTGATGTAACCTCCGTAACAAAAGGCCCCAACTCCTTTAGTACTGCCAAGCATTTCATCAGCCTTCTGCCCACCTCCCACGCTGCACTCCCACCATTACCAGCACTGGCACACCATGCGTATGAGCTGTCCCAGGGCTCAGCAGTTCCTCCAGCAGCAAGGCCAGAGCTCTGCCAGCTGCTCTCCCTCACCTCCTTTCTCAGCCTTTCCTGGTTGCTCAGAGCCACCACCTGGCCAGCAGCAGAGGGAGCAACAGCTGTGGGGCTCAAGGGAACAACACCTGATGAGCCACAGCTCCTGGCAACGCTGCAAGGGTCAAAATGTGCTCTGCTCAGTGGATACAGTGTTAAGGGATGTGGTTTAGAGAAGGACTCAATAGGTCAGATTGATGGTTAGACTTGGTGACATTGAAGGTCATCTCCAACCTAAATGGCTGATTTTATTTCAGTGTTCAGCCCAGACCTGCCCAACAGCCTGCCCTCCTGCAGCTCACAGGACAGACTGGACTGCTACAATTAAAGTAAGCTGCCAGGAGCCCTCACTCTTGGGGTATATAGGAGTAGCTTAGGCCTTTTCACTCCTTCCCTATTAAACAGAACACAACGCAGCACCTGTACAAGCACAGGCAGTGCAGATCTGAGCACCCAGAACTGCCACCGAGGGCAGACAGCCCCAAGACTCCAGCAGGATGAGCGAGGCACACAGGGTGGTGGCAGAGCAGCAGCACCACCAGTGTGGAGTCAGTCAGAGGCACAAGTGTGGGCTGAACGTGAAGAGACAGCACTGCCACAGCAAGGGACAACCCTGGTTCTCAGGATAAGGGGGGTGTTCACAGATCAGGGGGCACAAAGTTGAAGCATACAATATCTTTGATTTTAGATGCATGATTGAGAGTCATTTCCTCAAACACAGCAAGACAGAGGCCAGAACACTGCTTTGAGAAAGCAGAGGAATAATCCTATATACAAGAAATCTGCTTCATGAGGTACATTACAGCTTTCTAAAAAGGCACCTGCGTCCATTGAACAAAGCACTCCGTGTGCCTTCAGGAGGTTATAGCTATCTTCTGTAGCAAAAGCACGTGGCACACTCAGAATTTAATCCTGCAGGTTGGCAGAAGGCGGTGTTTAATCCTTCAGAGTCCCAGGGAACATGGAGCCAAGTGCTGCCCATCACCAGGAAGATGCAGGCAACCTTTCTGCAGTGAGGATTCAAAGCCTCAGAGCACTCCACAAGGCTGAGGATCCCTCGGGCAAAGCGTGTAAGTTAAATCCAACCTTACAGCAGGCACTACAGTCTCTTGTGTACATCACTGCGTTTACCTATCACTGCTGGCTCGAGGTCCACAAACACAGCACGAGGAACGTGTTTTCCTGCTCCAGTCTCACTGAAGAAGGTATTAAAGGAATCGTCCCCTCCGCCGATGGCCTTGTCGCTCGGCATGGTCCCGTTGGGCTGGATGCCATGCTCCAGGCAGTACAGCTCCCAGCACGCGTTCCCAATCTGCACACCAGCTTGACCAACGTGGACTGAGATGCACTCACGCTGCGGGGAGGAAAAGATTGGATCACTGGCAGAAACAGCAGCTTCCTTGTTTACCAAACATTCAGCACACACAGCTTGAACTCCCATATTGCAAAGCTGTTTGAACATTGGCCTCATTGTCCTGGTGTTAAGGGCATTGGGCACAAGCTCAGCAGGACAAAAGATCCTTTCAGCCACCCACCTAGGAAGACCCTTTGGGACACTGTCCTCTCTACAGGCCCATCTCTCCTCGTTCACCCTATCCTCAACCAGACAGGGAGAGCTAAAACTCATCTGAACCCTTCAGCCAACATTCGTGGTCACAAACAGTGATTTTGGTGAACTGATGGCTGCACACCACCAGACTAAGCCTGCACAAAAACACCCCTGCGCTGCAAGCCCAGAAGCACCGCCACCAGAGGGAGCAAAACCGGGGCCGTTCTGGTGAATGCACATAAAATCAGAAATCATATCCTGACCGCTTCAGGGAGCTCCACCAGGAAGCCCCTCCCTAAGCAAACCCTTCCTATTGCTGCTGACATCTGAAACGGGCCCCATACTGCAGTGCTGTACAGGGTGCTAAACTGAGACTGAGCAAAACTGGGCCTCACTGAAATTGTGTCACAACAGTTACGTCAGCAGGAAGACCATCCACAGCAATTCACAGATTGCCAAGGTGCATCTGATGTCCAGAGCACAGCGCCAGCTTCTTAACATCACAGCACACAGCTCTGAACGCTGGGAGCCAAACCACAACTGAACCAGCTCCAAGCTCCCGATCTGTGGCATTTCGTGCTCTTCTCATTTTACCAACTTCTCGTTCTGACTGAGCTAAATGCACTCCAGCAGAGCTGAGCACAGGGCAGCTGTGAGTCGGCCCCGCTGGACTATGCTCAGGCCCTATGAGTGGGTGACACGAGGTGTCCCTAAAGCTCCAGGGCAGCACCTGGAACAAATGCAAGAAAGCAGGAGCAAATCTTCTATTTCCTTGGGAGCTCCACCAGCAGAAAATACCATCTACGTGCTAAAGAACAGTGCTGTGGTTGAGAACAAGCCCTGCCATCTCAGCTGCGCATTCAGACACACAGCTTCCAGATGAGCAATCCACACCTCTGCAGCCAACCACACAAAGCTGCTGCCAGCCCACTGCTCTCCAGGGCCGCAACTTCAGCCCTGCCCAGGTGGGAGCACCGGGCCTGGCAAAGCACTGCATGGCAGAGGACAGCCAACCCACACAGCACAAAGAAAGCAACAGGAAAAGCAGCTTCAGCACACAGCCCAGCAAGGCTGCACTGTCCCGGAGAAGCCAGGCCACAGCAATCAGGCCGCAGTAATTAGGTCACATCACCCTTCAGGACAGCCCACGGCTCTTTGCTCCACCCAGAGGGAAAATACAGAATTAATTCCCCCGCTTCAGCCTGGAGCCCCACACCTGCAGGGACGCCCACTGCTGAGATGTGCTTCCTTAGCGAAGCTCCCAGGCAGCTGGGGAAGGTCCCTGACAGGCACACAGGGACCAGCATGCCCCCAAAAGGTGAAACGGGGGAAAGGTCAAAATAAATATCAGCTTTCCAGCATCAAATAAACGAGTGGCACTCATTGGAATGACACACAACAATGACAGTTTGTTTCAAAGAAAGCCTCGGCCTGGGCAGCACAACCACAGCGCAGGTCCTACAGGTGCCGTGTTAAACACGTGTATGTTTACTTTGTGCAAGTAGAAAGTTCAGCACTGGGGGCAGAGCAAGTCCCAGGCCTCGGTGCGAACAGCAGCAATTAACTGGGAAGCAGCCCTGCTGGAAAGACCCTGGGGCTACTGCAGAAAGCGTTCTGCACATTCAGCAAGGTGTTCTTATCTGAATAAGGCAAAGAACGTGCAGTGCTACAAAGGGACACACCTGGCTGCAGAAGCCTCCCCTGCTCTGCAGGACGGCTCGGATCTGAGTGGGGGGCACGGTTAGGTCTGGGGGGTGGTAGGAAAGGCTCCCCCAGCACGGCGGTGCGGCTCTGAATAAGATCCATCGCTGCCAGTCCTCAGAGCTCCCCACCGACTGCTCGGCTGCAATCCTACCGCGTGTTTTTGAGTAGTTACAGGGATACCTCGTGAAACCAGAACGATGGTTACGCAGTAACATCTGGGAGACCTCGGATCACCTCCTGGACACGGAGGGTCCGGCAGTACCGGGAAAACTGAAGGGCAGAACAAAGGCACACAGCGGGGCACGGCAACCGGCCCGCCGGCGGCAGCAGCCGGACGGACAGACAGCCGGACGGACGGACAGACAGCCGGACGGACGGACAGACAGCCGGACGGGCACCAATCCGCACAGAGACCGACCCGCCGCTCCGCCCGCGCAGACCCCGCTCGGCTCCCGGACTGACACGGGCACCCCGCAGCGCTGCCGCCCGGCGCGCTCTCCCAGCCCCGCTCTGGAGCCTCCCGCCCACAGCTGGGATAAGGGGCGGCCGCCCCCGGCCCCGCGCGGAGCCGCCATGTTCTGAGGAGCCGCCACCATTTTGGGACGTGGTCCCGCGCGGCCCCGCACGGCCGGTACTCTCCGGTCCCTCGCTCCGCGGCGGACCTGCGCCTCCCGCCACGCACGGGCGGGGCCGCCCCGCCCCTCCACGCCGCCTCATCGAGCGCGGGGCCGAGCAGCACTGGCTGCCGCCTCCTCCCCCCGTCCTCCGCTCACCATTGCTCGGGCCGGCAGCGCTGGGAGCGACAGACGCGCAACGGGTCTGAACGGCACCGCAAACGCAGCCGACCTTCCCCAGCCGATTTATATAGCGAGAAGGACGGGGCGGCTGACTCCCTGCGCGTTGCTCATTGGTTAAGCCTCGTGCGGAGGCGTCACCCCTTCGCGGTGCTATTGGGGAGTCCGCGAGGCGAGAAGGTCCGCTCAACCAATCGGTGACAGGTGGCTGCCGAGCGGGCCGCGCCATTGGGCCGCAGATATGAATTTCACCGTATTGCGCTAACTATTGGTCGATTCGTAAAGAGGGGCGGAGACGGGGCGGGGCTTCGCCTTCCCGCCAAAGGAGGCCAGCGCCCATTTTCTCACCTCAGGCGCTAGGCGCGCTGCTCTCCTCGCATAACAGGGAGGACTTAAACCCAAACGGCCGCGTAGAGACCACTGAAATCTGTGCACCCGAAGTTAAAATGCCCCAATTTAGGCTGGGTGTTAAGATAAGAAGTGTAAAAACGATTCAAAATCCCTGCCATGTTTCTTAACGTTTATATATCAGCAGAAAGAGCGCTTCTCGTGCGTAAGCGGCGCTGCAGTGCGTGTAACAGCGCTGCCAGAGGGAGCGCGGCGGTGCCGCGGAAAACCGCTCCTCCCTCAGGCCGAGCTGAGCTTTCCAGGGCAGGACGCGCGTTTCAAACAATGACAAAGGAGAAGGCGTTTTCCTCTTCCCGAGCAGAAGGCATCCATGCAGATTTCCGCAGCGCGTGCGAGTCAAACCAAAGCAGCCTTCATGTGCCACTGTCAGATTCCAGAGCAACCAGAGCTGCAGCCAGCTGTGCCCTGGATGCGTGCCGCAGAAAGAGACGCTGCTGAGCACGTTCCGGGCAGCGAGCAGAGCCAGCTGCTCCAGGGCAGACGGATGGATACCTCCGCCGCACGGTGTGCGTCTTTGCCCCGGCTCTCAGGGCTCCTCCAGCTGCTTCTGAACAATTGCAGCGGGTTCCCCCTGGCAGCGCTCCGACAGCAGCACTGCACGCACAGCGGCTGCCTGCCTTCCTCCGGGGGAACGCAGAGACTGCTGGAAGATACGGAACATGAAAGAGGGAACAAACACAGCTGCGATGCACCACTGCCTGCTGCTTCCTCAGCGAGAAGCGTGGATAAACGCACCCATGCAGGGGATTCTCCTAGCATGGCTTCTCGCCGCAGGGATGCATAGCTCCTATTGACACCACAAATGGCTCCGAAGGGCACTTCAAGGACAGGCTGCCTGCAGTTCTGACCTGTCCTGCCAGACAGCACTCACCCAGGAGGGCAGGCTGCTGGAAAACCTCCACTCTGGCTCTCATCACCTTGTCCTCCTCTGGCGGCTGAGCTGCAGCTGCTTTGGGCAGAACACGAGCTGCTTTTCGGCCCAGCTGCATTCATGGGATTGGTGCCCACCCTGTGCAGCTTCACGGCTGTGCCAAGGATAGCAGAGCATTTCTCCGGGCAGAAGCCGTATCTGAACAGTTCATACTTTAACCAAAGGCAAAACCAAAGCCCCCAGAAAGTGACCACGTGGTGCACGACCAAGGGACACCCTCTGCCATAGCCACTGCCACTCACGCAGTGTGCTCTGACATTCAGGCATGCAGGACTGAAACAGCTGTGCTGTCAGCACTCTGCAGGCTGAGCTGTGCCGTTCCGAATGAAGTATCAGGAGAAAGAGGCAAGAACCAAATTCTCCAAAGGGATTCCTGCTTTCCTCTTCAGGAGAGGGAAACACAGCCCTGGTGACCCAGGAACCTTTCCCCCCCTTCCCTGCCCTCACCAGCACCAGCAGTTCCAGCACACTTGTGAGAAAGCTGTGCTTTAAGGGAGGGGCTGGCGAGCAGCTCAGCATGGAAAAATCATTTACGCTGAGATGCAAAAGAGGAGTTGGTTAAAAGGAGCATAAAGCTGGCTTTTATCTAAATTTTCTCTTCGCACTTTTATGGCAAAGTCCACTCATCTGCTGTGGTTTCTTTCCATGTTCCCCAGCAGCTGCAGAACACTCGGTGGTTTTAGGCAAAATACTTGCTGGTTTTGTGCTCATTTGATTCCAGGCTTTGTTGTAACCCGGCTTTGCAGGAGGCAGGGAAGCATTTCCCTGTGCTATTTGTTTAAGGACCCTGAAGCTATTTCCTATTATTTCCTTCCCTCCCACTTTTATTGTTCCTGCCAAGGAATGTAATGTTAGGCACGTAAAATAACACTCACAATCTTCACCATACATTTCAGATATCCCAAACACTCACACACTGTGAGAACTGCCTGTGTGGATACAGCAGTATCTGATCACGGTGTAACAGAGCTCTGCTGCTCTATGGAAATAAGCAGTGCAACTTAGGTAAGAGAGAGAACACCAGCGCTACACTTCCTAGCAGAACTGGCCTGTTTTTATCCATCCACCACCCCCTCTGAGCCCTGCTGAGCCCCTTGTTTTGACACGTGATGGCCAACATCTTGGCTGCTTCATTTTCTATTATGGCCGTCTTCTGATACTAGCAGTGCAGGTGCTCAAGCACTGGGAAAGAAAGGACTCATTCCTCCCTCCCCTGCTGTCATCAAACCAGAGCAGGTTATCTTTTCTGGATAACCTCCATGGGGCTGTGCCTGCCTTAGGCTCCTGCCAGCAAAATGGTTTAAGAAAAGAGAAGTGAGGGAAGCCTGTCCCACAGCCCTAAGGAGCAACACCATTAGTCTTTGCCCCCAGCAGACCGTGACTTTGGCTGCGAACACACAAATTCCTCATCCCAGCACAATGACGGCTGCACCTTTATAGCTGAATCGGTACCAAAAGTGTTTAATAGCACAGCATGCTGACACACGTACTGCAGAAAGGCATGTCCTCAGCAGACGTGACCCACAGCTACCCTGTAAAGCTGCTGCATTATTCATACAAGGGTTTGCAAACCTAGAATACAGACTGGACTGCAGCCACCAAAAGATAAAAAGGCTGTGAGAACCACGGCTGCTGCGGGCTCCTGCAGCGTGCACTCAGATTTGTGACCATCTCTGAAGAGAGGCCACTGCTGGAGGCAACGTCCCAGCACTGCTCCTCCAGCAGAAGGGAACTTACCTCCTGTTTGATGGGCACGCAGCTCTTCTGACATTCCTCAGCAATGAGACACTGAATCATCACACTTCATCCAAGTCCTTTTCAGGATGCAATCTCTGCATTCTTCCTTCCTGCACACATTACCATCCTGCACGTTTTCTTTATTTGCCTGTGCTGCCCAGAAGCTCTATGTGTATCTCGTTTTATTTCCAAGTACTCAGTTAATAAAACCACATCAGTTAAAATACCTTACACACACTTTAGGTACCACAAATTCTTACAGGTTACAGTTGTCAAGTAGGATGAGATTTTAGAGAACCTAAATGTTAAGGTCTGGGGCAGGGAACATCCGAACATCAACAGAGGACACAGCCTTACACCCACAGCTGCCCTGGCTGTAGGTCAGACACTTCATGAATCAGCACAGCAGTCCTTTCCTCCTCCTGCTCTGCGCCAGCCACAAACTGGGCTGGGCCTGTGCCACAAACCAGTCACCCCGGAGACATCCCAGCACATGAAGAACAGCCGCGACACAAGGAGTGACAGAGCAGCCATGAAGGCCCGGGACTGCTCCCAGCATGCGTGACACCGAGCTGCCCTGCAAAACCATCCAGCTGTGCTGTTCTGCAGCCCTGCCACCGGCGATGCCGCTCCCACGTGGGCTCGGCTGCAGACCCGGCCGTGCTGCGCTGTGCGTCCCGCGGTCAGGCGGTGGCTGAGGGGTGCAGCGCCGCGCTGGGGCATCGCATCGGTCCGTGGGGCTGCCCGGCAGGGGGTGCACCCGGCGCTGCCACCCGTCCCAGCCCCGCGCCAGCGTCACTCGTGGGCCACGCGCTCCAGCGCCACGTAGAAGCTGTCCTTGTCGTCCAGGCAGTGCCAGCCGATGGGCCCGGCCTCGCAGTCGGCGCACACCAGGAACTTGACGTTGCCCACGTCGCGGGTGAAGCCCACGTTCTCGAAGGAGAACATGTCGCGCACCAGCCAGTGCTCCCGCAGCACGTCCCCGTCGCCTTCGCCGCCGCCGCCGCCGTCCGCTGTCGCCGCCGCCTTCTTCCTCATGGCGGGCAGCAGCAGCTGCGGGGAGCACCGCGTCACCGCCCCGCCGCCAGAGGGCGCCCTCCGCCCCGCTCCGCCCCTCTGCCCGCACCGCCGCGCCCCTCCCGCCTCCCCCGGCCGCTCCCCGGTACCTCGCGGCAGGCGAAGGTGGCGGCTCCGGGCAGCAGCACCCGGGAGCCGCAGCGCTGGCACAGCACCGCCTTCAGGTTCCTGCCCTGCGCGCACACCAGCCCTGCCGAACCCGGCGCGGCGGCGACGGGAGCGGGAGGAGAAGAAGGAGGCGCCGACGCCGGCTCCATCTCCGCACAGGCCGCCGCCATGGCCGCGCAGGCGCGCTCGGGGCCGCCACCGCCCGGAGGGCGGAGCGAGCGGTGACGGCGGCGCGTGCGCAGTGCTGAGGCGGGCGCTCGTGCCGGGGGGGGCCGGGCCTCGTGCTCGGCCTATCGCGGCGCTGCCTTTTCGTAACGCTGCGTTCAGCCCGACCATGAAGAGGCTGGGGAAAGCAGGCGACGAGCTGCCGAGCCCCGCCGGGTTCTCGCACTGCGCGTCCCGAAGGGCGGAGCGTTTGCTCTGCGCCGCCACGTGTATGAGCTGCAGGACGAAGGCAGCGCTGGAGGCGGCCGCGTGGGCTGAGCTCGTATCCCCAGTGCAGGGATTCGATGGACGCCTGGAAGGTACGGAACAGAAGGTAAATTCCTTCTGGCTCAGGAAATATTTTATTCTTTATGTTTTCAATAAAAAATAAACATAGGAAACAAAACCACGGAACACTTGTGTAATAGAAACAAACGCAGAAGGTCAGAGCATTGGCTGAAAGTGCATACTTAAGTCATGCTACCACGTCCCTGATCCCACCCTGTGCCCCAAGCAGGGAGCCAGCAGTAAGCTCGAGGAGCAGCACTATGCAGAGCACAGGCGCTGCGGGGGCCAAACCTGCGGCGGAGGAGAGCCCACGGGCAGCAGGAACGCGGGGCGGCGGTGGGAGACGTGCTGGGAGCGCTCCTGGAACCGGCAATGGGATGCCCTGCTGGGGCTCAGCCTGTGGGGCAGGCAGCGGACAGCTGGGGGGAGGGAGGGCAGAGCTGAGAACAAGGGGGCAAAACAGAACCCTGGATGTGACTCCAAAACAGGCCCGGAAGCAGGAAAATCCTAAATAACAGGAAAACCAACACCACGAATTTGAGTTACAGGCTGACGGGGGTGCACTGAGCAGACAGCGGTCCAGGGAAGAACCAGTTCCTCGGCAGGGACAGAGCAACCGCATCGCTGCGCCCCGGCCTCAGCTGCTGCATGTCAGCCTCCCCTCAGGGGTGGGAGCGAAGGCACTGCCTTTGGCAGTAGGGCTCCTGTGGCCAGAAAACGCAGCTCTTTGCAGCTGGGACTGTCAAGCTTTTCAAGGGAAATACGATGCGATGAACCCTGCCGACCCCCGATTAGAGCACGAATGCCGCAGGGCTGCCTTTATGCCAGGCAGTGGATTTCCCCAGGCCCTCTACCCCCGCAGCCTCAGGCTTTTGGGTTTCAGTAGTTGACAGCTTCAATCTGCGACTCCTTGTGTGCAGAACCTGCAGCTGCAGCGCAGGACCCCCTCTCACACACACGCTCGTTCAGTTTGGCTCTGCACTGGTGTGTGCTCGAGGAGCGAGTTGAGAACATTCAGTATGTACAGGATTTGAAGCGGGAACGTCAGAGCAGCTGGATTCCACACGCACGTATCCACGGGGCGGAGAGCAGCCGGAGCACCCAGCCGGTCCTGCAGCGGCTGCAGAGACCGCCCAGCTGCGTGTATGTCCTCAGATGGGGCTCACCAGGCCGGCTGATGCCAGCTGGGGACTGCTCTGCTCTGCTGGGAAAATGAGCCACAGGAACAGCAGAGAATGCAGCTTCTCTCGACCCACTTCATCGCCTTCCTCCAGCTTCACACAGAGCCCCCGATTTCGAATGACTGCTGAGATCACACGATTATGCACATGCTCTAGTCAAAGCAGCACAGAAAGCTGCTGTTCTGGCGCCTACTTCCACAGCATCCACAACTCTCAAAAACAGTCACTGCAAATCACTGGGGACTCTTCTTCCAGCAGACACTCCTGGGATGTGCTTTGTAAGCTCTCTCCAGATCACTTCTCCCGCAGGACGCAGACCCCGGCGTCGCAGCGCTGCATCCCCAGGGAGGTCACCACTTCCCAGCTGTCGATGATGGGATCGTAGCACTCAATGCTGCTCAGCAGTGAGTTGCCATCGTACCTGCAAGGACAGAAAGTTACTGTGTCACTTGGAGTCACTCACACCTCTCCCTGACACACAGAGCACCTTCCCCTCCAGCCCACGGCCGCCTCCTACCCGGCGATCGCATACAGCCTCCCCCGCAGCACGGTGGCCCCCACGTAGCAGCGGGGGGTGGTCATGCTGGTTACAGTGGTCCAGGAATCAGTGCGGATGTTGTAGGCTTCCACAGAGGAGAGATGCGCCGTCCCATCGAACCCACCAACAACGTAAATGTGGTCGTTCAGCAGAGCCACTCCGGCGCCTGCAGAGAGAGGAGGACAGAGGAGTGCTGGCAGCGCTGCGCCCAGCGCTGTAACTCTGAAACTGCAACTGTAACTCTGCCAACTTCTGCTCAATTTCCAGAGAGGGGGAGCGACCAGCTGCAGCCAGGGCAGCAGGAGCAGCACCAGGTGCTCAGCCCGCAGCCAGCCGGACTGTGGTGCCTGTGAGAGCTGCTGTGCTCAGCTGCCCCAGTAAGAGCAGTAATGCTGTTGGCCCAAACTGGGATGTGTGGTGATGGCAGAAGAGGAACCGTGCTGCCAGCAAGCTGCAGGGCAGCCCCAGGCACCGCGCAGCAGCAGAGGGCACGGCGGCGGAGCACGGGGAGAAAGGAGCTGCAAGAAACAAGTACTGGGACATAACTTCCTGCAAAAGCAGGATTCAAACTATACTTTTCTCCTAGATCCAGCTGCCAAGCTTGAAGTTCAGATAGGACGCCAAGCAGGAAAGAGAAGCTGCAAGCTGTGTGGCTGCACAGTGGCTCAAGTCGGCAGTGTAACACTGTCCTAGCAGTGCGGCTCTCTGCTGTCCTGGCTGCCCAGGGTCTGAGCCCAGTGCTTCCCTGAACAACCTCGCTGACTGTCCTGCAGCTAACGAGCGCTGCCTTCGCACGCTGTCCCATTCCTTTACACACAACAGCTACGCTGCCTGTTCCTCACCAGTTCCTAATTAGGGCAGTCACAGCAGACTTCCTCTCCCTGCGGCCTATAAAGCCACACTCACACTCCCTTATGGATCCTCCTCCCAGGGAGCTAAACCAGCACGTGAGCTCCTACCTGAGCGCTTAGTGGCCATGGGTGTGACATTCGTCCAGTGTCCCGTGTGGGGATCGTACCTCTCCACAGAATTCAGTATGTTCAGCCCATCGTAGCCGCCTGAAACACAAGAGAGGAGCAAAGCGTGGGTCTGACTACTGGAGAAGTTTTCTGTGCAGAGAGCAGGAATGTGCCTGGTTCAGCCTCAGCACAGCGCTGCACTGCGAGCAGCACAACTCACAGCGCCGCGGTGCCGGCAGAGCAAAGAGGGTCTGTGCGGCACTCCCAGCCAGCACAACCACTGCGCAGCGCAGCGCTGCCTCGCATGTGCTGCTGCCATCCCACCGAGGCATGGCACGGCTTCCAGGACCGGTGCTGGCTCAGGATCTGCGTGCTGCTGCCTGCGGGCACCTACCGAGGCAGTAGATAACTCCGTTGGCTACAACAAGCCCCGCTCCTTCCCGTGCTGTCTGCATGTCTCCCAGCATGCTCCACTGGTCGATGTTTGGGTCGTAGCGTTCCATGCTGGTGTGGCGTCGGCTCCCATCGAACCCACCAGAAACATAAATCATATCTGCAACAACAGAGCAGGGCTGGGCTGAGCAGATCGAGCAGCAAACGTGCACGTGGAGCACAAAGGCCCTCATAGACGGAGCAAACTACACATGGACTGCAGAATGCAGCAACCACAGCAGAACGTGGCACATCTGAAGCTGAGAGAAATGCAGGCTGCTCACCCTCATGGCAGCAGCCTGCCCGCAGAGCCAGCCAACCAAACCCAGAACCCAGCCGGCCCTTCCACTGCCTATACACCATGAGAGCTCCCCCTCCACAGCTCGTCCTCGAGCTCCCATTGCTCAGAGCACAGCAGCACAAAGAATGGAGTCGCAGCTCCTCGGGACACACATGGCAGGTCTCCATTGCTGGATCCGAGCGAAGAGCTGCCAGACCTGCAGGAGCCCAGAGATCCGCCCCGCGCTGCCCAGGACGCACCTCCCAGGGTTGTGGCTCCTGCCAGCCCGCGCCGCACGTTCATGGGTGCTACGGAGTACCAGATCCCGTCCTCATCGGACGTGTAATCCAAGCACTCCACGGAGCTGAGGCGCGAGCGGCCATCGTAGCCCCCGATGACGTAGATGCGGTCGTGCAGGGACACGGTCGCCACGTAGCGCCTCTTACGGGTGATGCTCTGAAACGGTGCAGAAAAACAAAGGGTCAAGGAGAAGAAATGACCCCCATGTGTGCAGAGCAACCGCCGTTCTCCCATCCCATGTCTGCTGTTTCTGGATGATGGCACACCAAGGCCGAGGCACACGACACTGCGGGTTTCGGAGGTCCAGCTCTGGCTAAAATGCACCAGGACTGCACCTGCTTTCCGCACTTCTGCTCCTGCTGCCCAGGTCTCTTTGCACAAAAGTATTCTGCGTTAAATGTCAGCTTATCTCCTGTCACTGCTGAATCCCCGGTGCATCCTGGAGGTGTGCGTGCCTCCCACCGCTCCCTGTCAAAGGGGAAATGTGGAGGCTACAGAGATCTGATGGGTGCAGCCGAAGCTTTTGGCCTCCCAAAAAAAGAGCTGAATTTTGGGAGACAAAGCAACATAAGTTCTTTGTGATTAGCGGTAAAAAGAAGTTCTGCACCGCTTCAAACTGATGCAGCTGCTCTTAAGACCCCACTGCAGAAGCTCTCTGTTCCTTAATAAATCCCATCCCACTCAGAGCCAGTGTGAGCAGGGATCACACAGCCTGCTGTGATCACAGCAGCACCGACCCCAGTGCTCCCACTGACATCCCAGGTACCGCCTCCGAACTCCACAGCTCAGCACCCCCCGAAGACAAAACGCGCCTCTCTGCAGCTCTCACTCCCACAGCAGAGATGCGGTCCCTGCAGGCTCAGCCCAGCAGATACGGCAGCAACCTCTCCCACAAAGCTTTACGTGCAGAACAGTTCCAGCATTTACTACGTACACCTCCACAACCCAAATGAATTGAGAAGGTTACGTGGCCGACAGCACGCGATCAATGTTTGGTGTCAGACGCCTGTTCTGCTCAGCGATGGTCAGAAAAGGTCCCTTACGGGCAAGAAACTCCACTCCTGGGTCTTCGGGTCGTACTTCTCCACAACATCAATGGGTGACTGCTGGCTGCCAAAGCCACCGATCACGAGCAGGACTTCGTTCGCTCCTGCAGCAGAGAGGGAGAGCAAAGCCACGTCAGCCCCCGTGCAGCCACGGGAGCAGAGCCCTGCGGGCACCGCGCAGCGCAGCCACTGCAGCCCGTCCGGGAAGTGAACAGCAACGTGAGGGCGTGTGCTGAAGTGCTCCTGGCAGCGGTGCGAGTTGTTATAACAAAGAAGGTGGAACGCAGATGGTCCTTAGAAGCAAAGCGCACAATTTTCACCTGGACAATGACGTGCATTTGTGACATCCCCTTTATCAGCTGAGGCATTTCGACCCAGAACAGAGCGCAATGCCTCTCTGTACACGGCGGGCTGAGCTGCAGTGGATGTCCCTGAGCACTGATGTGGGGTGTTCCTGGAAAAACAGGAGCTGTGCTGAGGGTGGACCATGCTGGAGGCCAAAGCACACCGCACTGCCTTCAGGACAGGAATCCACTCACCGCGCCTCTCAACAAACCAACCTGCCCACCTCCCAGCTCCCCCTCGCCCTCTCACGTTCCCCGTTCCATCTTCCCTGCAGTGCTGCCATCTCTCACCTCTCGCCCTGTGAATTTCTGACACTGATAACCGCCCTTTAGAGAGGAAGAAACTCTGCCACGCTTCTGGGACAGCTGCGTGCTCAGACAAACCCATCCGGGAGCACCAACACAGGGGCAACCAGCCATCCCTCCTGCTGCCTCCCGTTAACAGACCGCCCCGTCCTGCACTGCTGTCCCCCTTCCGTGCCGCTGCGCACTGCAGGTCGAGAAGCTTTTGTCGCAGAGCACCAAGGCACTGCATGGCACACACAGCTGCTGCCGGTCCCACACCGCTCACCCAGACGGGCTCTGGTCCTGGGTCCCTGCATCTGGCTCCGGAGCTCGGGACGGAGATGGAATTTCTTTGCTTCATCGACGAGGTCTCTGCACTGCAGACTGCATCGGATGAACGGCTGCGGAAAGACAGCGGTCACTGAGAGCCGTGGGCCGTGCTGAGATCCCCCGGGAGCTGCACCGGGGCTGTGCAGACACGCGGGGATGGACTGCAGCTGAGAAGATGCAGCTCATCACTCGTGGCGCTGCAGACTGCAGGATAAAACAGCCTATGCTGGAAAACCGAGGAAAATCGAATTCTGCCACACGTTAGCCAGCAGAATCCGTTTGAGGAGGGAGCACAGGCTGAGGCGGGCCTGGCTGGGTCTGGCCCACAGCGTCAGCTCAGCGTGTGCCTGCCAGAGACACAGCATGGAGCAAAGCCCAAACTGTGCTGCTCTGCCATTAGCTGTGCATGGAACGCCCCGCTACGAGCAGACTCGAGAAGCAGGGAAGTCTCCTCCAGAAGAAGCTGTGGGCACAGCAGCCCTAGCACTGCCTCATGTCCTCCTCCTTCCCCAGCTGGGCCTGGGCCAACCCCCCCCCGCAGCTCCACATCCAGTTCCCTGCAGGTGTTCGGTGCCATGTGCTGCTGCGACACACCGAGGCCGAATTCACTGTGCCCTGCTGCCAAACCTTGCACTGAATCAGCATTGCTTGTTTGGAATTAAACTTCCATTGCAAAAGCTTAAGGACCTCATCTCATCATCCACGTTTCGGTTTGCTTCTGCCCATACCTCAGTGTCGATGACGTCCGTGATGTAGCGCGGGGTGAGGAGCGGCATGCGCACGTACTGCAGCAGCTCCGGCAGCGACGCCTCCCGGTCCTTTTTCGAGTGCTTCACCCAATTTATAACGGCCTCGAATACAGGCTCCTCTGAGTCCACCTGCAGGAGAGGCACACACCGCTCAGACAGGAGAGCAGAGCCTGCAGCCGAACGGACGGCTCTGAGCACGGGACACTGCCCTGCAGCAGCCGGTGAGCACGGCAGGTCGGAGCTGCTGTGGGCAGCTGGGGGTGAGAGACCGGGCAGCATCACAGCCAGGGCTGCACTGACAGGAGCACGGCTGGCAGGGTGGGAGCGGGCTCTGCCCCTCTGCCCCGCCCCCCAGGCCCCCCCAGCATGAGGACATGGAGGGCCCAGAGCCCACGAGGACACTCAGAGGACGGAGCACCTCTGCTGCAGGGATGGGCTGAGGGGCTGCACTGCTCTGAGCACCGCCTGTGTGCAGCCCCCACTGCTGCCCTGCAGGCTCCTTTCCAAGTTTTGTTAACAGGAGGACATCAGCTTGGCCGAAGGCCACTTCTGCTGCAGCCCTTCAAAGCACACATCCACAGCTCTCCTCTGGTCACCCCTCTGCGGGGCCCTGGGGAACTCAGGAGATACCAATGACACGGCCTGCTCCAAGGAGCTCACGTTGCTGCGAGCTCTGAACAACTCAATCACTTCTTTTAGGGCTGAAGCAAACACCACCTCTTGTTGAAGTCCAGCTTAACAAAACAGACCAGTGCCCCTCCTATTCTCAGGGAATGTTCACCTTATTTCAGTTCTCAATAAAATACAAACCCATAGAAAAAACCAAGCAGGATCTGACAGTTCCCAGCCATGCAGAAACAGCTCCAGAAACCAACTCTGAGGGAACAAAGTCTGTATGAAAACCCAGAGGCAATAACACCTTCACGTAACTGCCTGAAGCAGCGCCCGGCAGCCCCGCTCTGCGCCCTGTGCAAGCAGAAGGACCACAGGCTGGGAGCAGCACGCGCTCCTCGTGCTGCTGAGTAACACCACCACGGCCTGAAACAGAAGTTAAAGTCCTGTGGGCGTTTCTGGAACGTGGGCATCGAGACGAGGCATGGCTGTAACCTCCTCCGGGGAGAGGGGGAGGAGAGGGAAGCGCAGTGCGTGGAGCAGTGGTGTGCAGCCCTGAGACAACGCGCTCAGACTCAGAGCTGCACATCACCCACTGGTGTGGGGTTACGGGGCCAAAGGAACGAGGAGAACCTTCCTGGAAAGGGAACTCCCAGCTCGGGAAGGACGGCTGAGGCCCTCCAAGCACTGCGGGCCGATTTCCGACTGCTTTCAGTGCTTTACAGCCATGCTCTGCAGAGTAATGGGACGTTCAGGTTTACCTGAATTTCATCACACTTGATGAGCTTTTCAACCTCTTCTTGATTCAAGAGGATAAACTCTTCATGCTGAACCACCTCTGGAAAATGTTTCTGGCTGAAGACCTCTGCAGCTTGCATTAGATCAACACAATTGTGTGTCTCAGCAAAATCCCGAATGCCCAAACAGTTTGATGGATCCAGCTGGCTTTCTAGAAACTCACAGCAAGCTTGTTTCACACCTACGGAAAATCGGAGGGGTGAATGAGCACTGAACACATCCTGCCAGTCCTCTGCTCGGGAAAGGGCTTCAGAACAGGGAAGGTGGAAACAACAAGGACAGACTGACTGAACAACAGTGGAAAAACGCCACACAGACACACCCATGCAAACATCTCTTCCGAGGGGCTCGGCAGTGCTGAGCAGCAGGACAACTGCTTGGGCTGTCTGTGCCTGCTGTGTTTAACCCCCTCCTCCCCCAGCTTAAATCTGATGCTGGTAACTGCGAGCCGTACCGACTTCATGGCTCCTAAAGCAGAAGCATGGCACTGCCCAACTGTGAGCTGCCATGCTGAGCTGGCAAAGCCAAACGACATCGGGGCTTTGCTTATTACTGTCAGCTCCCCTGGGACTGCCAAGCAGACATGAAGTAGCACAGAGCATGGATAAAACAATCCATCCCACGTCTCCTTCTCTAGATGGCTCAGCTCTGCTACACTGAGACCAGCGTGCAAAGGACAAGAGAAGTTTGACACAAGGTTATGGTTCCAAGCCCAGACTGAGTGCAGCGCAGAGGCGTCGCAGTCATGGGAGGGCACAGCAAACCTCTGCCCAGCAGCAGCCGTGCAGCCCGCACCAACACCCAGCATTACCCTTCAGCTGCAGCAGGCACGCAGCGGGGAGCAGCTCCTGGACGTTCTCTACCGTCACGTGAACGGTTTCTGTGTACACAAAATCCAGCAGGATTTCCATGGTGGAAGCTGTCAGCCCCTGGATGTCCACATAGGGTTTGTCTTTCTCTGAGAGCTGGAAATCAGAGAGGAGACAGAGTTTATTTTTCAATAATCTGGTCAGAAAGACACCAGAGCTCAGCAGGTGCTAAAAACGTGGTTTGTCAAAGAGATTCTAACAGAGCTCCGCCTTTTCTCTCCTTGTGCTCACCAGAACAAGAGGGAGGAGGAAATTCCCCCGGCGAACACATGGACAGATGAGCTGCAGAGCAAAGCAGAGTTTGTTACGTGTGGGGAAGATGTTCCAGCTGCACTGCAAGTGCACAAACTGAACCCTGAGCCAAGGCGAGCACACTGTTCGTGCGAGGCGCCCACCTGCGCCATGCAGGGACCCGAGCTGTGCAGAAGGAGCAGCTCCAGGGGATCCCTCCTGGGCTCTGCGTGGGGCTGAGTGTGGCATACAGAGCCCTCACTCCTCTGCTCTACACCCAGCCCACACCCAAGTAGCTTTGGTTAGGGGTGGACGTTAGGCTTTCCTGACCGTTCCACCCATCCGCCCTGCGAGCTTGTGGTGAAAGCCCCTAAAAAGGATGATTATCTGCAGCCCAAAAAATTCAGAGCTAACAGTTAAACAGGAGTTTAACTTCAATATTAGAAAGTAAGATCAGAGCACACGCAGAGATGGCATTTAAGCAGTGCTGACTTCATCCCCTTGCTGTTCTGTCAGCTCTACAGTGCGTCATACTGGAACAGTTACGTTCTCTGAGGACCCCCACCTCTGAGCCAACCTGTGGGAACTGCACTGCCAGCATCCACTGCGTGAGAACCCTTCAGGGCAGAGCTGACACCCCCACCAAGCAGCACCTGGGGGGCAGCACCCCATGGGAGCTCATCAGCACAGCTGGACCCCGCCAGAAGGACGTTTCCACGCAGCGCGATGCAAAACCGACCTCTTTGGAAGCAGCAGCACACATCAGTGCACGGCTCAGATGAAAGCCGCTCGCTGTTCTTGCCAAGAATGAGACTGAAGTTGGTTGTGGGCACACTCAGCGAGGAGAACTTGTGATCAAAGCATCACTGCTTCGCTTTGAAAGCGCCACCGCAGGGGATGGGGAGGGAATCAGAGCAGACGCAGATACTCCCACAGAGGCGCTCGGTGACACAGCAGCAGAGCAGCAGAGCAGAGGTCTCTGCTGAGACGGAGCCACTCCTGCACTGCAGAGACAGCACGGCGCAGTGCTGGGACTGTGATCTGCACTCACAGAACCTCACAGCAGCAGCAGCCCTCGCGGAAGGACAGACTGCCCTGCTGGGCCCACAGTGCCGCAGGTGTGGCTGCAATGCATGACAGCCTGGGTCAGACAAAGCACTCCCTAAACAAGACTGAGCCGTCCAGTGCCACCAGAGACCAGAACTGACCAGACTGGATGTCTGTATGACTGCAACACGCAATGCAGATGGAGACTGTACCTGTCCTGTCTGTGCACACCGTGCTTGGAAAAAAGAGGATAGGAGTTACTGGGTCTTTGTGAATAGAAGCCTTTCCGATAACTTCATGTATTGTATGTGATGCAGAAGAACACGGGACCCAGCACCATACCTTAAAGAAAGCTCCCGGAACTGAGCGTGACACAGAACGTCCCGTGAGGACTCTGAGCTGCTGAGCACATAGGCTCTATTACAGAGCTGCATTCCAAACACATTCCTGGTGCGTCCCATGCAGCACAGCAGGGTTGGAAAGCCATCAGAGCATCCAGGGCAGCATCATTCCACAG
The DNA here is from genome assembly GCA_016647715.1 of Pavo muticus. Lineage (NCBI taxonomy): Eukaryota > Metazoa > Chordata > Aves > Galliformes > Phasianidae > Pavo > Pavo muticus. Next base: position 783,832 of record JACDJE010000363.1, read on the forward strand.
GAGATGACCCTGCAGACACCACGTGCCTCACCCCGGGATGCCCGAGGCGGCTGTGGCACACAGCACTGCCACCTCCCACTCACCCCGAAACCACAGGGCTTGCTGTGCAGGAGCGTGGCCGTTCCCAGGGTTCAGCCCAACACTTCAGAACTGCACCTCGTTCCACTTCCTTATCCAAGCCCACTTCTTGTCTTTGTCCTCACTACCGCAGACACACACAGTGTGCTGTAATGAGCCCCTCAGCTCCCTGCGTACAGGGAAAGGGAATGCTGCTGTGACCGTGCTGCTCTGGGGGACACTCATGGCACAGACCACAGGCTCGGGCCAGACAGGACTTTAAGGACCACGGTTCCAACCCCTCCGTGGGCCAGGTATGAATCAGAACGTGAGCAGCAGTTGCTAATTTTCACAATTAGAAGAACAGTTCTGCATAGTCCAGGGAAAACAGGAAGGAACACAAAACCCAAACACGCTCTAAGAGAAGACAGAGTGGTTTCCTTCTGAGGTGGAGCCAATGAGGAGCTCTTAACACACCCTGTGATCCGTGAACTCATCCAAAGGCAGAAATGGTGCAGCACAAATACAGTGCAGAGGGGGCTCTGCTGCAGCTCCCACCGACACTCCTCACCACTGCACGGAGGGAGCCGTCCTGAAGGAATGCGCTCCGTCAGACACACTGAGATACAGACAGAGCCACCACTCAGAGGGATCCAGAAGGATCCAGAACCACCAAAGGGATCCAGAGGATCTGCTGATGCCATCCAGAGGGATCCAGAGCCACATCTCAAAGGGACCCAGAGGGATCCCAGTCCATTTCCAAAAGGACCCAGAAGGATCCACGTCCACCATCCAAAGGGATGCTACGAACCCAGTGCTGCCATCCAAAGGGACCCAGAAGGATCCAGGCCCACCGTTCAGAAGGACCCAGAGGATCTGGAGCCATCACCCAGACGGATCCACAGCCACAACCCAGAGGGACCCATAGGGATCCAGGCCCACATCCAAAGGGATCCGGGGGACCCACAGCCGCCACCCAAATGGATCCAGAGGACCCGGCCCGCCATCCGCAGGGACACCCAGGAGCCCGGGCCCACCTCCCGGACGGCTCCGGAGGACCCCGGCCCGGCACCCGCACAGCACGGGGAGCAGCCCGGGCCGCACCCGCCGCCCCGCACCGACCTCGCTGGTGAACATGGCGCAGAAATAGTCGCTGCAGGCGGCCAGCACGATGCGGTGGGCCGGGAAGTCCTTGTGCTCCACGCGCAGCGTGACGTCGCACAGCGTGTTGCTCTTCCGCAGCGCGTTCATGGCGTTGAGGATGGACTTGGCGTGCGAGTTGGTCATGATGTCCTTGGGGGGGGCCATGGCGCCCGGCACCTGCGGGCACAGCCAGCACGGCCACATGTCACGGCCCGCCCGCCGCGCCGCCAGGGGGCGCCCTCCCGCAGGCGGCCGCCGCCGCGCCGCCC
>JACDJE010000365.1:0-54690 GCA_016647715.1 Pavo muticus
GGAGCTCCACCCCCGCTTCCTCTTCGCGCCAAGTCCTCCCCAGGGAAGCCGCACCTCTCCTCCCGTCAGGATACTCCACATGCCCATAAGGGGCAGTAAACGGAACCAGAACATTAACTCTTTAACTCCTACTGGTTCACATGATGTTCTGATGTGGAATACTGATCACAAAAGAAAAATCACCAAACCACAACACACAAATATTTATTAAAGATTGCAGTAGACGTAATTTCCTTCTTGAAGTTTGCATAAATGCTGTTGCATTCACTATGGTTAGTTTTGCCCTCTAAACAAGTAATAAGAAAATACAAAAACGAAAAGCAAATGCATATTTCAAGAGACTTACAAAGACTTAGTAAGCTGAAAATGACAGAAAGCTTTCAAAATCAAATTTACTTGTATTCCACCATCATGATTTTTTGGTATTTCATACAGGCATGCAAAGCAGCAGAAACAATTGTCACCAATACACAACTTATTCTAATTACTGGTCTGAAGGATTATAAATAGATAATTTAAAAAATAAAGCAAGAAACATTAACTCTAGTTTTACTTATTCACATGACTATTGTATGGAATTTTATTATTGTATGGAATATGTTGGCTTACACGGATCAACTTCTCTTCTGATTAATGGATGTGAAGTAACCCAACAGAATTAAATCTTTTTGAAGATGCTTATTTTTCATAACACACAATAACTAGTTGGAAATCTGAGCTGTAAATAATAGTACCCTATGATATGGTTATTCTACAGAAGGAGCTGCTAAAATGATATGCCATTTTACATAAGAATTCTATAAATGATAATAAATAGTAATATAAAAGATAACTGCAGTCTACAGAGTAAGGCCTCAGTTTTGGACACTCTCTCTGTCATTTTGTTTGATTTGTTGGTCTCAATCTCAACTGTATTGTGTTGTATTGTATTATCTTGAATTCCGAGATCATATTTTAGTAAACTAACATTCCTTCTCAGATCATTGCCACTGCTCTGTTTTTTTTGTGTGTGTGTGTTTTTTTTTTTTAGATCCATCTACTATTTCCCTACCCTCCATCCCCCCTTTCCCTCTCTCCCGAGGTGCGGGCCTGCAAGTGCCCTGCATCATTAGTCACAGGGCTGTGCCAGACCAGCCATAAACGGTTAACACATTTTTTTCCCTCTCCTTTTTCTTCCTTTATTTGGGAGGAGGGGGCTGTGCCCCTGTCAGAGACACAGATCTAGAGATAACTCTGTGACAACACTCTATTCCTTATTTGATCTAAAGGGCAGTGCCTCCTCCCCTCCTTCCTTGCATGTCCCTTCCGGAGAGCTTGTAGCCATCAGTAATCATACTCCAGTTGTGGGAATCATCCCCCCATGTCTCAGTGACAGCAACTGTGTCATGGTTTTCCAGAAGCATGGTGGCTTCCAACATCTGCTTGTTTCCCAAGCTGTGTGTGTTGATCTAGAGGTACTTAGCTGGGCAGCCAGCCTTGTCATCTTCTTGGAGGACAACTCCGTAATTCCTTCAAAGTATTTCCCTTGAGTTCCCCATTGCCTTCTCCTATTGCCTCAGTGGTTCCTGGCTTATTGTCATAAGATTTCAAGTGTGCTGCAGTGTTTCCAGCACATCTCAGAGCAGCAGGTTTAGGGTCCCTGCTAGCACCCAGTCCCTCCAAACTAACAATGCTGTATCACACCTCACCTTTGACATGCTCACTATCATCCATCTTCCTCTTTGAACCTCGTTTAAAGCTCTACCAATGAACCCTGCAAGCTTTTCCCCGTAGGACCTCTTCTCTCCTTGAAAGAGGTGGAACCCACTTGCAAGCCCAGTGCTGTATAGGCCACTAGATGGTCAAAATCCTGAAGTTTTGGTGACAGTACCAGCCACAAAGCCTGTAGACTGTATACTTCTGCTTCTTTCACTGTTTTTACCCACTCAAGGAGGTAGAGAAAGAAAGATGACCTATGCCCTTAATTCCTTAAGCAGATATCCCAAGGCTCTGAAGTACTTTCCAGTGGTCCTTGAACTGCATGTACCTGCTTCTCTACCTCCATATGCAAAAGCAATAATGGGTAGCAGTCTGTTGGCCATACCAGACTAGGCAGTTTCCTGATGACATCCTTCACCAGAGACTCGGGGAGACAGCAGTCTTCTCTAAAAAGAGGATCGGCCCAGCACACTGGACCTTCAGTTCCCTGCTGGAAGTGGCCTACAACTAATACTTCTTGGTGAACTTAGCCTTGATACTGGGGGGAAGGCTTTTCTTCTTTTGGTTTTGTTGATTCCTCAAGTGGGCTGTTATTACCCACAGGTGGGCATTCCACATCCAACGCCTTCTATCTGTTGTGGAGAGACACCTGGAGCCTCCAAAAGGAGATTGTAGCAAAGTGAGGGCCAGGTAACTAGTGTAAAGATGAGAGGTAATGGCCTTAAGTTGCACTAGGAAAAATTCAGGTGGGATAACAGGAAAAAAATTCTTCAAAAGAGTGGTCAAACATGCTACCCAGAGAAGTGCTAGAGATGCTGTCCCTGGGGAACATCAAGAAACAAGAAGATAAGGCACTGAGGGACATATTATAATGGGCATGTTGGTGATGGGTTGCCAGATGATCATTGAGGTTTTTTCCGACCTTAATGATTCTGATATTCTATGATTTTCTGACCTCCGTCAGGTCAAGACAGGTGAAAGCCTCCTGGCAATAAGATCCAGGCGCAAGATAGACCCATTTCTAGTTTTGTTATATCTCACAGGAATCTGCCTAAACATAGAATCATAGAATCATAAAATGGTTTGGTTTGAAAGGGACCTTTAAGACCATCTAGTTCCAGCCGTTGTGCTACAGGCAGGGACACCTCCCACTAGATCAGGGTGCTCAAAGCCCCATCCAGCCTGGCCTTAATAACACCTCCAGGGAGGGTGAAACTGCAATCTTTCAGGACAACTAATTCCAGTGTTTATCCACCCTCACAGTGAAGAATTTTTTCCTAATATCTAGTCTAAATCTACCCTCTTCCAATTTAAAACCATTTCACCTCATCCTGTCACTACATCCCCTTATAAAAAGTCCCTCCCCAGACTTATTGTATGACCCCTTCAGGTACTGGAAGGATGCTATAAGGTCCCAACAGGAGCCTTCTCTTCTCCAAGCTGAAGAGCTCCAACTCTCTCAGCCTGTCACTCATCACCAGTCTCCATCTGGACACTGATCCATTGACCTCAATGCTCTGAATGCAACCGTCCAGCCAATTCTTTATCCAGCCAGGTGTCCATCCATCCAGTAAATTTTCTCCATTTTGGTGGCCAAGATGTCATGTGGGACAGTGTCAAATACTTCTCACAAGTTCAGGTAGATGATGTCAGTTGCACTTCCTTTATCCACTGATGCTGTAACTCCACTATAAAATGCCACCAAGTTTTTCAAGCATGATTTCCCCTTAATGAATCCATGTTGGTTGCCACCAATCACCTCATCTTTATTTTCCATGTGCCTTAGTAGGGCCTTCGTGAGGATCTGCTCCATGATCTTGCAAAGGCAGAGAGGTGAGACTGACTGGCCTGTTTATTTTCTGCCATAGTCCACAAAATCTTCTTATGGTGGACTTCTTCAGTGAGTTAAAATTGTGTTAATTCCTCAGAAAAGTAAAAACTCTGTTATTAGTTGGTACATACAAACAGAAACATTTTACAATTTTTGATCATTTCTTTGAAACTTCTAGGAAAATAAAATTGTCTCAGATAATAAGAGACAAAAAAACTTCACTTTTTTTTTTTNATAAAGAGCAATTCTCATTCTAGTCATAGGAGGTTCCTTGCAATTTTTTATTTTTTTTTTTTAATGCATGCTGTATATGGCAGTGGACGTACTGTTTTTTACCACTGTGTCATTGTCTTGACATCTGACTGTTTAACTTTTATCTTTGCTTTCGATCCGTCTAGTATTTTACCAAGGCCACCTCTCTTCAAATGAGTTATATGTAACTTTGCTATTATTTTAAGTGTATTAAAAAAATATATATTAGGTACTTTTAAACAATAGGCTTAAACCTTTTCTGGAGTGGAGTTTTATGTACAGAGCAGTACCTTCTCATCTCAACAACATTTTTGCCGAGATTTGGAATGTGAAATTCTGCCCAACCTTCAGTATCCTATTTTGGTATCCCTACCACGTGTGGCTACACATCTTCCATCAGTTGACAGTTTCTTGTGGAAAGTGCAAAAAGCATGCCTTGAACCCTATGGAACCCTGCCCACCTGCCACTCTGCCAAGTCCCTGCTTGGGTTGTCTCAACAGTGAATCAATTATATGCACACAGAGTGATGGCAGGCTGTGCTCTCAAGTTACATGCTGTATTTACGACATTCAGAGTGGTCTTACTGACTTTTCTGTTAACCAGCTGCAGTACAACCTGTCTTGCTAGGAGTCAGTTGTGCCTATAGTTTATTCTATGTCTTTTTGCATTGGATTTTATACTATTGATGGATTTTATATTATTGACATGTGTGCCAATGGGTGTGGTGCCTGTGTTTCAGCACCGACACAAAGAACTTCCTGTAGAATACCAACCTGTTATGCATAAAAAAGATAAATTTATCTGTAATATTTAGATGTTTGTGTGATCTGTGTAAACACATTATGCTATTCAAAATCTAGCTGAAGCGAGTTAAATTTAAAGGACAAAACACTCAGCCTGTATATAGTATACAGTATATAGTATAAGAATACTCTTACATGGAAAACACAATATATCCTTCTCTTTAGGACCCTAAACTTATCTAAACTCAAAGCAAACAGACTGCAGAATTCTCTGGAGGAACTGGCAGGCTGGAGAACCACATGATTCCCTGAGGTTCTGTGCATAGAAGAATTGGAGAGTGAGGCCAGAGGTATAAAAGTCTCCTGCACATCACATTTCTTCAGTTTAAAATTCCCCACTTTCTGGAATATACCTACAGGATCCCACGTATTTTACCAAAGATATGCCTAAGTAGTATTTTGGTATTTTTCCATCAGGTCCTTGTGTCTGTCTAGTTAGAAAGACTAGTAATGGTTTGGGCTGCTTCCAGGCTTTGGTGAGCACTGTATGTCCAATTACAACAGCTTAACACTAACCCTTTATTAAACTGTCAAAATTGTCTAAGCACCAAACGCTGACTCAAATACTGGGTATTCTAGCAAGGTGTTTATAAGTTCTTGGTGTAGAGAACAAAGAGAAAAAGGGACGTTTGAGAATACAAATGTGATGAAAAATGCAAGTACTTAATACCAAGACAGTAACATGTGTATGACTTCTGATGGTGACTAACAGAATTTAACGTGTAAGACTATAAATAGCAGCACTAGACAAACTGAGAGAAGCCTCAATGAAAATACACCAGTGTTTTTGTAAATGTTGTCTGGAGGTGGGTTATTCCCTGTTCAATTTGTTTTAGGAGTAGTCAAGGATCTGAGTTACAGCTTTCAGCTTTGGAACTGTCTTATCGAGAACAAGAACTCTCACTTCCATTTCTTTGAATTTCAATATCCCAAAGTCTCCAGGAATTGTTCCGAATGAATAATATAAGGGAATATTCTGGTGAGCCAGTGGACTTTGACCTTTCCACATGAAAGTTTGATAACCTTGGAGAAGGTCCTTTTCTCTGGGAAATATTCACCGAATAATTGAACCTGTGCAATAAAACAGCTACAGTTTTTTCAACAAAAGAAATGTACGCCTTAAAAGTTCATTAAGAAATGCAGGTGACCCTTACACTTGATGCATGTGAGTTAAAGGTTTTGAAACTAGGGTACTTTGCTGTGTTAATGCTGTATGTTGTACTATTGCTCAAAAATCTCTTGCCATCTTAAATTTTTTGTTACAAAATCAATTATATTTACTTAAAAATTGATACTCTACATCAATGAAAGCATATATCAGAAAAAAAAAAATATGTGTTTACATTTCAAAATGATACACGTGACATCAATACTTTGGAAAATCCCACAGCCTGCAATCAATCTGTGAATATGGTAGCTACTATGAATAGTTGCAATTTTGGTTGCGAACTGTGGAAAGACACTTCTAAGTGTTGAAGAGAACTTGAGTAATGCATTGTTTAGATAATCTTGACACTTGGCATGTCAGAAGAACAGAGAAATAGAAGAGGGTGACTATTATTTTTAAATTATGTTTTTGTTCTCCAAAAGGTAAGTGTCTCAATATAGTAATACATTACTATCTAGGAGGTGATTTGCAGTCAGCAGTTAAATGCCATTCAAAGGGACAGATCAAATCGTCTTTTTATTTGTTTGTTTGGTTAACATTTTTTGTTTTAAAATTGGCATCGTGTACAAACTTAGGACTCGGTATTTCCTCTCTTTGAAAAACTGCAAAAAATTAATGTTCTAAAAGCCATAGGAGGAAGCTTACAAGCCAGATAAGGCAAAGGGCCTTTCAGGTATTTTATCCAGTAGCAGTTTTCCTCCAAGTCTGTAGCTAAAATCTGATATACAGTTTCTAATTTAAATGAAAGCAGTATATACTTGAGCCATTTGAATAATATTCAGTTTGAATAAGATGGCCAAATCTGTTTATTGAAAAGCTAGTGAGAACTAAAGCTTTTAACCTTATTGGAAAAGTAAAAGATCACAATGGAGACTGAATTCTATTCTCTGGACAATTGCCCAGTTTGGTGTTACCTACTTGAAGGAACAACTGTGTGTAACTAAATGAGGGATGTTATAGACTCACTAATCATGTAATGTAAAAATTTCAGTGGATGCAAATGGGAGCTTCTGTGTTTTTTGCTTGAATTTCCAAACTCAAGATTTAAGAGAAAAAACAGATAATGGAAACATGATCAGTAAATTAGAGACAATAAGAATGAATTGCAGAAGAAACAGATGGAGCTAAACAGTGCCATCCTCAATGCAAAGAGTGTAAAAATGCCATTCAGACATTATTCCTAAAGTATATGAAGTGTGGAAGGGAAGTAATACATGAATAAATCCAAAGCATCACTGCACTAGTTGGTTCTACGACTTTTGTAGAAAAATTCTAATAAAGTTTTTGCCTCTTTTTCAAAGTGGTTGAATTTGAGAAATCTAAGCAAGATTTTATGCATTAAGCAGTTCTGTACATCTGTTGGTATAGTTTTTCTAAATAGCAGATGTGGTTCCTAAACAGTTTGCACATCAAAAGATATGGAAAAATAATGTATAATTCTGAATTGACTTCAATATTCTTCATGTATAATTACCCAGGATAAAATATATAAATGTTTGTATGAAATCATAGCAAGAACTAAGCAATTCCTAGAAATCTCCATATAAATATAGTTCAGAGCCATGCGTTTTCATGAAGGGTATACAATTCTACTTTTTGCCCTTCAGACAAAAGTCTTATTTAATTATATTACAGAATCACAGATGGCCTGGGTTGGAAGGGGCCTCAAGGATCATGAATCTCCAACCCCCCTGCCACAGGCAGGGCCACCAACCTCCACATTTAATACTAGACCAGGCTGCCCAGGGCCCAATCCAACCTGGCCTTGAACACCTCCAGGGGCAGGGCATCCACAGCCTCACTGGGCAGCCTGTTCCAGCACCTCACCACTCTCAAAGTAAAGAACTTCCCCCTGACATCCAACCTAAATCTTCCCTCCCTCAACTTAAAACCATTTCCCCTTGTCCTGCTGTTATCTACCCTTTCAAAGAGTTGATTTCCCTCCAGTTTATAGGCTCCCTTTAGGTACTGAAAGGTTGCAATGAGGTCACCTCGCAGCCTTCTTTTCTCCGGGCTGAACAAGCCCAGCTCCCTCAGCCTGTCTTCATAGGGGAGGTGCTCCAGACCCCTGATCATTTCTGTGGCTCTCCTCTGGACCCTCTCCAACAGCTCTCTGTCTTTCTTGTACTGGAGACTCCGGACCTGGACGCAGTACTCCAGATGGGGCCTCACGAGGGCAGAATAGAGAGGGACAATCACTTCCCTGTCCCTGCTGGCCACCCCTCTTCTGATGGAGCCCAGGATACCATTTGCTTTCCAAGCTGCAAGAGCGCACTGCTGGCTCATGTTAAGTTTTTCATCCATCAAGATCCCCAGGTCTTTCTCTGCAGGGCTGCTCTCAAGGACTGCTCCTTCCAGTCTGTATAAATGCCTGGGATTCCTCTGGCCCAAGTGCAAAACCTTGCACTTTGCTGTGTTGAATCTCATTAAGTTCACTGGGGCTCACCTTTCAAGTCTGTTGAGGTCCCTCTGAATGGCATCCCTTCCTTCCACCGTGTCAACCGCACCACTCAGCTTGGTGTCATCAGCAAATTTGCTGAGGGTGCACTCGATTCCATCGTCAATGTCATTGATAAAGATGTTAAAGAGCACATAAAGATATTAAAGAGCACAGTTCTTCAGATATGCAGATTATGCATTGGTCTTTTAACTATTCAGTTCTCAAGCAAAATCTGTACAAAATTTTCCCAATCAAATAAATGGAAGCAACTGATCTAGTATATATTCTGTCACAACAATTTTATCATTAACAGGAAAATGTGCAGCTTTTAATGTCAAAGGGAAAGTTTAACATTGCAATTGCCATTTCTGAAAACTGATGAGAGTCTGAGACAGTACTTCTCTCAGTATTTCCAGGGTTGGGTTATAATGACCTAATGTTGTTCTGTTAAGACAACAACACTTCAAATGTTTTCCTAACTTGTTTCAAATATATGATTTAGGTTGAATTAAATTAAGTTTAATTTGTGCTGAATCTTTGTGCTGAACTGACTGTTAAATATATCATTACTTCTTTAGCTAAACTGAAATGACAAAATGTCCAGAGTGTTGATATTTTTTCCCTGTAATAACATGAACTTTTCTTTTAATTATTGTATAAACAGAGATAAGGTTTGTACAGTTCATATGCTTTCTATATTAGATACATTCAGACAATTGATGAAATAATGCATTTTCTTTTTTAGTCACAGGTGTGAAATATCATGAAATTCAGCTCTGTAATTTGCCTTTCTTGTTTTTTGGTTTTTGGTTTTTTTATCTTTCTTGGTCTGCTTTGCAACAGGTGGCATAAGAATCTAAATCTTCCTAGTGCTTTTGTGCTTTTGTGAAGAACCATAAGATATTTTCACCTTTCTTAAAGTAACTCTGGCCTGTAAATAGTGTTGTGCCATACACCCTAGAATACGTCTCGGTGTAGGAAACACAAATTCTGGCTACAAAACAGCTGGACAAACTTCCTCTCCTCTTAGCATGCCAAAGGAGCCAAGGCTGCTGCCCTCCTGTACTGACAATTTACAGTTCTGTACAATGCCAGCTGAAATACTTGTGACTTTCTTGACGACATGGCTGGAAAAAAAGAATGTCACAGCCTAAACAGTTTACTGTCCCTAGGTGTTGAAAAAGTATCTAAATAGCTATGCTTTCAAAAACAAACAAGAGAGATATTTTGGTTACTTGGTGTCAGCTCTGGTGAGGCTGCACCTCGAGTACTGTGCTCAGTTTTGGCCCCTCAGTACAAGAAAGACACTGAGGCCCCGGAGCGTGTCCAGAGAAGGGCAATGATGCTATGGGAGTCTGGAGCACAAGTTTTATGAGGAGTGGCTGAGGGAGCTGGGAATGTTTAGTCTGGAGAAGAGGAGGCTCAGGGGACACCTTATCGCTCTCTACCATTATGTGAAAGGAGGTTGTGGTGAGTTGGGGATCGGCCTCTTCTCCCATGTAACTAGCAATAGGACGAGAGGGAATGGCCTCAAGCTGCACCAGGGGACATTCAGGTTAGACATTAGAAAATCTTCTCTGAGAGAGCAGTCAGGCACTGGAACAGGCAGCCCAGGGAGATGGTGGAATCACCATCCCTGGAGGTGTTCAAGAAACACTTAGATGTTGTATTGAAGGACATGGTTTAGTGGAAAATATTGGTGGTAGGTGGATGGCTGGACTGGATGATTTTAAAAGTCTTTTCCAACCCTGCTGATCCTGTGATTCTATGATTTGGTACAAATGTACAACCATCTTTTTCTAGTAGTATAGGAGCACAACATAAAACCTTGGTTTATGTTCGTGAGTAAACGGCTCACTAAAGAGTAAAATTTAATAAAAAATCTCTGCTAAACACCTTGAGAACTTACTAAGAATTGCCACTAACCACTTCCATCAGACTGATGCATCAGTTTCTCAAAAACAAGTTGAAATATCCCACTATTTTTATGGTTTTGTTGCACTCTTCTTTATGTTTTAATAAAAAATATTATGAGTTTTTGTTATTTATATACACTAATTATAGTTACACACACACACACACACACACATATATATATATATAATTTGCAGTCCAGGACATTTCCTCTTTCTTCAGTGTGACCCAAGCAAGCCAAAAGATTGGACACCCATGATCTAAGAGAATAAGCTTGAAGCTCAAAGTACTAAACAAAAAATCAAGTTGCCTTCTGCCATTTCTTTATTTGCCTGAAGCCTGGTGAAAGGAGGAGCTATCCTACCACAAACATTTGAATTGAAGCTAACTCTGGGAGAGTATCTCATGGGAATGGTTTTGTGGGAAGCCAAGGAGAGCAGCACACAACAGCCTAATCTAGTAGAAGCTCTGCTTCTGTCAGAGTAGATTGAAGAACTGTAAACCGATCACTGTAAACTAGAATACATTAAAACATGTCAGAGGATTCAATCATCTTCATTCTGGAGAACTGAAACCTGTCTCTCCAGATAACATCACTGGCTGCAGTTGATATTCTACTCTTTTATTACTGAATGGAGAAAGAAGCATTCTGTTAATTTTCTGGGAACAGAGCTCAGGCTGTTACACACATGGACATGCACACAAATGCAGGCACTAAAAATTTGGACTTGTAAAACAAACACCAGCACAACACTGAGCATATATGGTCTTTAGATGTGTTTAAAGAAAAAGAAAAGAAAAGCACAACAAAACAAACAACAGCAAAAACAATGAAAAGCATATTGAAGAAATTATTTTATAAATTAGCAAGGAAATATTGTAATGCTATTGGCAGTTAACCAAAGGGATTGTGAAAGGGAGGGCTCTCTGAAATCTGTTGAAAGATGGGTAGAAGAGATACTGAAGAGATGAATGTTAAGTCAAACAATTTTGTGCATATTAAATTAATACTTCAAGGTTAAGTTTGAAATTTTATCAATGAATATTCCACAATATTTAAATGCAAATAAAAGTATAGCTACTTTAATGAAGTTAGAAGAAATTCCCAGCAATGGAATTAAAGCCATGGAATATGAAAATTAAACTTTTTGTCTTTCTCCTGCTTCTTAGCAGGATGTCAAGAAGTGGTACAAGGAGTATATTCCTCTCTAGGTGGAAAGATTTTTGTGTTTGAGAGGATGAACAGATGATCTGTGCATAGAGAGATGCAAATCTTGTATGAAAAATCCTATTTTCCATAATTAGTCCAATAGAAATTGTACAGTTTTGAATGTACTTATAATACATCTTGACTTGGCAGAAAAATCTTATTTTAGATGCTACTTTTAAGCAGGCACTTAAATTTAAGTGGAACTTCAATGCATTCTATTCTCTAAAGAAGTAAATACATGTCTACTTACACAAGCAGAAATCATCTCTTGAATGAGGTGATCTTCTTCCTTTCCTTTCTTAATTCTGCCTGTCATTCATCTCTATGATTTTGGTATTGTTGTTTATGCTTGCTGTAATAGATAAAATAGACAAAGGCCAATTTTCTGGGTTTGAGGACCAGCTGTCCAGGTCATCTGTGTGTACTTGAGCTTCTTCCAAAAAACTGGGCTAGCCAAATCCAACTACATTTTGAGATTAGCCCCTATCCTCAAACCATATGGAGGTATTGATTTGATGAGTACTACTGATACAGACAAAAAGAACAAAGGGGAATTTGCTTGTAGTTTAATACTATGCCCTAGTCCTGTAAAACATAAAATCTTTTGCCTAGGACAGAGGTAGCATTGCATCATGCCTTTGTGTCCTATTTGGAAATTATTATTGTTTAAATTAATCACCCTCACAGCTTCTTTGCTAAAGTTTCCTCTATGATCACAATTTTTCTATTCCTTACAGTAAGGACAACCCACTTAAAGAGAAATATTGATTAAAGACATGGCTTCCATTCTTCTGAGAAGCATAAAACCCCACACCTCCACACAGTTTCTATTTGAATTGCTAGAATGAAAACAGTATTTCAATATATAAATGTATGTTATTCCCTCACAACTTGTTTCTCTTATCTATTTGACCCATCTTCCCATGTTGCCAATAATTCCCTGTCTCTGTAGAGGAAGGGTGCCACAGGGAGCAGTCAGGCTGCACAAAGGAGTTGTCCCTAGCACACTGCCTATGGGGACGAGCCAATGTCACACAGTCTGCACTTTTATATATTCCAATATTAATGAATGAATACATGCAAACTTTTAAAGAGTCATTATTCTTCAAGACACAGTCTTAATAGCACGAGTTCATACCTAATAACAACTAATAAGTACAAATCCAATAGCTTAACTTACCTTTCAGGCTAAAATGATTAGTGATGAAAAAAATAATAATTGCCCCTGTGATGACAAAATCAGCTTTCAACACTCTAGCTTCATACTGAGAAAAGAAAAAACATTATTTCTGGGCAGCAATTTCCAAGGTTGTTTAATATTCAGTGAGAATCTTTTAATCTTAACTCACGTTTTAAGAATGTCACAGCACATCTGTGCATCACTGCATTTTTTAAGGGCTTCGTTGTGATCCATAATGGTTTTTAGTAAAGGCTCTTAACTGAAGAAAAATCATTAATTGTTCTACCTTTGCAAACAAGCCCCAAAGATGTATTTCTCCTTAAAGGAAACTGCAGCTTATCCAACTTCTTTACATTGTGCACTGGCATGATATACGTATTCTAAGAGTTTCAGCTGAGAATGACTTTCACAAATAAGGCATTTTAAAGTTTGATCTTCTTCTCTTTTTCCTTCGATCATTCATTGTGATAGTGTTGTTCAGTAGTGTGAAATACAGCGCTTTAATATTTCAAATGGCTTTTTAAATGTACTTAGCAGTGCCAGGATGTTGCTGTGACAATGAAATCAATGGTAAAACTCTGTCTTCCATGGGAAGATAGTCAAGCCAACACTGAAAATATCAACTCTCATTTTTTGTTGAGGTAAGGGCTTTCTGAATACATGAGATTACAAATGAGCCTACCCTATTTCTGTAATAATCCTTTAACAAAGTAATGGACAGCAGCGCATAAACAAAATTGTCCCTGCACTAATTATCATGGCACATTTCAGCCCTCAGGGAGTTTATCTGATTTATAAACCTTTGGAAAAGTGGTATGAATATATAATTGAATTGTGACAGACTCCTAATTTTAGAGGCAACCGTATCAGTCAAATATTCTCAACACAATAGCATACATAACTAACTTTGACAAAGCAGTGGTGTTGTGATTTAATGTTGCTGACACTTCATATCCAGCTTACAGGGGATTCAAGATATCCTGTAATTCTTCCTGTATGTGCTCCTGTTAGGGTTCTGCAAGATGATGTAATGAGGAATGGCAGTTGTAACTAAGACCTTTTCTCATTAAGGCATTCCTTTTTGTCATCAGAATCACTGAATATCTATTCATGAAGACAGTAATAATTAGTCAGTAAATCTTATAATGAAAATAAAACTCAGTTCATGTCTTCCAAAGGCAAAGGATTTTTTGTTTTCTCTTTGGAAGTCAAGACAACCTTAAATCAGTGACCTTAGTATTGTTTTTAAGAAATAATGAAGTTAGAGCAACTCAGGTAGAGGATAGTTCTTGGCAGTATGAAATATCTCTCAGAAAGGAGCTATATTGTGAATAAACACACAAATGGTTCCAAGCAAACTGCCTACACTTTCATTTAAAAGGCTGTTAATAAACCTTTGTTTAGCCTGGCAGCACATTCCATACTGATGGCAGCTGTTTCCTAGATGAAGGAATCTGAGTCACGTATGAACATAATGAAACCAAAAGGGCTGGAAAAAATAAAAGCAGGGAATAGGGCAGAATATAGCTGCACAAGTTCTGGCAGTGGCTCTATGTGCAGTTTGGAAGCTGAGTCCCTTTCCTACATGGGGCACACAGAGCTCTCATCCTGGTTAGAGTAACTACCTGAAGGGAGGTTGTAGTGAGCTGGGGGTCAGCCTCTTCTCTCGTGTAACTGGTGATAGGACTGGAGGGAATGGCTTCAAGTTGTGCCAGGGAAGGTTCAGGCTGGACATTAGGAAATACTACTACTCTGAAAGGGTGGTCAGGCACTGGAATGGGCTGCCCAGAGAGGTGGTGGAGTCACCGACCCTGGAGGTGTTCAAGGAACGTTTGGATGTTGTGTTGAGGGATATGGTTTAGCGAGAACCATTGGTGATGGGTGAATGGTTGGACTGGGTGATCCTGTGGGTCTTTTCCAACCTTAGTGATTCTATGATTCTATGATTCTATGTCTTGTGATAAAGGAGAAATATTGCATCATCTTTCTTATAACTATGCTGCAGAGTAACCTGTACTACAACCATTTTCTCTTGCCACTAGATCTTAGTCCTACCTGGCCACAGATTCACAACCAGATCACTGAATCAGCTTGTTCTGGGGCTTTCTAGGTGCGGGAGATGATTTGGTCTCAAATATGAAGTGTAATCTCTCTCCACTGTAAACGGGCAAGAGCAAATGCAAGTAAGCAGCATTTGTGCTCCCACTATCGAGGTAACACAGAAGTGGATGTCTTTTTGATTTCCACGCTTTGGTGTACCTGGTCCCAGATGATCAATTATAGATGATCTTGAGGTTGATGTTCTTCCCTTGTGCTCCACAAGTATCAGAGACAAGATACAGAGCCATAGAATAAATTCAAGATAGGTTTTGAGAAACCAAGCATGTTCTAGGGCACTTGGGAGACTAAGGAATCCACTCATCTTTACATCAACAGAATTCTCCCATAATGAGACACAGAGAGGACAGGATAAAGTGTAGTTCATCAGTGTGCAATGTACAATTCATGTAGCTGACACTGGTATGCCATTGATGCTGAAAAAAAAAGAAAAACATAAGAGTTCTACTCAGGTGACTCTATCCTCTGCCATCCCACCAATTTTACATAATTTTTACTTCCAGCATTCTTCCCAGGCTTCAGTATTTACTTTCTTGTAAAAATGTTCTAAGGACTAAGTTGTCTCTGCTTCTTTCCCTTTAAAAGTGAACCTCCCCAATTTACTGTCCTCTTGTGTCAAAATGAGATAGCTTGCTTCCAGAGCTAGCCCACTGTCACTCACCCATAACCTAAGCACCAGCAGCCAGTGTCCCTTGTTTCCAAATCCTCACAGGAAAGCAGCACTGAGAACTCTTTGTGACAGACTGTATCCGAGCAGAGGTAAAGACTGCAGCAGAGTAATTGAAAAGAGTTGAAAAGTAGTAACTCAATACTGGGAGAGGGAACTATGAAAGTATTTTGTGTGTCGCAATCCTGAAAGTGGTTTGAAGGTTGCATTATTTTCACTATGCTCCTTTTTTTTTTTTTTTTCAAAAGATGAAATATTCTATTTTCCCTAAATCAGCTTAGTACACTGGCAATCCAGTTTAAATTAATAAATCTCTCAACATACAGACAAATAACTGCAGTACTGTTATTCGTTATCACTAATCATTGTAATATAAAATACGTCAGTAAGTCAAATAAAAAAGGCCGATGTGTTTTTTTGAAGAAAAAAGAATATTTAATTGAAAGTCTATCAAATTATCATTGTTCTCCTTTGCTATATTGTACATGTCCATTATAAATCTTGTTTAACAGGAAAGATCAAATATTTGATTGGGAGTACTCATTTTTATAACTGTGTGTGAACAACGGGAAGAGTAGAACAGGCTGAAATATCTTCAGAAATTCAGGTTTATGAAATTGTAAAAAGAAGGCTGCTTTCCCAAAGTTCAAAGGTTTCCTTTCAGAAACTGAAGACTTTTCTACATTTAGAAACATATGTGTGACCTTTCAAACAAGGGCATGTTTGGAAGACTTGGAGGCATCTTCTTTCAGCCTTCACTGATATATGTGCGCTGTGCACTATACAAGTTGTGTGATTCAGCAGCGATTAAGTTTTATTATAAAATTCCTACAAAAATCTAAGTACATGGTTTTTCTATATAGAATGCATGTAAATGACTTTTTATGTTTGTTTTTATGTTGGAAAATACCCAGATTCTCTGGATATATTTTGAATGCTGGTTGAAATGTGTACTAGCCTAAATTCAGCAAGATGGCTGTGACTGGATAAACAAGATAAACCATCACCTAGGTGAATAGAGCAATTAAAAAAAAAAGAAATCTGCATTTGAAAGAAAAGAGAGCACATAGCTGATATCGATAACAATTTCATGAAAGTGCAGCGCTGGTGTTGATGAGCAATATTTTGCTAATGTATTGTTGGATAAATAAAGACGTATCCATGTTCTGTGTATTCACATGATATGTGAATATACAGAAATCAGGAATTTGTGAGCACTTATTATCCTACTAATTAGCTACTTGGTGAAATTCAAATATAGGTTGCTCCGAAAGTAATGCCTCCCATTTACTCCCATGAAAACTACAACAGATATGAAGAGCACAATAACACTACTTTCTGCACAGAGGAATTCAATTCTGCACCACTGCGTTGTATGCACTTCCGTGTCAGATTCCATTTTGTAAGACTGCCCCAATGCTGCCACCTATTGCATGGCAACAAAATGTAATGAAATACTGGCAGGAAGGTTCAATCTCTGCTCTCATACACCCAACACCTGCCTCTGATGTTGTGGGACAACATAGTAAAATAGAAGGAATTTCTTCTGGAGCAGCGCTTGCATTACCACACTCTGCTTGGTTATGCGTTATTCAGTGACACTCTCATCCTTTTCATAAGGAGAAAGACCAAGTGTTGTGGTTTAATCCAACAGGTGTCTAAGCACCACACTGTCATTCGCTCACTCCCCCCTTCCAGTGAGATGGAGGAGTGAATCAAGAAGAAAAAAATTAGAGATCATGGACTGATATACATCTATTTACTAAGATAATTCTGGTGAATTTTAATTAAAATCATATTTTGAAAGCGTTTACTTAAGTAGGCCTATAGAATCTATATGTGCACCTATAGCTCACTACATTTTTATGTTCTGATTCAGATAAAATGTATAGGTTCCAGCAAGCAGAAACCAGACCAGATAGTGATAATTTTAGCGTGCATAAAACCTACCAACTTGCAGACCTGATTTTGCAAAATATCTTCTAGTTTGAGAGCAGTAGTTTTGACACCTTAGGCAGATTTACGTATGTAACTCTGTCTTTCCCCATCTGCAGGCTGAAGTGAACATTTATCAGTGACTCTCAGCACTTACTGTTTTTCCTTCTAATTTTTATGATAACCATTTGTTACCGTGAACTTCAATTTTTACATTTATAACCTAACAAAATAATTACATGTACAGTTTAGTTGTAATATATATTTTTGTTTTACAATATCATAAAATTGTTATACACGGCACCATCTGTTGGATAAGACAGCTATAACACATGAAAAATAGTTTAAGTAGATTAGATAGAAATGAGTATACAACTAGAAAACAGAAAAAAGAACTATAAAAAATTTTAAAAAGATTAAACTGCATACTAAAAAGCTCACATATGCAACTTTTTCTGTGAATTAGGGAATATATTACCAAAGCACAGTTTTAAGGCTGCTGAAATCAAGAAATTCAGATGCTGGGGAAGTTGTGTGAGTGGTGTTGAAAAAAGCTATTAAACTTGCCTTACCTCATAAACAGTGGTAAAGAGGAAGTGATGAATTCACCTACTGCATCATAGCACATTGTGTACTCTAGCGTCATGCTTCTCTGGACCTTCAGTACTCTCAGATGACAACAGAAGTTTAACTAATAGAAAAATGATGTTGCTTTCTGCTGTCACATAGCTATCTGGAGAATTTATGAGATAGAATCATGCACTTTTCCCATTTACCCACCCTAAGAGACCATAATGCAGATTGCTCAATGAAGTGCTTTCCTTTGCTGAATTTCAGATTGTGTCTAGTATATGCATGCACGTCTGTGTGTGGGCATGCAAACAATCTTCTCCACTGGTGAGTCTGTATTTCTACAAAGGCCGCAGAACTGTAGTATTAACTCTTTAATTACCTGTGCTTTACATGATGTTATGATGTGGAATATCAATAGCAAAAAATTACAAAACCATGACAATGGCAGTGAAGCACTGTGAAAAGGAAGGCGTGACATGCTAGCACATGTAACAGTCACCTTTCCCTTGATTAGAATAGCTTGCTTCTTGCTACAGCTTTCTTGCATGCTTTCCTAGATGAGCAGTCAGTGTTAGGGCTGGATTAGCATTTCTGCACACGGTCCATCAAATATCCATCTAACTGTGGCTTTCTGGTCCTATTGAAAGCAAGATACTATTGAAAGCAATACACAAATCAGTAGACCAAATATATGGAAAGGTGTCTGTCATCCCCTTGAACACTGTGTACACAGAGGAGCTTGCTGAGCTATCCAAAGATATGATGTCTTTTGTCTAGCAGTTTAGGGAGACCGAATGGCACTGGAACCTTACAAAATGTTAAAAACTGGTATGTACGTTCCTTTTCATTGATCCAAGGTAGGAAGAGAGAAGTGGACAAACTTAATTTTCCAAATAAGAAATGCAATACTCCATTTCCCTGAGTTCAGACCAATAGATCTTTAGAAGATATCAAATGTTTACAAATAGAGATTAATGAGACAGCTGAACTAGAGCTCATCTCTATCAGCTGTCCCTTTATACAAAATGAGATAGTAAGAGAAGCACCTGTGAGTCAAGAAAAGGAAGCAGAATCTCTCACTGAGGACGTAGTTCAGCAATATCCATTTTTATGTCTCCCAACATGAGACTGAAAAACCTGCATTTGCCTAACACAAAGCACTGATCTGATACGAACCCACACTGTGAGTTCGAATTTGCTCAGAACATTTTGGCACATTATTTTAATGCAGGCAAACTCCATTGAGCCTGACAAGCTCCATACAATGTTCTGTCTAATTCAACAGAAATGCAGCCATGCATTTGAACTGGGTCATTTCTGAAGACCTAGTGCCAAGACACTAAAGACATGAGATACCTTATTTTCAAGCTACTTCTGCAACTAACTCAGACTGAGATCCAGGACTAATCCAAGGGGTGTCCAGTTCACTCTAGAATTCATACCCTTGAAAGAAAAGTAATTTTGCAGTCTTTTAAGACATTACGTGTTTTATCTCCTCTGAGCAGTCTTCTACAGAAGTATGGAAAGTCATAATTCCTTCCACCTGCTACTGTGAAAGACTTTCGTTCACACATCTGTTATACACAGAGCATAAATCTAGTCCTGTGTAAAAACTTGAGGTGTAATTATGGCAACAAATACAGGTTTTAATGATGCACAAGGCACCAGTGTTTCTAATATTTTTTCTTTTCCTCTTAAAACTACCAAAAACATTAAGGATGAAACCAAACTCAAGACTGCTTCATTCACTACCCAAGGTTACAAGACAGATATCTTAATATTAACAGTAAAGCAAAAAGACATTTAGTAAACTTGATTCATTAAATTCTTTTGTCCAACATGAGCTCTGGAAAAATAGTGAGTGTGTTTCTGAAAGCAGCTATGATGATGATGTTTATCTTTATGAGAAGTTTGTACAGAACCAGATGAAGTTTTGAAATCAGCAACTTTTCTTTTAAATAAACGATATAAAATACAATGAAAAAAGGAACTTTTTTCTGCTGCAGAAGGGTTCTTAACAGATAACAGAAACAATATGGGGAAGAACACTGATATCTACCTTTGATTTAATAATAACACTGTTCACATTTGTCAGCAGATTGAAAAGTTGCGACGCATATCTGTATTATGTCACTACTCCCTGAAAGAGGGCAAGCAAAGATTCTATTGCAAAAGCATTACAGAAACTTCATAAATAGGAAAATAGAAACTGAAGGTTTTTGCCCCAGATTTCTTTGTTTTCTGCTCCAAAAATAATGCCTCCTATTTTATTATGTTGATTCATAATATGTCAGAGGTGTATATTGGCAGTATGGCAGTAGATGTTGAACCTTTCCACCAGTATTCCATTACATTTTGTTGCTGTGCTACAGGTGGCAACAGAGGGGCAGTCTGACAAAATGACGTCCGATGTGGAAGTGTGAATGGAACAAATGCATGACACTGAATAGCTCCATGTGAAAAAAAAAAAAAATGCACCCACTGACATTCCTTGATGTCTGTTGAAAGTTTTTGGAGATCAAATAATGGAGGTGCTGGGCAGTGTATTTCAGCAGCGGAGACAGCGACAGTGGGTTGCCTCATCAGTGACAGTGATGACAGAGCATAGCCAATGGTGGTGACTATTTTGAAAAAGAGTGTTTTGTAGCTCTATGAAATGGCGTTTTTGTGTTCTTGATATCTCTCATAGTTTCTATGGAAATTAGGAGGCATTGCTTTTGGAGCAACATAGTTACGTAAAGTTGCACAACCAAACACGTATAGTTATTCCAACAGAAGAAGCCTCAGAAAAAAGCACTGTTCCTCTGGTACCTATAAGGCTTTTAAACAGCACCCAGTAAAGCTCCCGATTGCCATACTACACAACCTGCAGGCATTATCTTCAAGCAGTCCATAACTGCAGGATTTGAGTTCATGCAGGCCCTGTACATCATTTTGTTTTTCCCACCATATGGACAAAGTGATTTTTTTTTTTTCTTTAGACTTGAAAAAGTTTTTGAGCATTACAGCACTCTGACCTCTTGAAAGTAACATGCCAGCATACTGACTTGTTTGTGCAGGTAGAACAGTTAATGCTGTGAATTTGGTTAACAGCACGGAAAGTGTCTTCTCTTTGCAATAGTAGAAGTACATAAAAAAAGTAGAAAAACAGATTAGAAGGGAAGACTGTGACTGTGAGCTGCCTACCCCTGTTCCTGGCTGGAAACAGTGCTGACAGCATCTCCTCCTTCTCTTTACTCTTTCCACCAAATGGGAGCTGAGTACTGAGGCTGCTGCTCTGAGAGGAAGCCAGATGGAAGAAGTAACCTAAAGCAAAAGTTATTCCTAGTAACAGGCCAGCTTTTTCTTTTAATTATTTGTACAGTCTTCACATCTATTGTTTTATCTCGAAGGCTGAAGTGTATGGGGTGTTGTGTCATATATATAGTCTAACTAAAAATAAATTGAAAGTAGATAGCAAATTCACGTAGGAATACCTTCCATTTGTTCCACTAGGTGTGTCAATATGTTTATTCCTAAGCCAGAAAACATTGGTTTTCTCTGAACATCTGGCTGACATCTGTGAGACTTGCAGTATGCATCATTAATCAGAATATTGCGAGGTTTGGCTAATGACAGACAAATATGCTAAGTTCACTATATTAAAGTAATTATGTTTGCTGGAGTACTGAAAAGCTACAGCTTTCACCACACACTTGAAAAAAAGTAGTTTCTTTGACAACAGCCTAGAGAAAACTGTGGTATTTGTACTTAACAAAATCATTTAATCAACATCTGTCTTCATTCCTATTAGCTTTTCTTTTACTAAATACTTATTACATTTTTCACTTCCTATCCTAAGCTACAGATTGCTCTTAATGCCTTCCTACCTATATTCATGTGGATGTATGCTGCTTACAAGTGTACATACACGTTTAGGCATTTATGCATGCATGCAGCTTATGTATTCCTCTTTCTCTTTCTCTGTATCTATATACATGTATACATACACGTACATAGATATACCCCAATAATGCTAAGCCTAAGGTTCTAGATGACACTACTATTATTTATTTACATATATCATTTGGAAAGTAATGCTCCCTATTTATTTCCATGAAACTACAACAGATACAAAGAGGACAATAACACTATTTGATAGAGCAAATTCTCAGCTACGAAGCAACATTTTTTAGCACAGTCACCACCATTAGTTATGCATTTTCACCTGTGATAAACAAGAGCCTGCACCCACTCTCATTAACATCTGCACCAGTGGAGGTGACCAACTGTCACTGTCACTACTGCTGAAACGCACCACCCACTGCCTTACTGTGCTCACATCCATTGTTTGGTCTCCATAAGTGTTCACCACCAACGAGTGTCAGTGGGTGCAATTTTTTCCACATGGAGGAATTCCATTCCACACCTTTGCTTCATACACAATTCCATGTCAGGGGCTGCTTTGTCACTGTCCCTCTACTGCCATCTGTCACATGGCAACAACACAGAATGGAATATTTTGGGAAGGTTCAACCTCTACTGCCATACCACTAACGTCTGCCTCTTGTACCATGGATAAAATAAGAGGTATTACTTTTGAAGCAGCCCTCATATATACCCATCATATTGGCTCTAATTTCTGTATGGTTAGCTTTGAGTGAATGTGCACGTGTACTAAAAAAATGCAATAAGCAAATCATTTCTTTTCTTCTCATCCCATTTCTCTGCTAACAAAACTGTTGCATGTAAATATAAGTTACATATAAGTATGGCAGTAATAATCTGCTGTTACGTATAACAGTTATAATCCTACTCTGATCTAGTAGGAACAGAGCAAAGAGTATCCAATCTAATTTTCCTAATAGATCAGATTTAGTCAACTGAAAGACAATTGTTTCCAAAATATATGTGGTTAAAGTTAGTAACAATTGAAAAAACCAAACATGCACGTAAATTTCCAAGTATTGCTTTCCTCCTAGTATCATCAGCTACAAACTTTTATGAGCTTTTTCTGTACTGAGTTCATACGAGATGAGACAATCGCTTCTTTTAATACATAGTATTAATAGCAACTGAAACATAGCTAGATCTACAACAGGTGAACAAATGCACCTGAAGTGAAATCAGAAGATGTAGCTGGAGTGTATTGGCATTGTGTTTCATACATGGAAAATCAGTCATTTCCTGCCACTTACTAAAGCTGTGGGAACTGTATTTTAGGCATACTTCAAATAAGTGGCGGTATAAACTGTATTTCCTACTTTTCACATGGCGGAACACACTATTTAAATATTTTTTCTCTTACCTTACCAAGGTTTTAAAAATCAACTCATTCCTTATTTAATGTATCTATTTTAAATAAACATAAAAGCTCTCCTCCATATGCCCGGTATCGGTCAAGCCACCATCCAGAAGAGCTAAAGAATTACAAATAAATTGGTGTGGATTTGAACTTCGCATTGATTTTGTTGTTGTTTTTTGATGCCAAGAATAATCATTTGAGTTATAATTGGCTCAAACTGGCATTCACACAGGCTATAGCTTTCTCTCTTTACCTGAAGCCGAGTATCTCTCAGGCACAGCTATTTCTCCCCAGCATTTGAAAACATCAAGGAAGATCTAATTCAAAACACTGTATGTTGCAATCAGAGGTGGGGAGCATGTATTTGATGGCTGGTAGATAAACAGGAGAGACCATGTGTTTATTTTTTATGTCCCCAAACTTTATTACACTTCACTCAGTTATATTTTCTAAATAAAAATTTTCTTACAAATTTTATTTGGTATCCAAGGTGAGAAATTTGGGGATCTCAGTGGTGGAGGACGCTATTCTCCATTGCTCCAAATCTTATAGTGTTGTGTATTCTTTATTTCCACAAGTAACTATAAAGGGCAGAGGATATCTACAAAATCGCTAGTCCCTTCCTACAGTAATCACCATACTCTACATGGAAAATGCCATCTTTTCTTCTAATGGAAAACATTTCTGGTGCTATTTCAGAATCTGTTAATACCATCCCTTCAGAGAGGCTAATGAAGAGACTGAGGAAAACCCCCTGACAGTGCCATCATATTTCAGTTACTGAAAGCTGGCATTGCAATGATAGTAATGCTATTGTAACCACAGTGTCAGACAGCAACGCTAGGTGTGATCTGTCAAAAGCAGAAAGAAGATGCAAAAAGACATTGGCCAGTTAAAAAAATAAAAAAATAAAAGTGAATCTTAGGCTGGAACAGACCAAGCAACATATCCAGAGTAAAAAGCTGGAAAAACCTCTGATATGAAGGTTCTGGCTGAATGATCACAAAGAAAAGGAATGTTAAGTTTTCTCTCTCTTTCGCTATCTAGCAGCAATTACACAAAAATGCTATGGTGAAAATACAAGATATTGCAAGGAAGTTTCATGACTGCCTTAGAATAAAGGGAGCTACTCTTTCTTTCTGGATATTTGCTCTCTTATACTCTAGCACGTAAACAAGCAATACATAGTGCATGACTAAGCTGTTGCTATGTGTAATGCCTTGTACTGTCCTTTGGCTAAGAGTAAATGGAATGAATATCTGTGGTGATGCAGAATCATTTATTAGGGGTTTATAGCTTTCTATTCCTTTATCTCTAGGTGTCAGTTACGTGCCTCAGCTGCCAGATTAGTTTCAGATGTTCTTCCAAAGGCTTGCTTTGGTTTTCCGGTGATTTATACTGACAATTGCATTAGAGTATTGGACTTACCAATGCCATTTTTTTCTAGGACAAGGAATCAAGGAAGCAATGAAATGTGGTTAGTGGCTAATTTCAATAAACCAGAGATTTTTACAAAGAGATGTATAACTCCATGCCAAGAAAGCCATTCTCAATAAACTAAACGTTGGTCCTTATAGCCTTTCATATCCTCACATTAAATTCTTCTTGTTTCTTTTTTTATTCATGAGCTAGTGGTAAAATGCCTGTGCTCTTTACAAGCTTCTACTTTGACAGGTGAATGTGAAAGACACTGCCTTGGCAATAGTCCTGCCAAGGTTATTATCTTTAAAATTAGAGTGTGTAGCACAAGTAATGATAGATCCAGAATCTGCTGGCTCCACAGAATTGTAGCATTTTAGAATAAACCCATTGTGGTAGGTTCTTGTAGTATGAGACGTACAAAATCATGGACTTGTAGACTCCTTAGGGTTGGAAGAGACCTCTGAGGGCCATCTAGTCCAACTCCCCTGCAATGCACAGGAACACCACAACTCGATCTGGTTGCCCAAGGCCTTATCCAGCCTCACCTTGATAGTCTCCAGGGACAGGACATCATCAAGAGTAACTTCAGAAATAAACAACCATAAAATGAATCTTAATTAATACTAGCACCTTGGAAGCAGTCCATCCCCAAAACCAAAAACAAATTTTAAGTGCTGTAGTAAATCAAATAATAGGTACTACAATCATGCTAACTATTGCCTACAGAAGATTGCCCTGATCATTTTGAAAACACGGAACAATGGAAAGAGCGAATTAGCTTGATAGCTTGAACTTAATCTCTGTCACTTATTAATCTCCAAGCTGTCATACACTGAAGTCTAAATCACTTTAATTAGCTTAATAATTAATTGCCACTTATCACTGGCAAAAACAATAAAAAGCATCATTCTGCATTTGGTTGGAGAATACTAACTGGAACAGGGCACCAGAGACTGTACTACTACTGATCTACTCAGTTATTTCCAGTGATACATCCAGATGTTTAAAATGCCTAGATGAACACTGAGTAAATGTGTATCCATGCTTATTTCTCTGATATTCTCCATTATTTTAAAAAAAATAAATAAATTAACTATGAATCACGAATTACAATCCACTTTACAAAATCCCCTATCCTGATATACTGGTATCCACAAACCTGGTTAATTTTAATTTCTTTGTGCAGTACCACAGAATACCTACTGCAGTTGCAAGCAGTTTAGCCTGTTTGTATTTTGAAGTGCAAAATTAAAAAGGAAGATTGAAATATGGAATCTCTAAGCATGGATAAGTATTCCTGAGGGCTAAGGCTGAAGAAAAAAAGATTCAGTAATAGCTGAAGTGAAAGATGAGTGTAAGAAGATTATGAATATATTAGCTAACATATAAGATAAGAAATATATTGGTGATAATAAATATATCATGACAGAGTGTGCTGCAGTTGACCTCAGAAGGGGGCAGAGAAGAGATTTTATTGGTATTATTTATGTATTTATTTATTTATTTTAATTCTTCACTGGGGTGCCTGAAGTTAATATTTCCTTTGTGATAGTCTTAAGTTACTTTCTGGTATATTTGCCCTTTTCTCACCTTCATATACAAATCAAATTCAGTTAATATCTAATACGGCTTGAAGTACTGAGTTTCTTCCAAAAGTAAAATGATGGTAACATGGAAATTAATTGGACGGACTGTCCCGGTCTCCTTGACATGAAAGTGATAAGACTGCTGTGATACCCGTGTGGTAGGGAAGGAGAGAGGACAACTGGGAACACCACATGTGCTTACACCACATCCCCAAGGTCTCCCATCTGGCTGCAGCACACACTTCATCCAGTGGCCCCAGTCCTCTAGAGAGAAGTCTGTGTCTTTCAGAAGGCTGTATATAAATCAGCCATGTGTCTCTGACCTCCAGAAGAGAAAGGAACTGATGTAAATCATCCATCTATGACTTCATGGCATCACTGATCCTTAAACTCAAACTTGTGCTGTTCTTGGAACAAATACAAAAGCTTGAGATTCAGACTTTGCAGACTGAACTAAAAAATATGTTATTACTAGTTATGGAAGGTCAACTACCCAGCAAAGTGTTTTTTAATATATTTTGGCCTGCAACTCTAGTATTTATACTTCATTTTGCAATACTGTCACTCTAACACTTTTGTGAATGCTCAGTCTAAGTTTGGTTCAAAAAAAAAAAAAAGTGTTGTGCAACCTTGTTAACCTTGTTTCTACCCAGAATTAATATTAGCGTGATGACTTAAATTAACACCACAGATAATCACAATATGGCAATTTAAAATGTCATGTTTGCTTAACTAATGGGAAATGGAAAAAAAGATTGCCTGGAGCACTGTAAATGCAAATACATTACCTCTTTGACAGTGGTCACTTTATATTACATGATGACAATTTTCTTGAAGGCATATCAACACGGATATTCATAGAATTCAACATTCTGAGCCAAATTTTATTATTTAAAATGGGTAATTTACATCTGATGGCTGTCAGATCTTCTGAAGTGAGAATGGCAGAGAAAAGTAGTTCTGGAAACAAACTTCAGACATTCACTAGTTAAGAAAGTAATTATGAAATTGATCGTGATATAATTGTGTGTATGCTTTCAATTAAAAAAAATTAAATTCAATATGGTTTCTACTATTCCTTGAATCTTTCTTTAGTTTTGCAATTATATTGTTTTAAACAGTGTTGTAGAAGCTAAACAAGATTTTGAAAATGAACAGATATAGTTCAATATGTTATACTAAATAAACAAAAAAAATTAAGTTGGAAAAATTCATGATTAAATGATTTTAAAATGAAAATATTTGTATATTATTCTGATTGCTTTGTTAGTTCTTGTTCAAATTTTAGGTTAACATGTAGGAAATTCAGTTTCTATCATTTCATGTACTTACATTGATCAAGTGTACAGTATATGCTTAAATTATTTCTGAATGTAGGTAGCTAATCTTGTTGTTAAATAGAAAAATCCAATTGCCTAGACTTTTGTGTAAAATTAAATGGGGAATTTTTAATATATTTAAATCATTAAAATAATATTTGTATGGTCATGAACCGTAGTATTGCTCTAATATCATCCTGGGTTTCCTGGAAAATTGAGTTGCTAGCATGCCTGCATAGCTATTGTAATCTTTGTGAAATTACTAAGCTCTTCATTGGTATTTCCAAATTTTCTACCAAAATATGTAGTAGAATCATCAAGTACAGTAGAGAATTTAACTCCTATGTCCTGTATAGAGGTTGGTCGTGTGTCACAGAATTATGGAGAACCTTTGGATTGAGATAAAAACTATTTACCAAGGTAAAGAAAAGGAAGAGGAAAAAAGAATAATAGTTATGCAAATTATATAAATACATAAAAATATAAACATATAAATATGTAAATATACTATATATTAAGAAGTTCTTATGTATGGAGAAATAGGGGAGAGCAGAGTTATGTAAGCATCACTGTTCCAGTGCAAGTTTAGTGTGTTGCTCCCTGTAGATTCCTTTATATAAATCTAGTAATTATTCTATAAATTCATTTCTCTCAGTCCCAACTTTAACCTGATTGCAGAAAGAGAAAAGCTTTTCTCTATCTTCTCCATTTTGGACAAAACAAGCCTGGTTCCCTCACCCTCTTCCCTGGGCCTTGAGCTCCCAACCACCACCAGTACTGGGGCTCTTCACAGGTCCCATCACAACTCTCCACTCTTTTGGTGTTTCTCCTGCATAAGAGACCCCAAAATGGACACAGTGCTCCAGACATGGCACAGCAGCTACTGCATAGGTGAGCATAATTCATTCATTTTACTCATTAGATATATCAAAACAAATATTCCACAACTAGTAAGTTGGCATGAATGTTTGACACAGTGTTGTGGCTTAACCCTACAGGTGGCCGAGCACCACACGCTCGTTTGCTTTGTCCTCTCCTTCCCAGTAGGATGGGAGAGAGAGTAGGAAGGAAAAAAAAAGCAGAACTCATGGATTGGCATAAAAACTATTTACCAAAATAAAGAAGAGGAAGAGGAAAAAAGAATAATACTTATGAGAATTATACATAAATATATAAATATATGTATTTACAGTTACTAAAACATTTAGAATCTTAGGTAAAGATTGTTGACTGTTGTAAATTGTTAATGCTGATTGACTGATTGCAGTGAAGTGATTTATGTTGAGCTAAAAATGGATGTTCCACAGGCTTTTCAACACCTGGTGTAAACTCAAATGTTTTTATTTTATACTAAAATATTCTTTGCAATTGTGTGTCTGTGGGTAGAACAAGAGCACCAACTCTATGTTACCGATAACATTTTTGTTCATATGTCAAATCATACTTATTGCAATGAGGAGATATCTTAGCCTGGTGCAAAGATCTGCTTGTAATTTCAGTGATAAATGAGACCTGGACAGAGGGAAATATGGAAGAAAGGAAAGGACAGAAGGAAAGAAGGAGTGATAAGCTCTGTGACATTATACTGGTTGGCAGCCCAGGAATATGGTTCCATCCAGCAACTTTAAATAAAGCATCTGGCAACTTCTGGCTTGTAATTCTGACACCCTTGAAAAAACACAGAAATATTTCTTACCACTTCTGAACAAGACACCTGCAAACCCTGATTCAGGCCTTATGCAAAGTCAGTTAGCTGTCTGAGGTTAGTGAAAGATCTTTCTGAGCATAGGGAAAGTGGAAGTGGTTGTCAATAAACCAAAAAGACATCAAATTCTCACCGTTAATGAAAAATCTGGTATTCAGCTTTATTTTTTTTTTTTTTTTTAATGAAAATTTGTCACTGGTTTAAGGTTCAGTCTCTGTTTTGCTTCCAGTGAGTAGCAAATATACAAAAGTTAATGTAGTAAAAAAGTTTTAAAAGGAAGGTCAGCTTCAGCGTTTGTGATATACAGTGGTTAAATTAACTTCCAGTGGGAATCAGAGTCGTCCCCCCCAACCATAAGACTCATCCTTCTTTTTCAACATAAATAATTCTAGTGAGACCCTTCTTCCTAAATGCTATGATCATAAAATACATGCTGACTGACAGAATATTCATCAACTGAGTTCTTACATCAGTGCAATTAGTTGTTAAAGTAATGGTCACTCAGAGAAGATGGTATATCCATCCCTTCGTTTATTACTATGACATATATATATACTCTACTTGCCATATGAAGAAGCAGTAGAAAAGACATATAATAGAGACACACTCTTAAAACTGCATCACGTCTTCAGAAGCTTTAATATTATGGTTCTGTTTTTCTAAAAACTCCTGGAGTAGAAACTCTAATTAAAGGTAAATTAAGCTGCAAAAATAATGTTAACATTCTAAAACGATGTTGTAAAGTTCTGAATCACATTTCCACTTCCTGAGAGCTGATGGTTTCCAGACCAATCGCTCATCCTTTTTCATAAAACAAAATCCATTTGTGTTCTCAGTTTTGAACAATTTCATTCATTATTCCTTCTGATACTGAATGCATTTTGCAGATGTAATGTTATATATGTGAACAGTTAGTTATGGCGATTATTATCTTATTTTTTTTCTTGAACTGATACAACTATAATGCTTAATGAGATAATTAAAGCCTAGAGAGTCTTCTAACAATTACTATTTAAAAAAAAAAAGAAAAAAAAACTACTTGAAAAGATAAGGCATTTACTACAAGTATACTTATAATATAAATATTATGTAAAGCATATTTACCCAAGTAAGAGCCAGTTAACCCAAGAATGAAAATAATTACTTATTTTTAAAGACCTTTTTTTTTTTAGAAGTGTTCCTTTCCAGTCTTTTGTATGAGAAAATTAGGAAGACAAATGTAATCAACACCCCAAAGAAAACTGCTGTATCACCAAAAGCATTAGCACATTTATCCCTATTGGCTAGGGATCTTCACAGATATTCTTCTTCTATCTTAAAAGCAAAAGAAAAAGCTGCAACCCGAGATCTTTTCTAATGTAACACTAATGTATTTTATGAATCCTTTGCTACTATTTCCCTCTAACGCATACCTTTTCCTCCTGTTGTCTACATGAATAAAAATGGCTAAATCTACAGTAACTGCTAAAACCTACCACCTCTTTTCAAGCCTTCCGCTCTTTGATCTTGTGCTACGAATTCATGGTCCATTCCATAAAAGACCTTTGCTCAACCCTTGCCTTTCTTGTAAGTTATTTTCATTTTGTTTACAGCCATTTAGTTACAATCTTTTTGCAGAATCACACATGGGAGGGCTCCAAAGTGATAAATGCACATGGTTTAATGTGCAAAAAAAAAAAAAAAAAAGGAACATTCTTATAGATTGTGTATATCAAAAGGTTTGTAGGATATCCCCTGCAAAATATTTTTTTGATACTGGTCTGTGTAGAGCTTAACTACAGTGATGCAATTCCACATGAATCCCTGCTGCACTGTACAGGATGTAATCCAAATGTGAGGAGAGAGCAGAAATAGTACAGACTTTCGCTGTGAAAATTTGGAAAGTTTACTCTGGCACAGGTGATTCTAGACAGTAGCACACCACTCTGGTTATCTATTTTTCTATTACATCCCAGAAATAAATGCTGAGTATCTCAAAGATGCTGCTTTTCATTACCCTAGGGCATCATATGAGTTTATCCACTTTAATGTGAAGGTTAGAACCAGATCTAATGATAACCATTCACTTAAATTGCCAGACATGAAACAGGACATGTGGCAGTATTGAGAGGATTAAAACTTTCAGCTGTTCAAATACAAGTCTGGAAAACAATGGAGAGAAGACCAAATCTAGGAGGAGATAATTGTTTAAGTGTTCTCTATTTTAGAATCGGTTTCTGAATAAAGAGCAATTAGGGGCATAAGATGAATTTTAGTAATTTATTACTCCTTAGATTGCAAGCTTCTCCAAGACAGAAACGTAACTCTGAGTACTGTGGGGATCAGTTTTATCAGTCCCTTCACATTTTCAATAGTGTGGAATTAAGACCTTGTAAAGCTTTCCTCTTCCCCAGCAAAAAATAAGTAAACTTTCTCAATCTTTTATTATAACATGAATCAAGGGAGACATAATGATACAACAGATATATGCAGTCTTTGTGAGAAACGCGATACACAGCTCTTGGTAGTGTTTATTTTACGCCAAACCTTTTGTTTTATATATTCTCCAAGCAGTATTCTTGGCCACTTCCTTCATTACTGCAGACAGTATTTAATATATCATTTAACACAGTATTTTCCTGTAATTTTCACTGAATATTATTTCATTGTTGCCTTATTACCATAAATTACTATTTATTTCATATCTTGTAATTCTTTACTCTAGAATGTAGAGTATGTGAATGTGTTATGAACTCCATTTGCACTCTGTTGGGCAGGTTCCTAAATAACTCCAGTCATTCTTAATCTGATTACCCTGTCTTGTACCATTTAATGAGACTTCCAGTTCAGTATCATCAAGACCCTTGCCTGTGACATTAGCTGCTGGAGCTTTGCTCTATTTTGCCTTTATGAGTAAAATGATCCTATTAAATGTCTTGTCAGGTTCAAGAACCTCCTGTCTTCCCAGAAACATTCACAGGGAGGAACAAAAGGAAGTATAATCCAAACCTAAACAAATGCTGAGTTAGAGAATGCAGGTTTGTCTGATTCAAGTTTCATTTGCCAGAAATGTCAGATAATGCAAAGTAACAGAGGATTACAAAGGGAATGTGTCTTGAAAATCAGCAAACTGAACTCTGATAAATGTGACTAGATCAGGTATTGCTAAACAACACTGTAAGTATGTTCTTCTTTGCGTAGCTATATAGAAAAGCTAAGATTAATCAGCAAAGACGTGTTCACGACTAAGGAGATTTACCGTTGCTTTCTCATTTATCTGGTGATGATCTTTCTCCTTATTCTCTTCACTCTTCATTTAAAAGTTTGAAGTGACAAACTCTATCCAGACAAAGCTTGGTTAGTTGGTGTGATGAAATGTTTAAAAATTGTAGCAACAATGAGAAACACAAACATAAGAGATGTATGCTATTATGTAATGACAAAGAGCCAATTAGCCCTGCAGATCAGCGTTGGAATGCTGTTTAATGAGAGCTCAATCCATATTGGATAAACGTGATTTACTGAATATCAAAATTGCTGAAACATGGGCCATTTCATTGTTCCCATAATGACTAACAAACAAATGTTTCTTGACCCCATTCTCCAACTTCCTCCTCCAATAAACCTGAAAAGCTGAAAAGAAGTCATCAGAACTGGAGCTAAGGATATTCTTTCCTTGCTTTGCCAAAGGCAGCAGGAGCCCACCTGTATAAACATGAAGCATGTCCACTGGATTGCAGCAGCGTTTCCTGAGAAACATCAGTGTGAGATTCCTGAGACAAATATACCTTTGGATGTTTTGGTAGGATTTCAGTAGTCACTGTGCATTTTTTTTTTTCCTTTGACATTTCCTGACCAGAAAATGAGGAATCCTAGAGGTGAGAATATTTGCACCTCTAAGAAGAGAGTTTAGGAGAAAGGGTTTATTTGGCTTCATGCCTTCCTGTACTGAAATATTTTTTCTGGCAACTTGAATTGCCTTAACTGTATAAGCCAACCTAAAATACATCACTCATCCTCTTTACTTTTCAGTTACTGAGTTCATTCATGTCTGAATTACAATAATTTTTTAATACTTACCCTTTTCATTACCAAAAAAAAAAGAAAAAAAAACTTATTGAAAACTTTGTGATAGTGCATCTGTAAATGATAATAGATAACTATAATATAACCATGTGGAAGATGGAGAGTCTATGACAAAACCAGTGCTTTCGTAGAAGTTCACTTTTTTATTAATTACCAGTATTTTGCAAGAGATCTTAGTTCATGTTTCTAGCTTGAACAGATTTAAACCGGCTCTCTTAAGTAAAGTAAAACTAACAGCAAGTTGCTGGTCTAGGGAACTTCAATGGAACATGCTTCTCTATAATAAATGCTCAGATGGCTAAGTGTCAACTTAAGTGAGGAATATTAATAAAGAAGATTATGAACCTGTTCATATCCTATGGGCCTTAATGGAATTTGATGCCATGATTTAAGATAACTATACATTTGTTTGCATCAATATGTAAGAAATTAGGTATACTATTTTTACGTATACATCTAAAACAAGAATATTCATAGCTCAAGGCAGAAAGATCATGCAGAATTTAACCTCTTCTAATGCTAGATTGTTCTGGGGACTGCAGAAGACCCCAACTGCTTCTGAGGATGGATAGATTGGTTTACTAATACTGCTTAAATCTAAGAATAGTTGACATTTTTTCTTGCATTTCTTCAACCTAACCATAATTCTATGCACCCCTTTATTGCATATTTTAAAGTAGACACAGTTCCTAAAATATGGTTTAATTTATCCACTGAAATTACATGAAGAGTAAAGTTGAACATCTTACATTTAATAGAGCATCTCTGAAAAAACATCCTAAGTATAACCAAAAAATTATCTTTGTGATGAACTAATTTTATGCAGAATCTATCACGTGATATTTGAAAGTGAATTTTGACTACCTAAAAGTTGTTAACATCATTTTCTAAATTCTTAGGTTAAAAGTGAACAAGACCACAGCCTAGTATTTCGTATATACCTCCTTCCTCTCATTCTCTCAGCAGCATTGAGCCAATAGAATGATCTCTGCAACTGTCTTACAGCACTAAATAAAGATGTTTCACATCTCTTCTGCAAATTGTGTGTTTTAATGTCAGTTTGACCTATCTGGGGAGAAGTTATACAGACAAGCACAAACTTATCTCTTACTCAACCCATTTACTACTTGATGGGTATACAATGCAAAGTATTTTATTCATTAAATTTTTGAGCTTGTATTTCAGAAATAACTCACATTCTTCTTTCCTAGAATGGGCCATAGTGTTGAAATATTAGTTTCAAACGTCTTGAAAATGTCCACATTGTTTTCAAATTTCATAAAAAAGGATTGCTTTACCTTTCTCTGTTGACAAAGGGAAGGAAATGGAAAGGAATTTCAATTTCTCCCTCTCCCTTTTGTGAGGAAACTAAACAAAACAAAGTAAAAAAAAAACAAAAAAAAAAACTGAAAATCAGAAAATAAAAATACAGAAAAAAACCATATAAAATCTAAGCAGGTACTAACAGTATAACTTAAGAAAGACGCACAGAAATCTAGGACTGCTTGTGGTAGTAGTCCTTCAGAGAAAATTGCTGAGAATCTCTATCAATTACTTTGTGTTCATATTTTTCAGCCTTTAATCTTATCCAGTTGCATCTGGAGGGAGATAGCCCCAAATGCCAACACCGTCAGCATTCTCCCAAGCACAAAATACTGTGTTGGCTGATCTAGAGGACGTGAAAGTAGGGGTGTGAAGATGCCATGCTCTGAGAAGGATTTTACACTTTGTGATGATGAAAGCACTCACCAACTGGACCAGCGTTCAGGTAGTACTGGGGCTGGTCAAGAAGCACAAATTAGTAACGAGCTTTAAGAAATACATCTTGGAGACAACCACAGCATTGTCTTCAGTGGAAAGAGAAATGGAGGGAGGCTTTCATCCAGTAATTAAAGGTTTTTGAAATCGCAGTAAGTGACTGATGGTAAGCCTGAGCTAAGTGATAAGAAATGTTGGAAAAGAGGAGTCACTAAACACCTCACCAGCTGGTGTCTGTATGCAATAGGGTGTAGGAGTGTGCCACATCCTCTCCTCTACTGAGTTCCTGCATTCTGAACAGATACCCATGGCAGGTACAGTGACCATAATAAAGTGGCAAAAATATCAGACATGATAAACATTCAAATAAGCAATGTGGCAAGCTACATTTTACTTTTTGCTGTTCCACTGAACTTGAAACTTCTCCAGCTGTCCACTAAGGAAAAAAGTTTACAACAGTTTTGCTTTCCATTGGGAAGTTTCCAAGTCTTGGAACAATCACAATGAAATTTCTTGCAATCTAATCCCCAGCAAGTAGCCGGCTAACTGTGACAACAGCCCCTGCAGCAAGAGCACACGAAGAAGGGATATGAACCTTGGAATCCTCTTAAGGGCCTGTTCAGTTTAAGCACATTGGAAAAATTAATGTAAAGCCTCTATGTATAACTTCAAAATCATTTTGATATTTTGGCTTTAATATACGTTATCAAAACTTGAACACAAATTCCTAAGATGTTTAGAAATAGGTACCGTTTCATCTTCGCGGAAAGTAAATCAAGTTATTAAATCTTGTTGCCATTTAAAATAAGCGTCAAGCAAGAAAAGGCTAAAGAGCAATTCCTTGAATCTCCTGACTTTTTCTGCTCTGTGAAATACAAAAAAAATGAAGCAGTACTTTCATGCATGCAGATGACAATTTATGCCAAACTGTATTATGTATAAATATATTGTCTGTGATATATGTTGACAGAGGACTTGCTATTAAGCTTTCAGTCATTTTTATTTCTTTCTATTAACATTCCTGTGTGATCTCTGTGATTTCTGAGTTTCAAGGTTTTTTTTCCTTGTTGTTTTTTTTCCTTCAGAACTATNNNAAAAAAAAAAAAAAAAAAAAAAAGTGAATGTCAATATTCCATTTCAGTAGGCACTTAAACTCATTGACATTTATATAAACATGTCCTCCCAGAAAATGGATCAGATCTTTATTGATACATTTGACTGCCCGTTAGGTATTTCGGCTGTGAAGTTTAGGTAGGATAGAAAAAGTCATTGTTGATGACTTTTGTAGAGAAGATCCTACAAGATAAGTTTGAGTGAAGACCACAGTCTTCTGTTAGTACCAAATATTCATGTTTCACCAGCCAGGTTCAACACTTCTTAGTGCTGGAAGAGAACTTGGGCTATAATTTAATTAATAACATGAAATAACCCAATACCATTATGCACAGTGCACTTACAGTCAAATTGCATTAGACGATTGCTCAAATAACTGCTAGTGTACTCAGACTTAAATCAGACAAGCTGCAGGACTTTTATCTATGCTATTTGTTCAGGAAAAAAAGTCTTCTAGCCATGAATACTTTTCACATTTGGGTTCTTTTTATTTTCCTTTTCTTTTCTTTTTTTTTTTAACAGCAGGAAGGCAAACTGCTCTAGGACACAGCGAAATAAATTGATTGCAGCACTCTTGAAATAGTATACAGACTCTTACACTCCACCTGCTCATATCTCAGTCATTTGTTGGACGGTTTAACAATGGAGAAATCTTACAAAAAACTCAACTTCTTTGAGTCCTCCAGCTGTGTTCGTGTCTTGCTGTGTGTTAGAAGACACAAGTGCATCCTTCCCATGTGCAGTCCCTCTTATTTATGCTCAGAGCTCAGAGTCAACAGGAATTGTTTAGCTGATGCTTAATACCTGCAGCTTCTTGCCCTCTGCTCCCCCCTTCCCACCTCAACCCCCTTCCTCATCCTTATTTTTTAATATTTTTTTGCTGTGGGGCATCAGAGATGCTTGATTAGTACTTAGAAGCTGCACCTTGAAGAAGCAAATTGAAAGCTGACAGCAAAGCCCATTAAACACAGCCTCATACAGCTCATCAAGCTGCAGAATACAACTCTGTGTGAGACTGGCATAGATGTACGTCTTGTCCCACTTAATTTGTAATCACAGTAACAAAAAATTTCTTCTCATTAAAATTTTAAGGTTAACAATAAAAGAACATCAAGAAAAAAGACCATGTTCAGAATGAAGTCTCACTGCTGGAGTTGAATATATCAACTCCTTCAAAAACAGTTCCTTCCTCTTGAAAATGAGATGGTGGGAAGAGAGAAGAAACATTGACTGCATTTAAAAACTGCTTGTTGACTGATGCCATCAGTGTAGCCAGCCTTGCAGTTAATCAGCTCTGCCCTCACCAACAGATGTCACTGCAAGCAAAAGGAATTAATCTGTAAGGTTATTGGGCTCAAGGAATGACTAAACTCTCCGAAATCCAAATGCAAAGGATCCTCTCTGTCAGAGCATATGTTCATGTCTATTTTTCTGCCACAAATTGAGAATTAGTAGCAGGCAGATTTGTTAAAATTAAAAAAATAAATAAAAAAAAAGGTGTTCAAACTGAAAGCCATGTGAAACAACTGAAATACATCAAAGCAAAATGCAGACCGCTGCTTTTAATTTTATCAATATTTTAGCTGAGAAAACAAAATCTGTTCATTCATTGTGTTTCCTCAAGGCACGTTCGGGAAAGCAGACATTGCCAACCACTTGATTCTGTTGCTGAAGATGGGAAAAAAAGTATTTTCGTAGTAGTTACTAAGCAATTCTATACATTTTTCGGCCTACAAATATACATGTAACAAAGCACACAAAAACAACTTGAAAAATATTACGGCTGCAAAGTAAAGGTATTAAAATGTAAGGACTCTGTCTTTTGAGGTCGTTCACATACAGTTCTCATTTCCTAGTTTGGTATGCATCCTCTTCTATAACCTTTTGTTATACTATTGATCATGTGGGTGGTTTGCGTTTCTGAAGGCAGCCTTAAAGTATCTCTTAGCTCTTTTAAGAAAATATACATATATATCTTTTTTTAGGAGGAAGAATTCTGCTGGGAAGAATTGCTTTGACTCCCATGTCAGCAGGCTAAAATCCTTCAGATTGGATGCAAATCACAACCCTCTCCTGTTCTTGCACCAGTACTGGAAGCAAGTGTAATATAGATCCCAGGAGGGTAGGTGCACATTTTCTATCACCACTTGAGAGCAGTACAAAAATAAAGAAATCTGTGGATTTGGAGGTCTTATTCAAAGTTTTGTAGACTTAACTGTTCTGTTATGGTCCAAATTCTGCCATTGCTCCTCACAGCTTCTTACCATTGTTCTTCCCTTGCCTCCCTGCAATATTACCTCACAGATCTCCTGGCCCTCCTTCAGCCTGCTTTCATGTCGTTCTGATTTGTAGGACTTTCTTTCTCATTCTGATTTGTATTTTCCCACTTTTCTCCCCCACTCATTGGGAAGGAGGGCTGTGAAGACATTTTTCTGCTCATGATTAATCTGTCCTGACTGGGAGCTGGAAGAATTGCAAGGTAGCTTTGCTAAGCACCCCATGCCCTGTGCAGGCACAGCTCTGCAGCAGCAGAAATCTTGGGCAAGTTTAGCTGCCAACCACTAGCATACCTCTGCTGACCACCTGCAACCTGAGGTTTGCTATTTGCAAATCCTTGCAACTCAGATGAGATTTAGCTTTTATTTTTTCTTGCTTTTGTTTTTCTTTTTCAGAGATACAGCTACAAAATGTCAGACCTTTGCTTGAAAACATGAGAATGCTACAGACTTTTTTTGAAAGCAAGGTAATGGTTAAAGTCCACAGGCAAAATAATTTTTAATCTCTCTCATTTGATCTGAGATTCTCTTCTTTGCAGCGAAAGCTTTCAAAAGTGAGAGTCATCCATTGTGGAGTACTTCAGTTCACACTTAGTAAAAATTTGGTTTTATATGGCATATAAATAATCTCACCACGCATGTTAAGAAAAATGTGCCCCAAAGGTCATTCTTATAGCTGTGAAACAAGATGTGACTGTTTAGCAAAACAGCTGGATTTCAGAAACCAAAAACGCTAGATTAGTTCCCACTGCCTTTTTGATACTTTTCAATATCTCTATACTTCAGAAACTAAGATCACCAACCGCAAATAGTTAAGCACTTCTTTCACTCAGACAGGAATGTTTCGGTTTAATGGGACTACTTATGTATGCAGAATAGTGTGTGAAGTCCTGCACTGCATCCAGAGACCAGTTTTAAAAAACATAATCCCTTGCATACATGTATATTCATGCATGATTTCTGCAATAATTATAAACAAATATTTTTTTACCAAACAGCTGCTTTGTATCTTGTGATATGTCAAAGCTTCCAAGAGAAGTGTCTGTCGCAGCTTTATAGTCCTGCATGTTTCCCAGACTGGAAATCTGTGGGAATATATGTAGTCGTGGGTATCATTTAGTATGCAATTATTTCCTTATATCAGAAAATACAAAGTAGCAATTCAGAAAAAGAAAAGCATCTTGTCATTATAGCCAACATAAATAAAAAATATTAAATAAAGCCTATAGCCTTATTCAGTGCATGCGTATTTGTCATATAAAAAAGGTCTCTCTGCCCAGCACATATTGTGAGGAAGTGCAACAAATTTAGTAGATGGAAATCAGCAACACAAACAAATACGGACAGTCCTGCAGTTTTCATAGCATTCATAGGAAATGATAATGCATCAAAGGTTGCAGCCACTTTGAAAGATCCATAAAAATACATAAGTAGCCAGACACCAGTAGAGCTGCAGTCAAGTATCTTTGTTCTCCCATGGAGGTGGGGAAATGCTGCACTTTTTTCAACACACTTGTTTTCCATTTAACGTGGGAAATCTGATTGCACCAATGTTTTCAAAAGTTTGAGGGCTGATGTTAGCAGTTAGAGTTGTTACACATCTTTGGCATTTGGTTGTTGGAGCATATTGGATTTTTTCCCCTCTGGCCTGATCACATTTTCAGTGTGGCATGTTAGTGGTGGAAACTTTCTTCCATTGCCTAGAGGGACTCTAAACGTCATCAGGTAAAATGTTCCCTTCTATCTCTCTTCATACTACATGCAAGAGCAAGGAAGTGAAGATGGATCTTGCCCCAGCTCAGCACTAAACCTCAATGCACTGAGAAAGAAATTAGGCACTGTGAAGAAAGTCAAGACCTGTAATTTATAGCTGGCATGGAAATGACTGCAACTGCTCAGGGTTCAAAACAATGTCAGTAATACTAATGCCATCTAATTAACAGGCAGGGTTAAGGTGAAGAAATAAAAGACATGTTCTAGGTAGTACCTTACTGTTGGAGTTCTGATATTCTAAACCTCTATTAACATCCTTCATTTAAGCTGTCCTTCTAACGTCAGATAAAATGAACCATTATAGTTATAGCTTGAAGAGTCTAGGAATTAACCAAGAAAACTGATGGTTTTTTTAATTTCACATAGCAGGTAATTTTTGTCTCATCTGGAGCACATGCTAGCCATGCATATGTTGGTTTTGAATGCTGCTTGATGTACATATCACATTATACATGCTACTGGCTTAACATTTGGGGATCATTATGTATGTGCTACTGGTAAACTTTTAACAATTAAAGAATGTGAACTGGCAAGAAAGGTCATCTATTTCTTAGCAAACATCTGCCCCCCAAAAACTAGTTAGAATTTTCTTTGATTTTCAGCAGTAGGAAATACATTCAAATGAATTCCTAAATCATTATTATAAAATGTTGATGGCTGAAATGATAAAGTCTGGCAATTTTTTTTTTACTAAATAACTTCTTTAACACCATTATGGTTTCCAGCCAGAGAAGGAAAGAAAAGCAATACAGGATATATTAACTTCAATTCATATGAGAAAAAGAGTTGACTTCCCTGACCTCCATGAATAGAAAAAATTGCAAATGTCCAGCTTCTTTATATGAATTCACCATATCTAGTAACACCAGCTGTTTGCATCACTGTTTACACATACTCTATGCAGTGAATGGTTCCTCCAAAAAAAATAAAAAAATCAATAGCCGTTATCATTGTTATTTACCATCATCATAATCCATCATCTGCTGTTGTTTCACACCGCATTTTCCATGCCAAGTGTGGGTGTGCATTACTGGGTTGATGAATAGCTGAAAATTACCATAGCAGGATTGCTGAGTTTCTGCTGGCTGGCACAGTAAAATTCTGAGTGATTCTTTACAGAAAAATATATTACTACATGTTATTGAGAGTTTCCCAATTTTGACATGTTCTTGTTGCAAAACACCAGTATAGCTAGCCTGTAGATATAATAAAATAAAAGTTTATATTAAAAACGTCATTTAGGAATAGAGTAATAACATCTTACTGTGAGAGGAATGACTGCATTTTTTCACTTTGATTTGTTGATTATGACAACAATCAGTGAGACAGAAAGATTATACAAGAGAGAATATCTTGAGTGATTAAGGAACAGGGAAAAAAAATCAGATTGCTCTTTAGCTTTATATTAAAACTTCATTTGCATGGCTGCCACCAAGAACATTATGAAATAATTCTAGCAGCAGTTGCCTGTAACCAGGACATTGCTCTGTACCTTGTCAACATCTGTATGGAGAATTTTTCAGAGGCTTCTGAAAGCTTGCTATATCCTCAGCTACATGGACTAGATGGGAAGGGACCTCCTAAGAAACATAATAGCCATGTAATTGCTCTGTTGTTGTCTTAGTCCGTTATCTGATATTATTCCATAAAATATTTAGGTTGCTTTTAAGTATGTGTGCTCAAAATTGATGCCTAAAAAACAAGATCTGCATCCCCAGAGTTTCCCAGGCTATCCAAAAAATGCTTGCTCACTGAAAATTTAAGTTCATTAGGCATTACTAGTTTCACCTCTTGGTATCCTGCTTTTTTCCCTTGGCTTCAACAATTAAACACTCGGTGTTGATTAAGCCTAGTCATGAGGAGGTTAAATACTTGCTTACCACTGTTTTATATAGTGTAGAGATGGATCAGAATGCCAAAAATAACAAACCAACACACTCCTTCTGGCAGAAGAGAATGTCAGTTTTTAATGGAATTACACCTGGGCACAGCAGGGCTCTGTG
This sequence comes from Pavo muticus, assembly GCA_016647715.1. Lineage (NCBI taxonomy): Eukaryota > Metazoa > Chordata > Aves > Galliformes > Phasianidae > Pavo > Pavo muticus. Next base: position 42,095 of record JACDJE010000365.1, read on the forward strand.
TTCTGGAAATGAAATAGCTAAGCAGCAGGACCATATATCTGAAAACTTGAGGGTCTGTTACACCTTCTCCTCATCTTAAGAAGATTCAGATTCAGCTTCCCATCTGGGAGCTCCCTTAACAGCTTTCCCTATGCAGGGCCACAGTATACAGCGCTGGGCTGTATAGAAAGTTCTGAAGAATAAAATATCTGTATCATGAGTGGGACAAGGCTGATGAGGAAAAAATGGTTTGGGGTGTGTGAGTGGGTTCATGCATGTGCTTTAAAGTACTTCAAGTGAATGAGGGTTGGAAGAAAGTAGCTTATTATGTTCCATACATGTGCTTGAAGTTGCTAAGAGGGGCTTAAAAATTTTCCTAATTAAGGATTTAAATCACAGCCACGTTCATAAGTGGAAAGATGCATCAAGATGCCTACCTCACCTAAACCAAGAAGAAACATTCTGAAGTTTTAAAAAATATAAGTTACAGCAAAAAGACGCCCATGCTATTTTACTTGCTATGGTTTTCTGTTAGTCCAGACACAAAAGTGCTTTTCAGGGAACGCTAAGAAGAAAAATAACATGTGGAGCAATAGCACAAAGACAATGGTAGCAGTGTTCAAGTTTTACTATGCACACATTGCAGTAAGTATAACTGTACAACGTTTCTTTAATATGTAAGGCAGGCTACATTCAGCAGCTCATGTTGCAGTTTGGATAACGTGCACTATGAATATGTACTGGATTCAGAAGCAAACATTTCACTAGCACCAAGGCTAACATCTTAACAGTCTTAATCTATGATTAAAAACAACAAACAAACACAAAATAAAACAATCGAACAAACAACAAACAAACCCACCCAAAACTCTGCATTGTTATCTTGCACAGAGCCATTTTAAAACAAACTCTAAGCATAAAAATAAATTCTGATTATGTACAAAGTGGTATTCTTCACCTTAACTGAGCTCCAATTTGCTTTATTGGCCCTTTATGCTCATGTTTTACTATATAGCTCTTTGAATCCACAAAAATGCAGGAGGGTCTACTATGTCTGAAACAGAAGGCTGTGAGTGAAAGCCTTCAATATTTTTGTCAAAGCTGACTGTAAGCTTGGTAAAATGAACTATCTCATTAATGGCTTTAAATCCATAAAACTCTTTAGAATTGCTATATTTGCATGAAGTGATGATTTTAATGCAGCCACAGAAAAATAAACTGACATATTAACTAAAATGACCACTAACTTTGTTTTCCCACTAACACAAAAAATGTATTTTACAGTATGTTTAATTTATGCTTTTGCAGGTTATGCTGGGCATTCAGTTTACTTACCCTCACTCATAAGGCGTGTGAGATGAATGAGAAAGGAGGCAAAGGACCATTTTGAGAGGTGAGCTACTGCAGATAAGTATTCCCACATGACAGTTTAGATACAATTGTGGAACACTTCTTTCTTTTTTCAGATAAATGGCTCATGTTTTATTGATGGACAGAGAACAGAAATTAGAAGAGAATGGCAACTTGAGAAACGCTGGTAAAGATAACTTACCTTGGAATAGGGCAGCATGGAAACTTTGCAGCTATCAGCAACTGAAATAACTGAGCTTCCCCAAATGGTTTTCTTCATTCTGTCTACTGAGCTCATTTGAAAGAAACATCATTTCCCCTTCAAACATACTGAAAGTATTTTAACTTCAGTATGCTGCTGTGTTATGTTTCCTACAGCCATCTATGTCCTTTTTAGACTAACTTACACACCGAGGTTAGTGAATAAGGTGTTTTCTTCATCAGTTTTTCTCCACTATTATAAAATGAACATTTTTAGTGCTTTATTTCTCATAAAAGTGAACATAAGCTTAGGGTTCTGGGTGCTTCAGAGAAAAAAAAAGTTTCCTATTTCCGCCAAAAAAAGAGAGTTTGCAAAAGATACTTTATCCACAGAGTGCAAAAGATAAAGACAAATATCAAATCAATAAATAGCAGTGCAGTAATAGGCACATTCACACAAAATATAGGGTCAGTAGTCAACTCATTTTTGGAAGAAAATACATGAGATAGATATTTCTCTAACACCTATCTCTCTGTGCTGGATTTATGAATACTGTTTATTTTTACATAGAACTAAAGAATATTGAGATTGTAGTATGTTCTCCTTTAATATTTATAGTCTGAGTTTAAGTGAAGTTAGAGAAGGAAACTCCTGTAAATAAAGTGATGAATTAGACTATTAACTTACTAAATACATAAGACTTCTTTATAGAAATTCAGTTATTAGTGAGTATAAATCCTAGATTGGACCTTTTTAGCAAAAGTTTCTATTTCTGGTATTAAACAGCAGCAATCAAATCCAATTTTTACATAAAAGAATATTCTCCTCTAGCTCATCATATATATTTGTTATTAAAGAGATGAATGCAACAGATTTGGACTTCATGCACATTAATCGATACACATTTCATTCGTAAGTACTTGCATAGAAATAACACCTACTTAAAGCTGAATGAAACTTCCATGTGGTGTGGCAAAATAAAGATTTATGTGTTTTTTGAAAATCTAATGTTGTTTCAGTGCAAATCAATTCAGAAACTGTGTACTATGAAAGCAACTTGCAGTGAGAAGTTTTTGTACCGACAGAAAAGAAAGCAAGCATGATTAAGAACTGTTATTTTTAATTCTATCCACTACCTGTTATGATAGCAGTGCTTTCTGAATTCTGTCTCCTTATGAAAACACAATTTAACACTTTTATTTCTTTTTTTTCCTCTGTAAAGAGTACAATCCCTGTCCATCAGCTCGACAGCTCAGCCCTGCTCAGGGCACAATCTATTCAAGAAAGCTCTGAGGCTTTAAACCTTCAGTTGCAGCTGTCACAAGTTGATGTATGTAAAAGAGATTATTAATGCCTGGCACTGAAAGTCACTGCATCTAACTAACCTAATAGGTCATTCATTCTATGAAATGTGTCATTTAGTTTCAATAGATATCTCTTTATCCACACAAACAATCATACTAGACACGTTATACAAGTGGACAAATATGACTGTTGGTAAAACCTGTCTTTTAAAAAGTATAACATTCAGCCTGTAGCAAAAGATTTAAGATCACATGAGAGCTTAAATGGAAATGGATGGGAAACATCAACCAATTAGGCTGTGGCAGATGATGGGTCTCATATGGGAGATTCTATAGAGATATTACTATGTGTTAAACACAAATCTGTAATCTACTGACCAATAAAGAGAGGCAAAAGTTATTTCTCAAACTGCCTTTAAGTTCCCTGTCTAATCTGAAGCTGTGCTGAAAGGATAAAAAGGTGCCAATTTACCTTGCTGTGAGAGTAAATGAGAAGACAGCATGTAGAAGAGAAAATGCACCAAAGGGAGCGAAGAACCCAGTGGAAGTCACCTTATTTAGGAACAAAAAAATACATTGTGCTTTCATGTTTTTAGCTAAAATGTCTTAAAATATTTTTTATAGAAACTATATCCTTGAAATTCGCCACACCTTCCAAAGAAGGAAGTACCAACCATTTTACAGGTGGAGGTATGACAAACAGGCCTTAGGTGGAAGATGTTGGTGTTATGGTAGTACAGACTGAAAATTTCTACCAATATTCTGTAGAATTTTGTTGCTGTGTGACAGCTGTCAGCAGAGGGGCAGTCTTGACAAAAGGGCACCAGACATGGAAGCGCACATAAACAAAGTTGTGTAAATTAAATCCTCCATGCAAAAAAAACCCAAAAACCAAACAACAACAACAAAAAACCCAAACCAAACCAAACCAAACCAAAACCCCAAAACTTACACCGTTGACACTCATCAGTGCTTGCTGAACATTTATGGAGACCAATCCACGGATGTGAGCACAGTGTGGTGATGGGTGGTGCGTTTCAGCAGTGGCACAGCAACAGTGGGTCACCTCTGCTAGTGCAGATTTTTATTAGGGTGGCATTCAGGCTCTTGTTCATCAGTGGAAAAATTGCATAGCCAGTGGTGGCAACTATGATGAAAAATAGTGTCTTGTAGCTAAGAATGTGCTCTATCAAACAGCATTATTGTGTTCATTGTATCTGCTGTAGTTTCCATGGAAATAAATAGCAGACAGTACTGTCAGAATGACCTAAATAGATGAATATGGATTAGCAAAGTATAAACTTGGCAAGTTGCTTCAGTGCACAAGAAAGAGCTTCATGCAAAAATGTCAAAAACAAAAGGCAATGGAAATCTTAATCAGTGTTTTCTAATAACTTCCTTTGCAGATATCAAGCCTTAAATATTTTTAATAATTTAATTTTACAAGACAGAAGGGATGGACACATCTCTATCTGAGAACACTTTCATTTTGAGTCTCAAGCTCATCTTCACAATACAGTATTACTATTGCAGGGCTGACAGACTGGAAACCAGTTCTGGAGAGAAGAAGCTGGGATCCTAGTAGACGACAAGCTGGCCATAAGAGAGAGTTGCTCCCTCGTGGTAAAGAAAGCTAATAGCCTTCTGGGCTGCATAATGCAGAGCACTGCCAGCAGGCTGAGGGAGGTGATCTTTTTTTGCTACCCAATATCTGAAGCGCTGGGTCCAATGTGCTGGAAGACGTGGATTTACTAAAGTAAGTCCCACTCAAGACGAGAGATGACTAAGAGTCTAGAGCCTCTACCGTGCAAAGCAGGGCAAAGATGGTTGAGGCTCTTCAGCCTGGAGAAGAAAATGCTCAGCAGAATACTGTCTGTCACATAAAATGGAAGGAAGCAAGAAAGCAGAAGCTCTTCTCATCAGTGTCCACTGACAATATAAGAAGTATTAGGAAAAATTAAAACACATCAAACTTCATTCAGGTTGGATGGGGCCCTTGGCAGCCTGGTCTAGTATTAAATGTGGAGGGTGGCAGCCCTGCTTGTGGCATGGAGGTTGGAGCTTCGTGATCCTTGAGGTCCCTTCCAACCCAAACCATTCTATGATACTGTGAGTCTGTGATTCATCTGAACACAGGATGAAATTTAAAAACCTTTTTTTTTTTTTTTAAACTGGGGAGTTTTCAAAGGCTGGCAGAGGTTGCCCAGAGCAAGGTTGTGGAGTCTCCATCCTTGGAGATAATCAAAATTGAACAAGACAGAGTCCAAGTGCTGAACTTGATCAGAGGGTTTGAACTGAAAGTTTTCAAAAATTCCCCACCAGCCTCAGAGATTCTATGTGAGTTCATTATTCTTCAGGAGTGTAAAGTGAGATTTTAGACATGTGAAAAGCAATTAAGAGGGAATTTGCTGATAGCCTTAAGTGACCACTAATATGTATCAGAAAAATGTTTCAAGCACATTTTCTTCAATCATACCCACACTTTGATCTTATTTACATATCTTTATTTTGCTCTAAGTACAACTTTGCCTTTTTTTTTTTTTTTCCACAGAACAAAGTTAATGCAAGTGTGCAAAATTCATCCGTTCTGTTTGTTTTTTTGTTGACTTTTTCCTTAGTCATCTTTTCCTCTCATGATCACTGGAGTAATCTCATGAGAAAATTTCAGGTGATTGTACAAATTCAATCTTTTTTTTTTTTTTCTCCCTGGATATGAAACAAAACCTTCCTCTTCCTATGTTGTCCCTATATGTAAACTCAGTTTAAAGCACTTTTTTCTCTCTCTCTCATACTTCATCCCTTTAAGAACAAGCCACACCAACCAGAAGAGTGACAAAAACTCCTTATCTGCCTTCCACTACATAAGCCAGAATACCAGACAATTCAGGGGTGTATATAGCTATAAGAGTTTCTCTTGCATCCCTCTAGGGAAACCTGAATTTTCTGCCTCCTTTTCTCTTCTGAAGTTCTTATATCACAGTGCACACAGAATGGAGAATAAACAGAACTAGAGATCTGTGAGTAGTGGCAGAGCCATAATCTCACTGTGTTCATCACTTTTTTTTTTCTCCTCTCCTTTGTTTTTTTTTCTCTTCGGGCCTGTGCTCCCTGTCAGGGACACAGATCTAGAGATAACTCCATGACAGTGGCCAAGGCCAGTGATATCCTGGGTTGCATTAAAAAGAGTGTAGCCATCAGGTCGAGGGAGGATATCCTCCCACTCTACTTAGGCCTGGTGAGGCCGCATGGAATACTGTGTCCAGTTCTGCATTCCTCATTTCAAGAAAGACAGGGAACTTCTAAAGACAATCCAATGGAAGGCCACAGAATTATTAGGGACACTCTCAGCCCTTCTACTCACAAGGAAAATCTAAGAGACTTGGGACTGCTGAGCTTAGAGAGAAGATTGAGAAGGGATCCTATCAATGCTTATAAATATCTAAAGGGAGGTGTCAAGCGGATGGGCTAGGCTCTCTTTACTGGTGCCCAGCAACAGAACAAGGGGCAATGGGCACAGCTTGAAATTAGGAAGTTCCCTCTGAACATGAGGAAAATCTTTTTTTACTTTGAAGGTGACAGAGCTCTGGAACAAGCTGCCCAGGGAGATTGTGGTGTCTCCTTCTCTGGATATAGCCTTCCTGGATAATTTGCCATGTAATCTACTCTAGGAAAATTGCTTTAGTATGGGATTGGAGTAGATGATCTTCACAGGACCTTTCCAACCCCTCAGATTCTGTGACTAGTTTAAAATCATGTAATTGCAGTCACTTCAGCCTAGTGAAGACAATGTATACAACTGATCTTGCCATGGATGTTGTCTTGTTTGGTCTATACTACACAAGAAAGATTGACACAGCAACAAATAAAAAGCATACAGCCTTTTTTACCCTCTCTTCCACTGTTTATCTTAATTGATCATTTCCAGAGGAAAGTAATGTAATGAAATGTATATTCCTTGTAAGAGAAACTCTGCTCCTCATTGGAGACTCTCTTGGATTCATTTTAGGTTCTCGAGAAGATGGACATGAAAATTCTTTCCATATTTTCTTCAGCTTTTGCAAATAAAAATTATTTCCCACTGCTCAAGAGTATCAGCAACCTTAGCATCTGCAAAACATTTGGCACTGTTGCACAGAAAAACAGCACTCTTCGCATCCTACTAAATTATGCAGAACTTAGTGATGTAAAACAAAGACACATCTGCTTTGATTCAGATAAATTCCTACTTAAGGTTTTTAAATCCATAGTGTCCCACTTCAGTTGCCCTTTATGTGCCCAGGAATACATTTTTTACCTTCTGGTTCTGTCTATTCTAAATGATTACCACCACAGTATAGTAAATATGAATATCTGCCTTTCTGCCTGCCTCTTCCAGAGGCATGGACAAAATTTGATCAGTTTATGCTGTGTACAATAAGAGACATTGTATGGTGAAATACCACCATGCATAATTTAGTGGATTATGGCTTAACAAGGAACGTTATAAGATCTTAGCTTTAACCTCAGGTGTACTTAGAATTTTTATACAGTATTTAAATATTTTATTTTGTAATGAAGGGAAATACATACTTCCTATGCTTTTTTCTATACTTTCAGCTCCCATGTAGAACTTGCTTACATCACTGGAAGAATTTTGAGAGTCATTAGCAGACCTGGACTCTGGCTTGCATGCCACAGATCTTGCTTGACTTTGCTAATCAGCCAGCAGATAATAGTCTGTATGTAAATGATATCATACAGCCAAGGCTGTAAACATCTCGTAATTTCTGTTTAGAGTGCTTGGAACACACCTATTCTCTAAAAGAACTTTCATCCCTCCTATTTCTTTCTCAAAAAAGGGAATCCCAGAGTTGGTAAGGATATCACTGCCTGCTTCAGGTCATTCTTTGAATACCTCACCAGCAAAAGAATTGTTGTCCTTGAATACTGCCCTTCCAATTATCAGTTCAAACACTAGTGGCAATCACGAGTATTATTATTTGGCAGCCAGTCTAAATGCTGTATTGTCAACATTATGTGGAGTTTCAGAGTTTCACTCAAAGTAGCAACTGAGATTGAATTTTATTGTGGTCAGTGAAAAGTTTATCTGTGCTTTTACATTTGTACCATATGTGAAAAATGTAATGAGGTAGATGTGTTTCCATAAATTAGATGCAGTCTTCTTAGTTTGCAGCACAAAAGAATAACAAAGCAACATTTTACCTACCATTTATTAGTGTATTCACTAAGGACTTCTAGAAGGAAAATGTCCTCTGACAGAGATGAGCTGAAAAATCACTCATGGTGAAAAATCTTCTCAAAATTAACAATGAATTCCTATTTTCCAGAAATACAAAAATATCAAAATCTAAATCAAAAACTAAAAGAATTTTAGCACAGTCTTTGAACATTTTCATTGGATTGACTCAATAGCGAAATATCGAGAAGTCAACCAGTTCATTTTTAAATAGAACATTCAGAGACACTCTTCCTGTATTTTGTTGTCCTACTGTATCTGTCCCTAACAAAGCTGGCCACTGAAACCAACAAAAGTCTTCCTTTAGCTTCCACTTAGGAACTGCATATTCCTTTGAAATAAGCGAGCCCTCTTGAGAAGCATACAGCGGGGGATGTGATCTAAGAAGGCAATAGACATATGAATGGGAATTAGAAGAATCCTGCTTCTCTGTCAGTTCCTTCCAAAGTATAATATTCTAGCTGCATGCAGTTTGAAAAATTAAATTCTTTCCAGCTTTTGCTCATCTTTGCCTTTCTTTCCCACCTCTTGTATTTATTCTCATTTCCGAAATCTTCCAGATGTTTCAGTTTTGTTGTAAATTTTGCCACGTGGCTCAAGTTGGTAAATACCATTACAATAAATACATAGTAAGAACAAAATTACATCAGAAAATAATTTCTATATAGATACCTTGCTATGGGCTTTGCTTCCTTCTTTTAACAAATCTTCAGGTTTCACTTTGTATTTGATCTTGTAAATGATGACAGTCATCAACAACCAACCCACTCAAGTTCCCTCCTGTCCTTCGGCTGAAAAGTTCACTGTCTACAGATTACTGGAAGGGAAAAATCAGCAGATCACTGCAATAGTCACAACATAAAATGATGGGTAAAAACAGGACCATAGTGATGTTTGGTTAGAGAATTAAGGCAACCCACATTAGTTTCTCAGGATCCTTGCTGAGACCAGATCCAAACCAATTTGCATCCCTTTTCTAGTGGTTGATTCATTAATTAAACATTTATTCTTAAATAGTTATTTAATTAATAATTAATGCCTGTGGTATTGAAGACATTGAAACTGTTTTGCGTAAGTGACTTCTCGTTACAAGTTTTTATTTATTTTTATTAAATATACCCATTAAATTATAATAATTTTTATAAATCCAAAACATAAACTCATTTTTTCCCTCTTACGAGGTATTTTGAATTTTATCTCCTGGGATAGTCTGATTAACTAGACAGAATAATTTTGTTCTGGTCTGCAGAAGAGAAAGGAGACAAAAGCAGAGCACCAGCTGCACCCACGCACTAGAAGACAATCTTGACTTGAACTGGTGAAAAAAATCAATGCAAGGTTGGCATCAAATTATTGAAATATTTTATCCTTACTAAGAATTTGAAATTAGATGTTTTGAAAGTATTCAACTATGTTGAACAATCATGTTCTGTTTTCACAGTTTCTTAATACTTTCAAACAGCTCAATGTTCTCAATAATGACACTATAAAAGGAATTATAATGTTCTAATCCTTAAAAAACAGTAGCTTCTGGAAATAGATGCCCTAGTCCTTCCTAAAGATGATGAGTATACTACTCAAGAAAAGCAATTGGAAATTAGAGCCCTGTGGTTGGGTCTTGTGTTTATTCCTCCTGTTGCTATAATTTCAGGTGAGGTGAAGTTTGCTTTGCCAGCTTTAGAGGAATTTTCCCCCTTTCTGAATAGGTGTATGATGTTGGCAACATACTGGTAATTTTCAAGATTGAATATGGTTTAAAACAAAAAAGAAATATTTATATACAATTCAGACTGAAAATCTTGTTAGGCAGAAACCTGCCCTTTTTTCTCCAGCTGCAGAGTAGTGCTTCCTCCTTAAACTGCCGCTTTTACAAAGAGCACCTACAGGTCTGTTTAAAGCCAGATGGTCCTTGATGTCATGTTCTGCCTTTATGCTGTGCTAACACCTTCAGATGGAGCTGAGAATGTTAATATTGTGTGACACAGAATAGAATTGTACTATTTAATCTTAGATTATCTTTTGAACAAAACTCTCATTTTAAGTCTGTTAAAAGAAAGGAGGCTACCTAACATTGCTCCTCAGATCTTCTGATGTATTTCAAGCTTGTGCCTGCTCAGATCTGTGAAGATCTGCTTCAAAAGTGCTAATTTCTGTTAGCACTGAGAAGTCCAATCAGGCAAAAAATAATAATGTTATAATAATCTTTCATTGTCCTAAATGTACTGGGCTGAAATGAAAGGCAATGAAAGGGCACACATACTTCTACACAGTGATGAAAGTTATTAGAAATTTAGCACATGCCGCAAATCAAGTTGTTACGGTATTTGTTAACGCTAGAATTCTGGCTACTCTGTATTTGGCATTATGTCCAGAGGACAAAGAAATAGCACTGTATACACTTACTAGTGAATAAAGATGCTTGGATGTCCCTCCAGTTATTCCAGTGCAAAAGAGTCTGTAACAGTAATTTGTGCAGAGATCTTTATTTCCCAGAAACCTGTTTGATGCAACCTGCAGGTCAAGTTTCCTTTAAAGTTCAGATAGAATTAATATACAAGGCCAATGCCCCATAGAGGACAAAAAGAAATCAACACTTTCTTGTTAGTGTTCTCACCGCAGGTTTCTTTTGTGAAAGAAAAACTAGTTAAATTCCTTCCTTACTATGGCACAAAAATTAAGAGAAAAAATTCAAACTTATTAACACAAAACTTTGATTTAAAGATCATGAAAGATGTACTTTTCTCTAAAACACAGCGAACATATTTTTCAATCCAATGTGATCAAACTAGCAAAAAGGGAAAAGTTGGAATAATTTGATTTGTTCTGTGCAATTCATTCATTTTCTCATCAAAATTAAGAGTACCACGGGAGACTGCCTGATTTTTAGATTTTCTTTATCATGTTTAAGAAATCAATCAACACACTTATTGAATGGTTTGTATGCTAAAAGGAGAAGCCTAAAATTGAAATGTCTTAAATGTTGAAAAAAGTAATAAATGTGGTTTTTTTTGCCAAGAACTGTTTCCTTTGCAGGAAACCCTTGCAAGAGGAACTTGCCAGAATAAATATTTTCCTCACATGAGGAATAGATTGAGTAATGATGCTGGTGAATCAGAGCTGTGCTAGGCTCAGTGCTCCAAAACAAAAATCCTTCTCCTCTCCTTTGACATTTTATGTTTATCACAGACTCTGAATTTTGTTGAATTGATGATCTGCTTCTCCAGCTCCCAACTTCATAGCTTTCACTGAATGAAACAGCTGCCAATACCACTCACCCTTGAAGACGTTAAATGATTCAGGTATATTGAAAAGCCTTTTGGAGATGTTTTTCATGGGCTAAGCATTTCACTTAGCACTTCGAAAATAGAGGAGAAATAAAGTGATATTTGGCCTTCAGGCTTTTGAATATATTTGCTTCAAAGCTTAAAATAGTATATATGGTATGCCGAGAGAAGTGAATTGCATCTTTAAACTTCATTCAAATGAGGTCTTTAAAAATTGTGCTTGTTTTGCAAAATGAATATTGGCTCAGATCAATGAAACCAAATTTCAGCATTCTATTGCTTCCAGTTTTGAAAGTCCAGCAGATTCAGCAGAGAAATGACAACCATTTAGATTAAGAATACAGAGCAATAAAGGTATTTTTGGAGCGATTATCAGGCTGATGGTAAATTTAGCATGCAATTGCTAAATTTAACTGCCTGCCTCATTGGTGATTTCTCTGTGCGTTTTGACATTACAAATCCTTTGCTGGTGGGTGATGTTGGAAGAAACTGAAGTATTTGCAATGCTGTCTCGCTCCAATTATTGGAGAAGATGGTTTGATATATGTATATCTATATCCAGAGCAACACTAAGGCAGCAAATGAGGCAAAATGTTGCCCAACCAGTTTATAACAAATTCTAAGCAGTTAAGGAATGCGGAGAAGATGAGGAAGTTAGCAGTAGTAAAGAGAGGCGTCCTAGCAAATTGGTTATAAAGCGGGGATATTCACCACCATGGATCCAACAACATCTCATTGGATGGCAGGGGGCTGCCTGTTGGTCAGCAGACATCTTGTAGACCTGCACAGCTGCACTTCAGTGGAGGAAGTACCCACACTACCTCCAAACTCTTCATTTTTTATTCTCTTTTTTCTTCTCTCCTGCACCTCTGGTTGCTCAGGGCAATGGGACCTGCTCACCCAGTCAGGTAATTGGCAGCTGGTTATGCAGCAATCACACGCCTGCTACCTGGTGGGCTGATGGGCATGTGTGCTGCTCCATAGTAGTTACTTTCTCCAGAAAAACCCCAAAGTCAGCCTGATCTGAAACATCAGCCAAGAGCAGATTCTTTCATGTCACTCAAACACACAAGCTCTTTTTACCGGCCTATCATGGCCTAGGGTGGGTGCCACTGAACAGTCTGAGATAATAGTGCTTTCTTTCAGCTCCTCACAAATGTCTATGTTATTCCCTGTTCTAACATACGGTTTTGCAGTTTTTTTGCTGTTGTTCTCCCCCTCCCCTCCCCTCCCCTCCGCTT